>WAAF01019479.1:46204-163262 GCA_013400475.1 Tricholaema leucomelas
TATTATAAATAGAAATATACATTCAAAATATATGGAAAAAAAAGTGAGTTACTACATTAAATTTGCATGTATCGATCCATCCCTTTCCCCTGCACAGTAATAGAAAATACTATTTTGCCTTGAACTTCATATTTTGACAGTGAAATGCCACTAAAGTATTTACCAAAAAGTCCATCTAGTCAAATTGTGAAACAAAATGAACCAAGTGAAAACTTTACATTTCCTTTAGAAAAAAATTACAAGATTTTGTTTTTGTTTTTTTTTTTTGTCTCCTAGCTATGAATCTTTAAGGTTTTTTTTCTCCTTTTTTTTTTTTTTAGACACAAAGTTGGATTTATTTGTACAAGATACAAAATGTAAACATGGCAAAATAAATAGTTAAAACAAGTGATGCAGGATCCCATTTCATGCTCATGATCCCATTAAAGAATTATTTTTTTTTCTTTTTAATCCATTCAGTTGCAAATTCAAGTGCAAAAGCATGATGATGAATATCTACTATTCAAGTAACAGAAATAATATTGATGATACAAATAAAACTATTTTACAAGGTAGTGATTTTCCCAATTTTACAAAATTTACATTATATATCGACTTAATACACGATATAACCATAGTCCATTTAGGTCCATTTGAGTTCTCTGTGATCCACAGAGTGCTGCATTTTGCATTCGGTTGGAATAGAAAGGAGCACACCATTAGCACAGGTGGGGACACTGCTTTGAGGTTATGTCACTTCCATGGCTACTGTGGTCTCTGCTATGCCATTTAAACCCAGGCGTTCTGGTTCATGGTTCTCTCTGCAACAAGAGAAACAGGAAATGGTTACAGCTGGGACAGGAGCATTTCCTCTAAGCTTTTCTTACAGATGCTCTCTGTTTTAACACAGCTGCTACCTGCAAGGTTGTAGTCAGGTGGAATAGAACAGAAGCAACCAGGTTGGAAGATACCTCCAAGCTCATCCAGTCCAACCTAGCACCCAGCCCTATCCAGTCAACTAGACCATGGCACTAAGTGCCTCACCCAGCCTTTTCTTGAACAGTGGAGTCGCCGTCCCTGGAGCTGTTCAAGGCAGGATTGGACGTGGCACTTGGTGCCATGGTCTAGCCTTGAGCTCTGTGGTAACGGCTTGGACTTGATGATCTATGAGGTCTCTTCCAACCTTGGTGATACTGTGAGACTGTGATACCTCCAGGGACAGTGACTCCACCACCTCCCTGGGCAGCCCATTCCAATGGCAAATCACTCTCTCTGTGAAGAACTTCCTCCTAACATCCAGTCTCTTCTCCCTAGTAACAACTGTGAGGGCAACAGGGAACGGCCTCAAGTTGCACCAGGGAGGTTTAAGTTGGGTATCAGAATAAAGTTCTTGACCAAAAAAAGGTTCTCAAACACTGGAACTGGCTGCCCAGGTAGGTGATTAAATCTCCATCCCTGGTGGTGTTTCAAAGCCACAGAGATGTGGTGCTGAGGGACATGGTTTAGCACCAGCTTCAGTAGAGTTGGATAATTGTTGGACTTGACAATCTTCATAGAAGCACAGGACAGAATCACAGAATGGTTTAGGTTGGAAAGGACCTCAAAAATCATCCGGTTCCAACCCCCCACCATAGGCAGGGACACCTCCCACTAGGTCACTCAAGGCCTCATCCAACCTGGCCTTGAACACCTCCAGGGAGGGAGCAGCCACAACCTCCCTGGGCAACCCACTCCAGTTTTTCACCACCCTCATTGGAAAGAACTTCCTAACATCCAGTTTCAATCTCCCCTCTGCAGCCTCCTTCAGATACTGGAAGGCTACTACAAGGTCTCTTCAAAGCCTTCTCCTCTCCAGGCTGCAGAGCCCCAACTCTCATAGCCTGTCCTCACAGAGCTGCTGCAGTCTTCTGAGCATCTTTGTGGCCTCCTCTGGACTGGCTCCAACAGTTCTATGTCCTCCTCATGTTGGGGGCTCCAGAACTGCACACAGGACTCCAGGTGGAGTCTGAGAAGAGCAGAGTAAAGGGGCAAAATTCCCTTCCTTGCCCTGGTGGCCATGCTGCTCTTGCTGCAGACCAGCACAGGGTTGCTGTCTGGGCTGCACTCACAGTGCAGGCTCATGTTGAGCTTTTCATCAGCCCAGACCCCCAGGTCCTTTTCCTCAGGGCCGCTCTCAGCCATTCCCCACCCAGCCTGGAGTTGTGCTTGGGATTGCACCGACCCAGGTGCAGGATGTTACACTTGGTCTTGCTGAATGGATGTCACGAGGTTGGCCTGGGCACACCTCTCCATCCTGTCCGGATCTCTCTGGACCTCTTAAAGTTCTTTTCCAACCAAAGTGATTTTGAGTCTATGCATCAGGGAGAAACCTTAACACATACCCTAAAAACACAATTTCAAGGTCAGATAAAACCCCTCTGGGCTCTTGTTTGTGCTCTCAGTGAGGACCACTGAAGAAAAGATTCTGGCTCCATTTTCTTGCCTCCCACCCTTTATCTCTTGCTTAGCACTGAGAAGATCTCCTCTAGGGCTACTCTCCTCCAGGCTCAGTTTTCTCTCAGCCTTTCTGTCCCACAGAGCTGTTCCAGGCTCCTCAGCATTTTGTAGCCTTCCATACCTCTCTGACTAAATAGACTCATACAAAAATATGCTTTGAAGCTTGATTGCCAATTAAAAAATATCTAAAGAACACTTTCAACTAATACAAACATACCTAAAAATACCATTTTTTCAACCTATGCCAATTAAATTCTACATGCTCTTTCCCACCTGAAAAAGCTCTTTAACCTCTCCAGAAGCATTATGAAATAATCAATAAGCCACATTTTTAACAGCCATTTTTTACTTTCCTGATTCATGTTTTTTATAAACATCATCCAGCACAGACTTAAAGCCCACATTGTCATTTGCAGAAAGCTCAGCCACCTGCAGCTCCTGCCACTCCTGTCAACCATCTCCTAAGCATCTCAAAATCACCATGCTGCTGTTCAATGAGTATCCAGCTGTCCTGTTAAGCTGCAGGCTGGCACAAAGCTCATCTCTGCTATAAATGCTGGAGGAGATTGAAGGGAGACCTTCTGGCTCTCTACAGCTCCCTGGAAGGAGATTGGAGCCACTGGAGCTTGGTCTTTTCTCCCTATGGGACAACAGGCTTTGAGTTGCATGGAAAGAGGTTTAGATTGGACATGAAGAACAATTTCTTTCCCAAAGGGTCAAGCCTGGAATAGGCTGCCCAAGGCAGTGGTGGAGTCCCCATGCCTGGAGGGACTGAAAAGCTGTGGAGATGTGGTGCTGAGGGACATATGGTTTAGTGGTGACCTGACAGCATTGGGTTAACAGTCTGGACTCAATGATCTTAAAAGGTCTCTTCCAATACTCCACAATTCTAAGTACTGGACACACATCTCCATAGGCGTGTATAAAACAGGCAAGTGCCAGCCAGCATTTTACAAGATGGGTACAGACAGCTGTGGGGAGAACATGAGGAGTTTGATGGATGTGCTGCATCAGAAGGGACAAATCAGAAGGGTTGAACTGCAGCCATTTCAAGCACAATGGAGGTTTACCAAAACCACCTGTGCCTAAAATCAACACAAATAACGTGGCAGTTAACCTGCAAAATGTGCTCTTCAGACTCACCTTGCTATACTGCTGATGGCACTGCTAGGAGTTACCTTTGGCACTCTGTCCATACTGGCAGCAACTGTGGCAAGTTTTAAGGCTGTTGGCGACGGGGCTGAAGTCCTTGTGTTGATATGCACATTGACTGGAGAGACAACGCTGACATTGTTGAGGTGCACGGCGTTGGTCAGGCAAGAATTGTTCATGGGGAGCGTCTGAGGGCTGCTTGTGCACAAGGCTGGGATTAAGTGGTTTGTGGTGGTGTGGCCCACTGTCCTTACAAGCTGTACAGTTGAAATCCCTGGGCTGGATGATAAAGCCATGTTGGTGGAGTACAAAGTTCTAGAGGTTCCTGTCAGAAGAGAAATGTTGTTAATTCAAAATACACAACACATCATAAATCTTTCCAGTTAAGAAATATTTTGTGGGTTTTTTTGCATTCAGAAGATCAGAAAGATGCTGGTGTAAGACAAAGAACTTCTACTGGGATCAACTCCATGGACCTCATATTAGGTGCTTTAAATCCAAGAAGCAACATTCCCCACAGAAGTAAACTTGAGTTGGGCAGCCTCAGAGATCAACAGTGGAACGAAATTTACACTTCCTCACCTCCTACCTTGTTCTGCAGGCAGCATAAAGAAGTTGTGGGAATCAGGCTCTAGGCAGAAGAGTTAGAAACCTAAGGCTCAAAGTAGAGAACCTTTCTCAAATTATGTTGCAGTGCTCTGTTTGCATTCCTGAGTTGTGAAAAACTTGAAGTTTCACAGTGTATGTTCAAAGCAGAGGTTCTCCAGTCTCATCTTGGCACCACAGCTATTCACTGTCCCAGCTTTGGTGACAAAGGTACTAGACATATTTTCCCCTGGGTCCTTGTCCCTGAAAAGATCCTTTCCATCAGCATGCTGCACTGCCACAGGCCCGATCTTACACGCCTCCAGCAGCACCCTTCCAGGCAGCATCTTAGAGAATACACCAAGAGCTCTTTCCTTCTCCTGGAGCTGTTCCAGTGTATTGATTTTATTCAGCTGTGGTTTTTCTCCCTCTATTTGTTTCATATTATCATTAACCCAGACTGGCAGAAGGTCTATAAAACTAATCATGCCATTAGCTGTTAAAGCAAGGAGTTACTCTAAAAGCCCTTCATTTGTTATGGCAGTCACATGGCAAACAGCACTTGTGTCTAAGCAGCATAGCTCCTGCACCAGCACCCCTGGCACTGCTGCCCCCTTGACAAGGGAGGTTCAGAAGCAGACAGGAACATTGTGAATGCCAAGGGCTACACTTTCACCTGAACTTGGAAGGATTCCCAAGTGCAGTAAGACCTGAAAGTTAGAGCAGCTTCAGAAGAATTGCTAGAAATAGAATCACTGAATTGTTTTGGTTGGAAAAAGCCTCTAAGATCATCAAGACCAACCACTGACCTAACACTACCATGGCCACGAAACCATAGCTGACTGGTTACATTTTGGTCTGAATACACAAATGAGATCATGACCAAAAAGAATCACAGACTGGTTTGCACAGGAAGGGACCTTTCAAGATCATCTAGTCTAACATCCCTGCAGTCAGCAGGGACACTGCAACTGCTCAGAGCCCCAGATAGCCTGGAATGGTTCCAGGGATGGGGCATAACCACCTCTCTAGGCAATTTAGGCCAGTGTGGCAGCTTTTCTATTTCCTCCTCAAAGTACTTAACCATGTTTTAAGCAATTGATTTTTTTAACTACACGTTCACACTCTTTTTAAAGTGCTGTTGCTTACACTTTTCATCTTAACAGACCATTAGAGGACAAAAACCCACAAAAAAAAAGGCATTTAGTGGTTTGATGACTGTCCTAACCCACATGCCAAGGCACCAAAGCATTTTGAAGAATAATATTTAATATACCACAATTAATATATTTGAAATGTTTATTGTTTATTAAATAGCATAGTAGAAATTAAAGAAGAGCTCAGCTGATGTGTTCTGGGCTCACACTCGAGCAGGAGTTGTAAGCAATCATCACCTGAAGGCTGGACAACACCATTGATATTGTTGTGGCTGGTGGTTGGCTCCTTCGGGACCTCACTGCGGCTCGGAGCTGGGGCACTGACCACTGCAGATGCAGCAAAGTGGGCGCTGGCTGAATCAAGTGTTTTTGACATACAGTCAGAGGTGCTGGAGCCCTGGGGGAATACACAACAACACACAAATATGTTTCTGCATTTATTAATAGCCAACTAGAAAATAAATTACCACATTAAAATTGCTGCCACACACACAATTACCAGCAAATAAACAAATACATCATCTAAATGTGATCAAATTTATCCTAACATTAAATATTTCCACATCATGAGTCTGATGAGAACTTGAAAATGAGTGTCCAAGTGAGTGCAGAGTGAGTGCTGCCCAATTCAGCCTCTATGGCAAATGCACTTCTTGGCACAACATCACTTTGATGTGTTGATTCAGCCTGGAGAAGGATCTGGGGAGATCTCATGGAGGCCTTCCACAACTTAAGAGGAGGCTGACAGAAAAGCTGGGGAGGGCTCTTTGTCATGGAATGTAGTGACAGGACAAGGTACAATAATAGTTTCTGACTAAAGGGGGTTTATTAAGATTAACATTAGGAAGAAATTCTTCACCACGAGGGTGGTGAGACACTGGAACAGGTTGCCTAGAGAGGCTGCTAGATGCCCCCTTCCTGGAGATGTCCAAGGCCAGGCTGGATAGGACTGTGGGCAACCTGGCCTAGCAGGTGTCATCCCTGTCTGTGGCAGGGGGGTTGGAACTAGATGATCTTTGAAAGGTCTCTTCCAACCCAAACCATTCCATGACTGTGTTAAAATGTCTCCTCTAAGAAAATGACTGTGCCTTAAGCTTCCTTTTCTCTTCTATCTCCAGGCAGCAATTACCCTGCAACTGCACATTTGGAGATTTTTTGGCAGTTATGGCATCTTTACTCTGACGCAGCAATCTGTACCACAGCAAATGCCCACTGTGTTCTGGAGTCACAGAGGTGCTGTTACCCCAGCTTCTGAGAGAACAGCACCCTGGAATGGTGGTATGTATCACTCTGCAACTTCAATTTGTATTACCTGAGAAAATAAGTTAAATCCAGAACTAATCCCTTTTGTTTAAGTATCCTGATACTGTGTCTTTACACATACAGAAGTAACCACCAACACAGAATCCTTGATTAATCAATCACAACACAGAGGCGAAGGGACAAACAGCACAGGCAATTTTAGAAAGCAAACCACTCCAAGTAAGTAGCAGACAACAGCAACAGCTTTTGTTTTTCTTGGCAAGTAACTAACAAATCTAAGCTCAACAGAAAAAACAGACTCTTCCCTTGTAAGGTATTAGAAGGAAAACAAGATTCTTTTAGAAGTGGTAACAGTGGGGAAGGGCAGGGGGAAGAAATCAGATTAAATATGCAAAACGTTTTTCCTCTCAGATGCTCTCAATTTTTAGTACTCACTGAGCATCTGTTCATGACAGAATAGATCACCTCATCAAGTAGGTTTAGTAAAGAAGTCTCTTTGGAGCACTTATACAAAGGAGTCGGGTAAAATCAGTGCGAACAGTATGGCTTGACAGAGCTCTGGCTATTCCTGCACTGACTGGAGCTCTGTGGACACAACTAACAGTCAGATTTGAAGGCTCTTCCTTTCAAAAATGCAGCCATTATATGAAATTAAAAACTAAATTAAAATTAAACCAACAGGATCTCATTCCAAAGAGAAAAATGAAAGCAAAGTATCTGCCCCAGCTACAGCATAAAACTTCTTTACTGTGAGGCTGCTGGAGTCCTGGGAGCAGGCTGTCCAGAGAGGTTGTGGAGTCTCCTTCCCCAGAGACTTTCAAGACTCATCTGGATGCATTCCCGAGTGACCTGCCCTAGGTGATCTTGCTTTGGCAGTGGGGCTGGACTCAATCTCTGGAGCTTCTTCCAACCCCTACCATTCTATGATAAGGTGCCTTCAGGACACTCACTACACAGCAAACTGGTGAAGTATCTCGACCAAGGCACACTACATCCATTCTAAAAGGTGACTTCTTGACTAGGGTGTTTCATTTAGCTTGAGAGAGGTGAGCAATGCAGTCAGCAGCAAAAGGAGGCTACCCACATACACCAACACACGACAGGGGCCTTACCTGTGCTTTCGGATGTGTCTGTTGTGAGGAATGCTGAGACTGCTGTTTCTGCTGCAGCTGAGCAAGTTGTTGCCTCTGCATCTGAACTAACTGCTGTTGATGTGTCTGAAACTGTTCCTCTGTGATACCCCCAGTTACTACAGAAAAGAAAGCGAAGCCAGTGTTAACTGGGCCTGCACCCAACACATCTAACATGCAAGAGTAACAAGTGAGTGAAGACAAAATACAGTATGTCACATTCTTATGTAAAAGTCAGGTCAAGTGAAGTTTGTTTGTTCTCTTCTTTTTGCATCGAATTCATTTATGTCAAAATAATTCACACCTTTCAGCGCTTTTAAGCTGTTTCTGTCTTTGGTGGTTCTCTCTCCAGTAGGTTTGAACAAAACCTTAAATTCTTTTCCTGGCTTTCAGAAAACAAGCACATCCTGAAAACCACAGCTGAGCAAGGACACTGGGCTGAGCTGGATTTCTTCTCCCCCAGGGGACACAGGGAGCTCATTGCTGGGCAACTTTCCTTCCTACATTCCCTTACTACTGTCCTTTTTCTGACTCCAGAGCAGACTCTGAAGGAAGCATACACCTGCCGTTTGACAACAGCACAGTCAGGATTCTGTATGGCTCTACACCAACCCTGCCTGGAAAGCACCATGAGCTCATATACAATGACAAAGCCAAGCTCCAGCTTTAAAACTTGGTTAATGCTTGCAAATAGTATAAAGCTCTTTTACCAAATCAGTCCAGTTCAACCTTCCTTGACTCTCTTTTTTTTCCCCCTCAAGGAAATGCTTGGGTTTCACCTGAACAGGATTTTCTCCACCAATTCATTTGTTTTAAAATAGACTTTAGAGTGGCACAACACATTTGAGAATCAGATTAATACAACCTCAGCAGCACCATACTCTCAACAAGTGGAGGAGACAGTGTAGTCAGAAAAGCTGTTCTCCAGATTCTCCCCCTGAAGACTGTCACACTTGCTAAACTGAGAATCCTGTCAAGTGCTTCACATTAAAACCTGAGTTGTGTATAGTTGATGCTAACTCAGAAGCAAGTTCTCTTAGGAGGAAGAAAGGCACTCCCTCTCCAAAGATTCCTGTTAACTACCCTTCAGCAGCTTATTCTAAACACCTGCGTTCTGCACCAGAATCACCCTATGAAGAGACACTCAGATTACTTCACATGTTTATGCTAGCTATCTTGCAGTCTGGCTCTTTCCTTTACAAGTTGTAATCCTCAGGGTCTGGCTCCTTCCTTTACTAGTTGCAATCCTCACAGTTATCCTGAAATTCCACTCTGAATAAATACCAAAATTAAGACTGAGACTGGCTAGAAATGAGTACTGAAACTTCTCTGCTGCTAAATGACTAAACCAGGCTTCAGCCACATCAATGACTTGTACAGCTGCATTATCATTTCCAATATACTATAAAATACATTTTTTATGTAGCTGTACCTTGTTCTTCTTGAAGATTCTTATCTATCACTATGAGAACTCAAAGAGCAGTCAGCTAAACCTGTCTCACAACTGCCTCCCAACATGTCAAGGCAACCAAGCCAAGCAGAGCATTATGGAACATTACATATGGATGCAGTTTCTATTTTTAAGTTCTGAGGTAACAAATTCCAGTTTTACAAAAAGAAGTAGTTGAGAACAAGCTTATAAGGCATGAAGAAATACCTAAACTGCATTTGGCTGTAATTAGCTGCTACTGGTCTGTAGTACAGGGGTAAACATCTAGATGCAGTGCTGCATTCTCCTGTGGACTTTAGAGACATGATGCAGAAAGCAGCCTTTGCTTCAGAGGATCATCTCATCTCGTTTCTCCTACATGATCACTTCTGTGTTTTCACTCTCCTCTCCTCCTCAGTTTGACTCAGACCTTGCAATAATGAAACTCTCAGTTACAAAGTACAAGGAAGGTGATTGTAGTGATGTAAAAATCACTCCTTTCCCTTGACATGTTTGGATCTCAGTTCACCACCTGTCACCAGGTATTTATTCAGCGGTCAAGCTAAGCTTAGCTGTTTGCCTTGTTATAAAGCAGTGGATGTTCATTAGCACTTTTAATATCATTTGCTTCTGGCAAATCAAATGACAACTGAAGGGTCTTACAGAAACCGCTACAGATCCCAAGGCAGCCTTTAAGGTCACAGTTAAGTGTAAGTGTTCTATGCTACTTATAAAAGGTTCTACTCTATTCCACAGCTTTTACCTTCCACTGCTGAATTTCAGATGATCTATTTCACTGTAGCCTGACTGTACTGAAACATTGCCACAGAACACGGTGAAGAAGCCATTGTGAAATCAAATCCTCCAGGCTTCCCTCCTGCTCGAAAGCCACAGATTACTAGTCATTTCTCTCAGAATCTGAGGGCTTTCATCTACAGTCATCTTTCAGGCTGCCCTAAAAGTGGTAGTTCATTAATCACTTCTACCTGGTACTTAATTTAGGGTGGTGAGGAGCGGGGAACCAAGACAACAACAACAGCTCTCAAAGGTAAAATTCTGTTCCTTAAGCAATGTTTATTTGTTGTTTTTTTTTTCTGGGAACATCATCACCTGCAGTTGCCTTCTGTAGCTAGGGACATGGTAACTGAGCAGATAACCATTTCAGTAGGTCACTGGAACTGGCAGCTGAAGCAGACTGGGAGCCAAATGCAACATCCCAACTGTGCTGCAAACTGCTGAAGATTTTGCCTAAAGCCTCTTTCTTACTTCAGTCCCAAAAATAACTGAGCTGCACTCTAGGAATTTCGCAAGCAGGTTAAGTACTACTTTGCTGCCTAAGTAGCAACATTTGCAAACTCCTCAGTTCCTTCCTCCACCATCTCTCCTAATGATCAGTGGTATCTTGAGCTCATCATTTTACCTCATTTTAGGTTACAGAGAGAATTCTTCTGGAGGCATCTCTGGCCAAGAGACCAGTTTACTTTTCCAGATGGGAGCGTGTAAGACTACAGAGAATTTACACAACTGACTGAAGACTGTTCAGTGATCTCGTTTCTTCAAGTTCCTCAATTTCAGTTTCACATTTTCAGTGAGCAGGAGAGTACTTGAAACAGTGATTATTTATTCAGGCACTTCAAGAAGAAAAGCCTAGTCACACATTTTTAAGTCTTTCTGTCTCTTTGAACAATGCCCAACATTTGAGGAGATACTGGACTAGAAGCTGCTTTGTTAATACAAGTGAAAAATACATTGCAGAGGGAAGTTTAAAATTCTTGTGCACCCTAAACCTCAGCAAGCAACTCCAGGTCTTCTCTAAACTGAAAGAAAACAAACCCAGAAACAGTCAGTTTACTAGTGTCACTATTTCCTCTAGAGGCAGCTTTATGCTTACAGTTAAGCATGATAAGAAATTACTCATTTCAACAATTGCCTCCTAAACAGAATCACTTTAGGTGGAGGACTTGTGCTCATTTAACGCACAACTGGACTGAGAGCCCTTTACAAATTTACTCCCTATTTACTAATGAGAAATTCTAACAGCAGTGCCTCCTGCTGGCTCAATTTGCTGAAGAGTTCTGTTGTCTATTGCATCTGATCCTGTACCAGAATTACAGGGGCTGTTTTCTAATTTAAATGTGGAAAGAAAAAAAAGTCTTCCACGAGCATAAATTTCCCTGCACAATGTACTTCAACTCCTGAGTGATCTCTGTTCTCATCTAAATGTATTCCTCAGAGGATTTCTAAAGTTATATAACAGAAGTTAATTACTATTCCTCTACAAAGTGCCTTAGATCCATCAGATTTGGTTTCATGCATGTTATAGCTATTTCTCTGTAGTCTCTCCCAGCACTAAAATGGATATTTCTCTACCACTTCCTTGAGCTCTCTTTCCCCAACAGTGCAAAATCTGAAGTACACCAGGGCTAGTCCATACATGTGCAGCAGGTCTGACATTAACTTGCCACACAGCACCGTCAACTTAGGGGGTTTTATTTCTCTTCGTGGTTATTACCCAAGCCAGCAAGGGCTGACATTTGTTTTCTTATGCATGCACAGCTCCCTACCAAACCACAACCCTCCTTTTCCCCAAGTACACTGCTTAAACACTTCTAATTTCTGGTTTATGATTATGTGTTATCTTCCCTACAGCTACTGAATTCTCTTCCACTGCTGCAATTTTCATTTAGACTAAAGCCAGGTAGAGAGGCTTTATAGATCTCTTCAACCTTTTCCCTTCACCCCTTCATAATACTATTAAAAATCAGATATGTCAGCTTTTAAGTATTCTCCAATTTTTTTAGGTAGACTCCAACCCTTGGGAGCAAAAAAAAACCCAAATAGACAAAAAAAGATGTCTCCCCAGAGCAGAATTCAAGGTCCTGAAGTTTCACATCTAGCTAATCCTTAAATAATCAACTGGTATTTATTATCAAGGAGAATTCAATGGAAAATTATCAACTTCACCTGTATCCTTTAAGGATCTGTCCTTACCTTCAGGTCATAATACTTTATTCATGCCAACAGAATTCCTGCAGCACAATTTGTTCTCGTTACATAAACAGCTACCAGCAAACTCTCCATTGCTCCTTACAGCTCACAGCCTACGTCTGACGTCTTGAAGTGACAAACAGCATCCCCTTCTAACGTCTGCGCTTGCTTTAACACAGCATCTCTTGATACTTATCAACAATCCCACCACACAAACCTGCTCCTTTTGGCTACAGGTGCAACTCTCAGGACCCTCAGGTTCCTTACAAAAATGACACAAAAGGTGACCACAGCACAGCACGTCTGTTTTCTTGCAGCAGAAAAGCATTCTCATGTAAATCTTTTCATGAGAAAGAACAGTGTGGAGGTTGTAGTGGTGCTTATACTGCAAAGTTAGAGAAGTATGAGGCTGGAATAAATATTTTGTGCTTATGGCAGCACCACCCTGGTGTTACTTAAGCTAATGTTCAGTCATTAAACCCCACAACATAAAGTGCTTTTGTTTTCAAGAAATGCAATTTCTACTCAGGAATTCTGAAGGTACATTGTTCAAGATTAAATGCCCAATCCTGCAGCTGACTTCAAGAGAGACAGAGACCATTCCACATCCATAGTTAATGATGGGATTTCAGAAGCAGCCCCATGATACTATCCAATTATCCTCTTTCACGACACCTCGTTCTGTACATAGAGCAGGAAAACACTCAGATGCTTGCTGCAGCACACCTCTTTTGGCACATCTCCAATCTTCAGGGAATCACACATCCTTCTGTGATTGCAGAGAAGTGACAATGCTAAAGATTAAGCAGTTACAGCTCCTAGGACATGAAGCAAGTGATGTAAAGACAGCTAATAGAAGCCACAAGCAATTTTCAATTGTTGTGACTTTTATTCCAGCTTTGGTGCTTCTACATCCAAATCTGGAGCTATTAGGCCATCAAGCTGATTGAGGAGAGAGGGCTGCACTGGCTTCTTCTCTCCTTAAGTAAGGTTATGACAATTAATGTCTTTAAGACTCAATCACACCCGAGCAGTGCTTGAATAGGAGCAGAATCTCTCCTTTGGGTAATGCATGGTTAAGTCCAGCACTGGATCAAGATTCTACTGAAACTGTAACACAAGCAGGAGGAAGAGGATGTCTGTGGAAAATCTCTGTATACTCTAAGATGGACAAAATAATCAGCTTGTATCTTTGCTTTAGGAACACGCCACTGCTGAGGATCCCATCAGGCCAGCCAGGCACAAGTAAAACTGGAAGTCAGTATTGTAAGCTGTAGAAAGACTCAAATCCTCTCCTACCTGATATGCCATTCTTGCTGGTGTTCAATAAAGCTACAGACGCTGCCGAGACTCTTTTGTTATTCACAGTCTGCCCTGGTTTCCTTGAGGTACATTCTTCG
The DNA here is from genome assembly GCA_013400475.1 of Tricholaema leucomelas. Classification (NCBI taxonomy): domain Eukaryota; kingdom Metazoa; phylum Chordata; class Aves; order Piciformes; family Lybiidae; genus Tricholaema lacrymosa; species Tricholaema leucomelas. Next base: position 59,784 of record WAAF01019479.1, read on the forward strand.
CTATCGCTGTCCTGTAGATTGAGTAGCCTTGGCTGGAAACACTGCAGTCGACATGATCTGATATTGCTTAGGATTTCAGAAAGGGACAGTCTGTTTTCACAACGTTTATTGGAAGCATTGGTCCGTGAGAAATTAGAAGAAAAGTCTAAAGTCTGGGAAGAGCTTGAAAAACTGTTCAGCATTTCCGGATCAATCTGTCTCAAGACAGGATCATGTTCTGTGGATATTCGGTCCATTATAACCCTGATTGGAGAGGACAGAAAATCAAAGTAAGTCAGTTTAACTACTTTGTTCTAATACTCTTCTCTTTTGAAAAGGAACAAAGAAGAACAAAATAGTGTAACTGTACCTTCCACCCCTGCCAATTCGTCTTCTTGCAAACCCTATACACCTCCTTGGAATTGTAAGGGTTGTAAGGCAATGCCTGAACCTCAGTTTGTCCAATTCTGCCAATTCTGAGTTTTCGGATGGAGAATTAGTTTGGTCCAAACGAGGCTGCAAGGAAAAGAAAAGCCATTTTATACTCATTTAGAGTGAGGATGTTGATTACAGGCCAGAGTACAGAAAAAGCCCAGAGAACTATCACTTGATTAAAATGCTCATTTAAAAAAAAAAGAACTTGGGGCTTAAAAGCTAAACTCAACAGGAATTCAAGAAGCAGAAAATCCTCTTTCCTTCATTAGTCATAAAATTAAGACACCTCAACCAAAATACAAACAAACATCACAATTAATTCCTTCTGCCCAGAAGCAGCACATAAAACTGTCCTGCTCAAGACACAGCAGGCCTGGCCCAGCACCTCCTGCCTGACAATGGTTCTTTGAGTGATCGGTAAGAGATATAACACAGGGGACACTTCCTTCCTTGTTACAGCCTCTGAACTTCAGGCTCTGAGAAGCTGAAGAGCAGCTGAGGGAACCGGGGTTGTTCAACCTAGAGAAAAGGAGGCTCAAGGGAGACCTCATTGCACTCTACAACTCTCTGAAAGGAAGCTAGAGTGAGTGGAGGGTTGCTCTCTTCTCCCAGGTGAAAAGTAACAGGACAAGGGGAAATGGCCCCAAGTTGCATCAGGGAGGTTTAGCTTGGACACGAGGAACACTTTCTTCCCCAAAAGGGCTGGAGTTGTCCAGTCCTGGAGCAGGCTACCCTGGGCAGTGGTGGAATCCCGATCCTTGGAAGGGTTTAAAAGCTACGTAGATGTGGTGCTGAGAGACGTGGTTTAGTGACTGACTTGGCAGTGCTGGGTTACTGCTTAGACTGTATGATTTTAAAAGGTATTTTCCAGCCTATTCTATGACTTTCTGCAGGCAAGGATGCACATTGACTACACTTCATGACCAGCTGAGGGCCAGTCCTAATGAATTTATCTACTCATACCAGTAAGGGTCAGTAGCATGAAAGCTTTGCCTATAAAAATGAGTTGATGAAAAATAACTGACAGAAATACCTTAAACTATATAGATAGGTCCAGTGCTACGTACAGAAGAATACTTTTAATAGTCACAATGGCAATACCAAGAAAGCCTGCTCATTTGTCAATGATCCTGTTGAATCACCAGCTGTACACAGCAGTGACAACTGCCAACTAAGTTTGTAGCCCACAAGTGTAGGTGATTTCAGCAGGCATTCCTAAACTTGCCCTTTAGTTTTACTCCTAAAATACCTGCTGCTTTGAACAGCCTTTGTTCTAATCCTCAGCATCCAATCCTTGACTCTCTTCAGTGTATGTGCCCCACCAGCTTCCCTCAGAGCAGTTTTATTACTCCATTAGTATTTCTGCTATTACTATCAACTCAAACCTGCACAACCTTTACAAGCAAGAATCTTGTGTGCTATCTGAAATGTCTTATATGGCAGGTTAATAAATAGTAAGGTGTAACCTGAGCACTAAAACAACAGCAACAACAATCCTTCTATGTGAAGAGTTAACCGAATTTACTAAATCAAAGCTTTTGTGTTGAAAATGGGAACAGAAGTAGTACTACATCAGCAACTGAAAAAAAACAAACAAACCAAGAAGACAACCACCCCTAAGCTGAAGCAAACAGCAGAGATCCTTACAGCATAATACTGGCATCCTGCTCTTCTCCTGAAAGCACAAGGTCCATCAGGATCATTTTCTTCTTCTGCTTCAGACACGGGGGAGGGCACCTAGAGCAGAAAGCAAAGTCATTCCTCCAGCTGTAACATGTATATCACACACTGCACTTACTACACAGGTTTGTATTTCTGTATGATTTGCTGTCGTATTTATATATCAAATACAAGCTTCTCCAAAGGCTGCTGGTTGACAGCAGTCAGCATGAGCCAGCAGTGTGCCCAGGTGGCCAAGAAGAGCAACAGCATCCTGGCCTCCATCAGCAATAATGAGGCCAGCAGGAGTGGGAAAATGGTCACGACCCTGTGCTGGGCACTGCTGAGGCCACATTTCAAATCCTGGGTTCAGTTTAAGTCCCCTCACTACAAGTAGGACATTGAGGTGGTGAAACGTAACCATAGAAGGGCAACAAAGCTGGTGAAAGGTCTGGAGAACAAGTTTGGTGAGAAGCAACTGAAGGAACTACAGCTTAGAGAAGCAGAGACTGAGAAACTCTTCCCTTGGCCTATTCAACTCCCTGAAAGAAGGTTGGAGACAGGTGGGTGTTGGTCTCTTCCTCCTCGAATCAGGTGACAGAAAGAAAGGAAATGGCCTGTAACTGTGCTGGGGACATTTAGGTTGGATACAAGGCAAAAATTATTTCCTGTAAGAGTGGTCAGGCACCAGGAAGGTGGTGGAGTCATTGTCCCTGGAGTGTGGACCCAGTTTAACAGCCATGGCAGTATTAAGTCAACGGTTGGACTGGATGATCTTGGAAGTCTTTTCCAACCCAAACAATTCTATGATTCCCTAGCTTAGAAGAAAACAAACTCATAGTTTACCCAACTATCTTTTCTATATTTCCACTGTCCTGAGTTATTCTCCATTTCAACCTAGACTGGTCAAATCCCTGGCAACTAGAATGTCCACCTCTGCAGACTGGGATGGTGTAACACACTATCTATTACCTGTGGGAACTCATCTTCATCCGAGCTGTGGAAGTCATACTGCTTAATGTCGCTCTTGCTGATAACTGGCAAGGGCTCGGCAGAGGGCTGCTGAGGAGCTATCACACACTCCATTTTGGGTTTCTTCAGGTACTTCTTCTTTTGACGTACAACATCTGACACCTCCTCCTTTAGGGATGAATGATGAGGATGCTGTTTATGAAAAACAATCCAAATAAATTATAGTAATTAATCTTTCCTCACACCTTGAAGAGATGACTCCTTACTGTCATCTCAACGTCCAGCAAACTGCTGCAGATGCCTAACACAAAATTTATTCCAAACACTGAAACCTCCAGAGCTTCACCTCAGCTCATGTTTACAGGTATTGGTCGATAACAAACAAACAAAGCCATGGGATGAACTGTGAGCCTCCCTGTTCGCAATACACACAGTACACTGGAGCTGGAAAAGCTGTTTTCCCCAGATGACTGCTTATCAAGAAGCATCTGACTGACATTCCACTAAAGAAGCTCAGCTTTGTAACTGGAGATGAGGACCAGAAGGTGCCACACCATTCCTGTCCGAGAGCAAGGCAAGGGACTTGTATTAAATTCAGTCACCACAAGGTGTCGTGGGTGCTAAATACAAACTCCAAAGGTCTGCAACTCTCCGGCCTCACAGCCAAATGAGCATTTCAGGTTTTTTCTCAAAACCAGACCTGAATTCAAAGCTGGGTGTGTTTCTTTGCCTGTCACAAACAGTAGACGACCAGGTCTTATCCTTTTTCTCTACTGTACTCAGTTCAGTAAACATAACTACAATCCCAGAATCTCGCACGGTGGGAGTTTGAAGGGACCTCTGAAGATCATCCAGTCCAAATCCCCTGCTAAAACAAGGGCACCCAGAGCAGCTTGCCCAGGATCACAATGTTCAGGTGAGTCTGGAATCTCTCCAGAAAAGCAGACTGCACGACCTGTCTGAGCAGCCTGGTTCGGTACTTGCGCTTGTAGAGCACGCTGCTGGTTTTACTGCTGATGGAAATACACATCACTGCACAGGGTATGCAGTATTTCTTCATGAGACAAGACAAAACCAAAAAGAGGCAAACACTGAAGTTCAGCTTTCCTAGCTACAGATTATTCTCACATTATTGTTTCTCTGAATGTTACTAACATGGTCAATTATAAAAATGAACCTGGATCCACTGGGCTCCTGCACAGGTTAATAAAAATGCAAATGAAAGTGTTGCCCAAGTAGCCTAAGTACAGGACTCTTCAGCTTCAGTAGTTTTAGAGTGACTAACCAATGTGTGACAGACAGCAACCCCAGCCTTGCACCCCTCCACACTCATTCTTAGAGCAGCTTTCCATTCCTTGGCAGAAACTGAAGGTTCCCAAATGTAGCTGCTCTTTCATAGAACCATAGAATTGTTTGGGTTGGAAAAGTCTTGTATGATCATCCAGTCCAGCCTTCAACCCAAAACCGTCATGGCCATTAAACCACGTCCCTAAGTGCCATGTCCACACATTTCTTGAACACCTCCAGGGATGGCAACTCCACTACCTCCCTGGGCAGCCTGCTGCAATGCCTGACCACTCTTGCAGCAATAGAATTGTTCTTAATATCCAATCTAAACCTCCTTGGCACAATTTCAGGCCATTTCCTCTCCTCTATCACCTGATACTATGGAAAAGAGACCAATTCCACCTGGCTTCAACTTTCTTTCAGGGAGTTTTAAAGAGCAATGCAATTTCCCCTCAGCGTTCTCCAAAGCAAAACCAAATGACAGCTAATTCAGGGCTTTAAGAAAGAAACAAAACCTTCCCTGTTTGCATCTCAATGTCCTTCTTGCAGTGAGGGGCCCCAAACTGAACCCAGTATTCCAGGTTGCAAGGTTTCTTCTGCCTTTCTGTTTTTGCTGCTTACCTAATGCTGAGGGCCAAGCAGTGGCAGACCACACATCTGCTGGGTCTTACAGGGAAGTGTACAGGCCTCAGTCATGGCAGCCTACTGAAAATTCCAGTGGTCTTTAAAACATCAGCTGCTTCCAGCTGTCACAAGATGTAACAGTGGTATTCCTCTGTCTGGAAATCTTACTAAGCAAAGACCACTTCAGTTCAGAAGAGCCTCTAGAACCCTTTGGCATTCTAGCTGTAACTCAGTAAAACCTCTCTTTGCATTGAGGGCCAGTCATGGAAAAGACAGAAAGATTTAGTGTTCCAGTCTCCCTTTAAAGGGAGGAGGAAAACTAACTGACTATATTTTGCAGTCTGATGGAGGCCCTGATGCCCACTTGGCACCTTCCTGTTTACATCACCTTACAAGGAAAGAGACAGACCTGAGAAAGAAAATGATGATTACTGCAGTGCTGCTGTCTAAAGGGACAACAGCAGCCTATCATCTAAAACTGAGGTGGGAAAGACAGCAAACGTTGAACTGGAAGCAAGCACAGCAGTCTCATCATCTACCTTCTAATGTGGCAGGCTCCTTCCTACTCAGTTTTCCAACAGAAACATCTGCTAGATAGTCTCATAAATATGATGGAACTGGTAATGAGAGACTGGCAGCAAAAGAAACCTTACCTTAACTTTACATTCTTGAACCTTATGATGATTTCCATTATGAAGAGTGGATGGAGTTGTGCTCATCTCTTTCTCAGGTCTATTAAGCTTCACTTCATTGAGGATTTCACCTCCGTAATCGCCCAAATGGTACCTAGGAAAAAGCACAATTAAAAATATAATACTGTATTCCCATGGGAAATGTGTGAAACAAATCAGGAAAGCAGTCTGCATAAACCCTTCTATTTTGGCTTCTGAATTTGCACATGTACAGAAGACTAGAATCCTTTCACCCAGAAATCACAGGTTTGAAAAGACCTCCTATGTGATGAGGACTGAACTCTTTGTGCTATAAATCATTGCATCATTAAGGTTGGAAAAAGCCTCCAAGGTCATAGAACCCATCCACTAACCCAGAGGTGCCAGGTCACTGCTAACCATACCCCTCAGCACTGCATCTACACAGCTTTTCAATCCCTCCAGGGACAATGACTTTGCCACCTTGCTGGGGCCTGTTCCAATGCCTGACCACTCTTGCAGAAGAGAAACTGTTGCTCATCTTCAACCTAAACCTCCCCTGGCACAATTTCAGAGCATTTCTTCTCATTCTATCATCTGATACTAGGGAGACTAAGCTCCACCTGGTTCAAACATCCTTTCAGGTAGTTTTAGAAAGCAATAAGGTCTCCCCTCAGCCTCCTGTTCTCCAGGCTGAACAACCCAGTTCCCTCAGCTGCTCCTCACAAGACCTGTGCTCTAGTCCCTTCACCAGCTTCACTGCCCTTCTCTGGACATGCTCCAGATTTCAAGGTCTTTCTTGAGAGGGAGGGGCCCAAAACTGGACCCGGTCCTCAAGATGTGGTCTCACCAGTGCCCAGTACAAGGAGATAACCCCTGCCCTAGTCCTGCTGGACACACTGCTGCTGATGCAAGCCCGGAGTTGTAACAGATAAAATCTGCAGTTTTACCTTTTCTCAACAACTTCTAAAGTCAAATGCAATAGCTCGCGTTTTGTTTTCTCCCTTCTCTTAATCATCTCCAAGATGGTTATGGCTCTGCTGAACTCTCTTCTTAATTTCAGCATCTTCTCATAAGATGCTTCATCATTCTTCCGATTCTGTTGAAAGATTAGACATATTTCAAGTCAAAAGCACAAACAGCCAACAAATGTATGCTTATTTGCAATACAATGCAGCTGCAAGCGAGAATCACGAGTACACTCAGAAGCAACTTTTCCTAAGGCATAACCGACTTGATAAAGCTACAAAACACAGCTTTTGAGGATGCTGAGAAAGAACTTTTCAGATGGTTCCCTCCATGCTTTGTCTACTCAGATTCCATATCAAGCTAGACAAAGCTTGTCAGAACAAGGAACTGCAGACTCTGCTCCTATAACTCTTTCCACCTCAAATCTGCACACAAGATTGTGTATGTACGTGTACAAAATGCTGAGTAGTTACAAACTTCCTACTCCAGTTCATGCTGCAAATACAAACCCTGAACTCTGCTCCATGGCAAGTGGAAGATCTTTCTCCCCTTTTTACAGGGAGTGAAGTCTGTAACCTAGCAAGCCCCACAGCTGCTTGTTCATGTGCCAGTGCCTATTAACTGCTCTTCGAGCTTCAGCTTTCAGACAATGGAGGGGCTGCAAAGGTGTTTATAAAGAACTGACAGCTTAAACACAGACTACGTCATGCAACAGGCTTGAAGTGAGGCTCTCTGATCCAGGAGCACAGCTACTGACAGAGACAATCAGATCAGTAACTGTGGCTACCACAGGACAGATCCTGCAAGACACTGGAGAGGAATCAAGGTGTTTCTTACAACTGGAGGATTTACAGTGACCAATCTAAGAGTCAAGACTGACAATTCACCTTTCTTGTCTGCATCTTCTCAGTTCTCCTCCGGAAGGCAACGTAGGGGTCGTTGTTGGTGGAGCCATCCCTCTTTTCTTGTTTAATTTGGGGGATGAGAGATGGCCCTCTGCAGTTCTTACGCTTCCTTACCCAGTAGTCATACACAGCCTTAATAAGGTAATCATCCTCATTTAGCAGCAATTTAGCTTCCTGAAGTGTGACAAGCTGGAAGAGAACATGCAAAAGGTGCAATTGTGAATGTGCAGTTACTTTCTCCCACTCCCATCTCATCTCTTGTGCATTTTCTAACTAGACCTGATTGTTTTCTGGCACAAGACCATAAAGAGTGGAAAAAAATACGTATCTCTGCTAAAGTACTGAATCCACCAGTTGGTCCTCCTGAGTGAAATACATAGTTGCTAACTTCTCTGAACCAGAACCATCAGAAACTTCCACACAACAGTCTAGAACTTCATCAATTTCTCATGAAATCTGAAAAGTATTTGAAGCAGTTACATGCACAAGGCATAAATAACCTACTACAGCCTGCAGAGCACAATCTATGAATCACTTCTATTTTACTCTTATGAAAAAAAAAAAGTTCCTTATTTGTTGGCCATGACCATGTAGGATTCTTTGCAGCTTCATGTTGATTCCCAAGGAACATATTTTATTGACAGGTCGAGGAGTGATGGCTTTAAACTAGAAGACAGAGATTCAGACTTGAGAGAAGGAAGAAACATGTTGCACTGAGAGTGGTGAGACCCTGGCCCAGGTTGCCCAGAGAGGTGGTAGATGCCTCATCCCTGGAACCATCCCAGGTCTGGTTGTCTGGGGTCCTGAGCTCTAGCTGGGGACATCTCTGCTGACTGCAGAGGGGTTGGACTAGCTGGCCTTTAAAAATGTCCCTTCCAACCCAAACCATTCTATGATAATATTCTACTGTATATTCTGAAATACAATTATTTCTTCATTTTCCCCCTCAAATGTTTACTTTATGTTGAAAAGGGTACCAACCATCCCCTTTATTACAGTTGGGAGACACAAAGATGTTCAATTCTTAAGCTATTCTAGCAGGTAGTGATTAAACACAGGTAATTATAGAATCACAGCCTCCTTTAGGTTGGAAAATACCTTTAAAAAATCAAGACTATTAATCGAGCCCACTGCAACATTTTTTTCCTTCTTATGTTCAGCTTTTTATATGGAAATTAGACTCTAAATAAATGCAAAAGCCATCACCAAATAGTATTTTAGTTTAACAACCTCATCTCATCTTAAATCCAATCCTTAAAAAGAAAAGAGAATCTCTACTATCACTTAAACCGGAAGTTGAACAGCACATTGTCTTTCCCATAATGTGAACAATATCAGCCAAACAACTTAAATCTGCTTTGGCAGAGTCACAAACTACATTAAATCTTGTCCTTATGATAAGGTAAACTGAAAATGAAATTACATATTTCAGAGAAACAAGGCTGTCCTAATTGTAGCCACTGCTGGAATGGGCTGCCCGGGGAGGTGGTGGAGTCACCGTCCCTGGGGCTGTTCAAGGCAAGGTTGGACGTGGCACTTGGTGCCATGGTCTAGCCTTGAGCTCTGTGGTAAAGGGTTGGACTTGATGATCTGTGAGGTCTCTTCCAACCTTGGTGATACTGTGATACTGTGAAGTGTTAATTCCAGCCAGGAGAGCATAAACCCCTTATGATCTACTGCAGAATTAGAAAAAAACCTAACTTGTTTTTAAAATAAAGAATAAAAGTCACTAATCCTGCTGTGCTCATGACCTCATGCAGTACTAAAACAGTAATTCTGCCTCTGTTCTACCCAGTGGACAGCAGCCTGGTTAATCAAACACACACTCACCAGCATGCCCCATCCATATGTAGAAATTGATGTGACTGTGTATGTAGAATAGAATCAAGTAGGTTGGAGGAGACCTCCAAGATCATCCAGTCCAACCTAGCACCCAGCCCTATCCAGTCAACCAGACCATGGCACTAAGTGCCTCATCCAGTCTTTCCTTGAACATCTCCAGGGACAGTGACTCCACCACCTCCTTGGGCAGCCCATTCCAATGCCAATCACTCTCTCTGACAACAACTTCCTCCTAACATCCAGCTGATACTTCCCCTGCCACAGCTTGAGACTGTGTCCCTTTGTTCTGTTGCTGGTTGTCTGGTAGAAGAGATCAACCCCACCTGGCTACAACCTCCCTTCAGGTAGTTGTAGACAGCAATGAGGTCTGCCCTCAGCCTCCTCTTCTCCAGGCTAAACACCCCCAGCTCCCTCAGCCTCTCCTCATAGGGTTTGTGTTCCAGACCCTTCATCAGCCTTGTTGCCCTTCTCTGGACAGTTCCAGCACCTCAACATCTCTCTTGAATTGAGGAGCCCAGAACTGGACACAGTACTCAAGGTGTGGCCTGACCAGTGTTGAGTACAGGAGAATAGTCAATACACAAACATCACCCTTCCACTGTGAACACTGCTTTAAAATAATCTGGCTTGTTTGTCCTTTGCTTCCTGCTTCCCATTAATGGCTTCCTTAATTAAAAAACACAAACACATATGCTCTGCCTTAAGCACACAGAAAAGTTACATTTTGACCCTGCTCACTTGTTTCTCAAGTACCCCCAGTAACATGGATGCAGAGTCCCTGTATTCCTTGTTTAAATTATCAAAGGATTCCTTGAGAAACATCCATGTCTGGAGCCCTCTCCTTGCTGAGGTAGGTATTCCCACCAGCAGCCTTTTCTGTTCCAGAGGTAAGTCACATAAACTGCCAGAGAATTGTGCAGCAGCCTCAAGTGGGATTCGAGAGCATTATAATCCCGTGTGGGGAAGCAATCTGACAGGCAGCCAAAATTCTTTCTTTCCCAGGCTCCAATAACCTGCAAAAGCTGTTTTTATCTTTCCATTTCTAACACAGATCAGGACAGAGCTTCTCAACAGGGGCTAGAAATCTTTAGCCCAAAAGCAGGACAAGCAGCTGGAACACACACCTTGCAACCTCTCAAGTCAGGCAGAAAATACTTACATAGGAAATCCCACAGAAGCTTCCCCTACAAAGAGGGATTTCTCTTTACACACCTCACCTTCAAGAGTAAGCCAATGTTGTAAGAATCCATTACAGTGCTTCATGTACACACAAAATCTTTTCTGTCATGGATTTCCTTAAATAAGCACTTTCTGCTATAAAATACTCTTGACCTCTGCAATGCTTCGGTGTTACTTACATTTAAGGGAAAGAGAGAGGGGCAACTGCCTACATAAAAAAAACAACTATGTTCTTACAGTAAATATTGTAAGAATAAACACCTTTCAGCTCTTACATTTAACTCTTGTTACTCAAGCAATGGAAGATGAAATGAACCTAAGAAGGATGCAAATTAATCCTGAGAAGTGACAACCAGAATTGCTTTAACTGAAAGCCAAGAGAGGGGTATCTACATGAAAGCTCTCAAAGATCAGAGTACCATGTGCTCAACAAGGACCATCCAATGTACTCTGCAGGCTTTTTTATTTGCATCCCATCTTCTTAACCCAGTAAGGAATCTAACTAATCCTTGTTAAAGTTGCTCCAAGATGTAGAGAATACAGCACTTTGGCCTGAACACACAGCACTGAACTAAATCAGGTTAAGTAACCAAAGGCAGAGCTGTGGATCCTGCAACAGATCCTTCCTCTTACAAAACACCCACCTCACTGAGAAGCAACTCTACCTATTTCAGACTTGTCTTTCAGAAACTGATCTTTCAGGTGTAGATTCTGAATGTTTTGGTCTTTAAGATCACTCTCCATGCACTGGCCTTGTGGAACACACACCTCAGGAAATTCAGAGGCTGATTTTGATTAAGCAAGAGTAGATATTTATAAAGGTGGACCAAGGTAAAAAAACCCAAACCACACCGTTCTGAGAAAAACACCAGACCAAGCCTCCTAAGGAGCAGACTTTAGATTTTAATGTATTTGTTTGTTTACATGGTTAAGGCTAACAAATAATCAGCCCTTGAAACTGGAAGCCATTTCAGGATTGTATCTCTCATTATACTGTGGCACCCTTACTAATGAGTTTTTGTGAGTCAAACAATACCACAGCTATGACCCTGGATAGAGGGAAGGCCCAGGAACACTGTAGTGTGTTCCTCCAAGGAGAAAAAAGCACCAAAACAAAACAACCCAAAACCCTAAACCACCTTCTTACTATTAAATATCCACCAGCACCAAGCAAAAAAGGCATTTGGATTTTTGTGTACATTTATAGCTAAATCCTGCTACCATCTGCTGATCACCACAAGCTTCTCCATACTAACACAGGTTAAACAAGATCCTCTCTAACACACCATGGTGAGGGAAGAAAAATGTAAAAAAAACCAACTCCCCACAACCAGCTCCCCAGATCTCATTCCCCACCCCTAAGTTACTGACAATGAGACAGCAATGTGACTTCTGTGTAACTGCAGACAAACACAGACATATTCCATTAGCAGCAAATGAAATAAGCTGAAAAAAAAAACAAACAAAAAAAACCAAAAAAACAAACCCACTGGCCAAGTCAGAAATGAGAAAGACTCAATGATCTTTCTCCACAGTACAATACCTGACTAGAACTGGCTTTCTCGAGTCTATCAACCATTATTTCAAACTGCAGGGGCTTGATTTCCATCTTCCGATTCAGCCTGTTCAGTAGGGTCTCATCCTCAGAGTCCATGTCATAGTCTGGCTGCTCGTTGTCCAGATTGAAGGCTGCAAAAGAAACAGACATTGAGATGCTGGGTAAATAACATACCAGCCTGCATCTGACACTCAGAAATTAAACCAAATCAAGTTTCAGATTAGCAAATCTCTGCTGTAACACTTCCTCTTTATATGCTAGGAGGTTTTCCCGTGTAACGTCTGCAAGCAAGAAGGTAGCAATGTGGAGGGTATCTAACAAATTTCACTCTGAGTAGTCTTGAGGGGTGACAGGGAAAAAAAATTGTTTAAAACAGTTCCAGAGAGACACAGAAACTTTATAACTTTACAAAACAAGAGCAAAAATGCTTGCTAATGCTGTTAGAATGCAGATGCTCTGAAGTATCATGATAGGACACTTAATTTTCAATCAAATCCCACATCTGGAGAAAAAGCTGAAGTTCCAATACCATTTCAGTTGCCTATTTTCAGATAGTTCAACACATCCAGAGCCTTAAAATACTTCACAGACTTAATCTCTTCCCTTCTCCACACAACTTGAACAAACCATAAATACACTAGACCAGTCCTGTGCAAATTCCTTTTTTTTCCCTCCAAGCTCCACTCAACTCTAGACATAGGACAATTAACAGCTCTATCAGGCTTCACTTACAACTTAGCACTGCATCTTGCTTCTCCCCTGGCAGTTTGTAGGTATCCAAAAATCTGAGATAAAAACTGACCCAGATTTTATTACTTTTTAATTCACAGGTCTGTAAAGCTACATTAAAACCCTCACCAGACAGAACTCTGCACCTGAGAGAAAAACAGACTTCTGCAGTACCTGGGGTGACTGCCCCTCGTCCCCATTCAAAGAGCTGAACAGCCAGTGACCAGTCAAGTATCACTGAACTGACTGCCACACACTAGTGCTGAATTTGACAAAACCACTCTACACAACATCCTCAGCTCCTGCAAGCTCTGCTTCAACCTCTGTGTGCTCTCAGCAGAGCCACGTGGGAGCAGTCTTGGCACCAGGAGTGTATCTCATCGGCCACACACTGCCACCCAAGCAGTAACCTTCACGCAGCACTAGCCACTGTTCAAATGGGGACCAACTGGCTCCACCTGTTCATTGCCAGAGTTTCAAGACCCTTCAGAGCTCTCCAAGGCAAGTCCAACCCCGGCAACTCATCCTTCTCCTGTGGAACAATGTCTGATACCACACTTCCCCTCCACCACAATCTGTGATTCAACGACTTCTTGAGCATAAACTGCCACTTTCATCAGTAAGGAAATTGCAAAAGTTTCCCTCACCCAAGAGCCTACAAAACCAGTCCAGTCCTCCTGTACACTGTGAAATCTCAAACTTCTCTGCTCAAGGCAGGTGGACAATTTTTCTAGGCTAGATATATTCACTCTTTTGAAAAGGCATCCTAATGATACTGCAGGTCTCTCTACCTCAAACTCCAGGCTCTCATAGATGACATGAGAATGCACAGAAACCCAGTGAAGCCCAGAAAAGGCACTGCTTGTCTAACTTCATACAGATGCTGGTATTACAGACATAAAAGAGTCAACCTGTCAGTAGATAATTCAGTAATCCCCTGTGAGAAAAATGTTTCAAGTCAATTTTTCTAAGACCGAGTATCAGTGAGCAAGAGGATCCTTGTGACAGAAGATGTGATGCTGTTCATCTCTATACTGTGAGCACTGCCAGCAAACTTGCCTTCACCTTCACAATAAGGCAAGAGAGTCACTGGAAGTCCTTTAACCATGCCCCTTCCTGAACCACCACCCAGAAGAAAAGTTTACAAATCAGACAGGCCCAAATAAGATCAAACTAGCAGCAAACACTAAGACTAGTAAAAATAAAAGGAATCCACCCATTCCATCAATAAGAAACTTAAAATCACAGAGTGGTTTGGGTTGGAAGAGACATTAAAGGTCATCTAGTACCAACTATCCTGCCACGAGCAGGGACACCTTCCACCAGATCAGGCTGCTCAGAGCCCTGTTCAACCTGACCTTCACACTTTGGTGGACAGGACGTCTACAACCTCTCCAGGCAACTTGTCCCAGTAGCTGACCACCCTCATGGCAAAAAAAAAATGAAAAGATCAATCATGCTCAAGAACATATTATGAATACCAGTGATGATAAGGTCCCCATCCCAGAGAAGGTATATTACTGCAGACTTCCAAAGCCACCACATGGTGCACCTCAACTGAAAGCAGGACATCCCCCCCCTCTCACTACTTGCTGCTGGCAAGTGGAACCAGTCTGCAAGAGTATTCACTGAGCATCAGGATCAGGTCAAGACACCCAAGGGCATATGCAACCAGAAGTGGAACCAACCCTTCTAGCTGTTACACTGGTGCACCTGCCCCAGTGAACCACTGGCTAAGTGACATACCAAGTCCACCAAGTCCAAGCTGATAAAACATCAGCTCTCTTAGCAGTTTGAGACCATGAATAGGAAATGAGGTGCCAAAAAAACTCAAAAATGGGAAAGGTCTTTAACCATTAAAAGAAAATCCAAAACCAACAACAAACTCAAAACTACATTTTGAATTTCAACTCTCCAAAAACATTTTGATACATAAACAAAATGACAATTCTAAAGGATCCAACACAAACCTGCCAGGAAGAAGGTACACCAAATAAACCCAGTCTCATTTTCTTACACAAAGACACTGGTAGTGCTAGAACAGCAGGGAGCCTTTGTCACACATCCTGCTTTCCATGCCTTCTAGCAATGCTCCTCTTCTGCTAGCGGTGTTCCTCATGCCATGTGTCATCAACTGTGGTTATCAATACAGCTCATTTCCAAACAAAGGGAGTTCACAAGGAGGCTTCAGGTGAATAACCTTGAAGCTATGACAGCAATACTGGCCTTCCACCTCTTGTTCCAATGCACACAGGAAGAGTTCAGTCTCAGGAAATAGAAGGCTACCACTCTTCCACTGCTGCAGCCATAAGTTCATCAACCTCAAGTGAGCTCTCTATAGCTATGGCACACTCACAGAAGTGTCCTCCTTCCCTGAAGTTTGTCTATCACTGTTCTCTGAAACAAATTTCAGTAGTATCCTAATATCCATTTTTCATCTTTTCCCAAGCATTGAGAAAACTCTGCTGATTCCAGAAAAAGTAATTCCTCACCCTGGAGCTGGCCTCTAGCACAGCAGCTTGCTGGCTTCAAAAGCCATCACAAGACACAGGTGGTTTATGTGCTGAGTGACAGAACCATCCATCACCACCCTCTGCTCCTGCCCCTGCCATAGCAACAGATGCAACTGCTCATTTAGGCCTGCAAGAGCTGCTGAAAAACCAGTTCCAGTCACACAGAGCACTGTATTTCAGATGACCTGCTACTGGTTAGCTGTTCAGAAAACAACTAGTCTAACAGTTCACCCATATGCCTTTCTCCGGGGAATTCTTGAGAGGTTCTTGTGACTGATAGGTGAGTTCCAGTTTTCCTGCTCCAAAACTTGTTCATTTCTCCACATGTTTATACAGTGCAGTAGGACAGGGCCTGGCTGATCCTGCCACTTAAGTCTACCTAGCATGAATGCTCAGAGCTCCCTATGGATAATTGCTGTTGCAAAACCAACCTTCTAATTTACATCCTCTGCCACTGTGACCACTCCCCAGGGCAGTGCCTGTCAGGAGGGATCTGCTTTTGTTTACTTGAGCTCCCCTAGGAGCTGAGCTTACATTAACTTACAGAAATGCAATTTGTTTTTAACTTAAGTTACATGAAATTGGGTTTAAGTTAACTAATTTCATTTGGCTAACTAAATTAAGGCTGCAGTTCCAGAGTCATTTGAAGCTCAAAGAGGCGTGAGCTACCACAGTAACAAGTGGTTCCTCCAGCTCCCCTCCAGCAAGCCGCATTCCTACCACCTCGTCTATACCAACACGAGCACTCATGTACTGAGCCAAGACATGAAACTCATAAATACAGAGGCTGATCTAACCAAAAAAACACAAGATAAGCTCTCTGCCAGATCCTATCTCAGAGTTATCTCCCTTGTGAATACAAATGCCACCAGAAGGCACTGGCACTGATAAAGGAGCAAGCACTGTTGATCCTGCTGGCAGCAGGTCATCTGTGCCAACCATGAAAGAATGAAGAACCACATCATGGTAGTTACAACCAAAGCAGTCACAAAGCAGCAGAACACCACCCCAGTGCCAATTCCTGCCTAGGACAGAGCTTCCAGCACCTCCTGCCTGCACCCAAATAGCGCTGGAAGAGAAGTACCATGCAAATACCTGTTTTACACAGCTAAGCTGAAAGCCCACAGCCTCAATGGATTGTCTAAAAATGCTCACAATGACATAAAAATAGCCAACTCTCAATTACATGAAGTGCACACAAAATCCCAGCATGGAGGGGGTTGGAAGGGACATCTGGTGATCATCCAGTTCAACATCCCTGCTAGAACAGGAGCACCTACAGCAGATTACCCAAGATCACAATGTCCACACTGGTTTGGAATCTCTCCAGAAAAGACAATTCCACAATCTCTCTGAACAGTCTACTCAAAGGCTCCAACATCCTCACAATAAAAAATTAGTTTCTTCTCATCTTCAAATGGAACCTCCTGGATTCCAGTTAGTGCTCACTGCCAGTTGTTCTGTGGCTAAGCACCACTGAAAAGAGTCTGTCCCCATCCTCCTGCCCTCCACCTTTTAGGTCTCGCTGAACACTGATCAGATCCCCTCTCAGGCTGCGCTTCTCCAGGCTAAACAGCCTTTCCTCCTCACAGAGACACTTCAGGCCCCTCAGCATCTTCATACCCTCCATTGGACTCTCCAGTAGTTCCCTGTCTCTCTTCAAGTGGGGAGCCCAGAACTGGACCCAGCACTCCAGATGTGACCTCACTGAGGCAAAGCAGAGAGGGAAGAGAATCTCCCTTGACTTGATGGTCACAGACCTCTTCTTAATGCACCCCAGGAGTTCACTGGCTTCTTAGGTTTAATTTAAAGAGTGGCCAGTGACTCCTGTCCATCCCACACAACTTCATGAAGATTATTTGAACTCTGAACACTCTGTGCCACTTATGATGATGCATTAACTTGGTTTGACTACTCTTCGTATGCACCAATGGCTAGAATACATTGACAGACACGATGTGGGTTCTGCTCCATTTTTATTGTCTCAAATATTCACGGAAAAGTATTAAGCATACTGGAATAACTACAACAATTCAATAAGTTCTTTACATTCAGTTCCAAGTCACCCAAATTGGTGCTGCCCAAGTCATTTAACACCTGGAACTACCCCTTTTCATGAATTCCATACCTCAAAGAAATTAACTTTTCTCTGCTTGAAACTACTAGCCTAATAAAAGAATTGTAACAGTAGTTAAAGAAATCCTTGGCTACTAGCTGAACAACAAAGCATAGTATTCTAGAAATAACCACCAGTAAGTACAGACTACAGTATGTAGCCTCCTGGCATCTAGCAGGTTATTTAATTTTCCTGACCAAAGTTAGTATTGCTGCTCTTTGTGCTTTTAGCATTAAACTAGAATTTCTAAGCAGTATAAAGCTGTCTTGTAATCACACCTACTCCAGCCAGAATATGTGGGAAAAATTATCTTGGACCAATATCTGATGTTTATCTTCAGCTCAAATACCTTCTGTAATTCCGTCCAGGAAGACTGTGAGTGTCAACAAGACAAAGAGTATTTTGGCATAATGTATTTAGCACTTTTAGACATATTTATTAACAATATTTACAACATTTCTGGCAATGGCAAACAAAGAACAGAACAGAATACATTCCTCATTCAGCAGCTACATTTCTGTTAATTAATTCAACCCGCCTTTCTTGTGACTTTGTTTCTTCTGTTAAGGACAGAAACACTTCGTTTCCTTTATCTCCTTTCCCACATTACCAGTAGATTCTCTAATGTATCACAGAAGATCCTGAACACTTTCTTTCAAGTAAAGTCTCCCATTTTGTAAACGCACAGGGGAAAAATTGGGATACTCAGCCGTGCTGGTGAGAAATGATGCAAGATCTTGAACATACAGCTGGGTCTGGGCTAAAGAATCTGTGTCCAACTTCAATTTCTGTGTGCCTTCTGTTTCTCAGAACTAACAGCAAATGTTTTTTCTGCTCAAATCTACAGGAAGATCAAGAGCCTCTTGTGTGAGGAACAACTAGGAACTCAGTAAAACCACTACTGTCTGCACAAACTCCAATCTAGCAACCATGGACCACACTTCTACTCAAAACACTTTAGCAAGTCCCTGTCTTCTCAATACAACTAAGAACTGAAACCATGAACCAGTTTTCACCAGGACTGAATTTTCCTTTTATCACAGCAAGTGACAAGTCACTGCCATGATTAAAGCTAAAGTTTTGCTACAAAGACAGCTCCTGGGGGAAGTCAAAGTGACAAAATAACCTTCTAGAACCACCTGGTGCAAAGGACAAACACTATTTGTATGCTAAGGAACAAACGGGTGTCACTTGTCAACAGAGTATCAACAAAAAAAGTCTCACAGTATCACCAAGGTTGGAAGAGACCTCATAGATCATCAAGTCCAACCTGTTACCTCAGAGCTCGAGGCTAGACCATGGCACCAAGTGCCACGTCCAATCCTGCCTTGAACAGCTCCAGGGACGGCGACTCCACCACCTCCCTGGGCAGCCCATTCCAGCAGCCAACCAGGAAAAATATTTTACAAATCACCTTAATTCTTGCCAGGCTGCATGGGTGGGCAGAGGCCAATGGGATGGGATAGAACAAGGCCAAGTGCAGGGTTCTACACTTTGACCACAACAACCCCAAGCAGCACTACAGGCTGGGGACAGAGTGGCTGAGAGCAGCCAGGCAGAAAGGGACCTGGGGGTGCTGGCAGAGAGTAGCTGAAGATGCCCCAGTAGTGTGCCCAGGGGGCCAGGAAAGCCAGTGGCATCCTGGCCTGGCTCAGGAGCAGTGTGGCCAGAAGCACAAGGGAGTTTATTGTGCCCCTGTCCTCAGCACTGCTCAGGCCACACCTTGAGTGCTGTGTCCAGTTCTGGAAAGTGATACAATTAATACAGAGAATAGGCTGGCATCATTACAAAACCTCTTCCATTTCACTAGTCTCCACTGATAGAGACCATTTGAGTTCACAGCCATTCCAGACCCACTCAGCAAGCCAGACAATCCCTCTACCACTCCCTGTATTAGCATAAGCAGCTAGGCTGGTTCAGTTTTTCCTTCTCAGAATGAGGAAAACCAGAAGAATAAGAGACAACTGGCTGGAGCAACAACACCAGAGGACCAACAGAGAGGACAAGGTTGGCCAACTACTGCACATGGAGGTGCAGTATCAGCACCAAGTTCAGAAACAGAGACAGTGCGAATAAACCTCACATTTACCTTCAACCTTGAATACTGGAGGCAACTTTGCTCTTAAGACTGTTTGAAGATGACCCATTTGAAATAGGGAGTGGGGGGGAGAAGAAGAAAAGCAGCATCAGTGAACTTACGTTGAATGTGAATGAACTGCTTTGGTTGCTTAAACTCTCCTTTGTACAAGCGATTGTAGTAGTTGACATTGCTCTCTGCTTCAGGGACAGGGATCACCATGCTCTCCTTCTTTTCTCTGAACACTTGCTGTGCTGAGATTGCCCGCTGCAGATGATGTTCCTACAAGAAGAAATGGGAGTTTTATTTAGGTATCAGTACACAGAAGCACATACAAAAGCAGGCCATTCTTTTCTCACACTCTTTTTGTGGTGTTCTGCAGTAGATCCAGATAAAAGAGCTGGGGCTTTGCTGTACTTTAGAGGACAGGGGGATGCTTGCTTCCAGCTTAGCAAGACGCGAAGATTCGTTCTCCATCATTTACTGTACCGTGGGGTTCCTAACTGATGGGAATCTCCAAGCTGCAGCAACTGCAAGGCATGGCTACAAACAGATAAAGAGAGCCCCTTGTTCACACAGCAGCCCACACCTTCTACCAGACTGGGAAAGAGTCAAACTACACAAAATAACCACAGAATAAAACTAGGCCTGATATAAGCCAAGCCCATCAAAATGTGTCACAGAGAAAATACATGCAAGATCAGTTAACAGATGCACAGTAAGTCCTTTAAAGTATTAGAGGAGCAACAGCTTTGAATCAAAAGAATAACTAATTTTACCATTCCTGTCTACCCAGCAGTTCTTACTAGCCTGCTTTAGAAGTTGAGCTGGTTGAGAGTAAAAGAAAGAGCAGTACTCATGGAGCAACACTTGACAAGCATGCACTCCCTCAACAGGTATCACTTCATTTTATTCTTACATAACAGGAATCAACTGTTAAGAGTCATTTCAAGTATAACTCAGATCACAACAAGAATATTAGCTTACAAAGATTTTTTCACAGAGAATTTCAGATGAGTGAAACTCATCCACTGCAAGTTCGCATTACTCTGTGGCTTTTCTCTCCAAGCTTTTCCATAACCACTCACACTACTGTCTGTGGATCATCTCAGCATGGTCTGCAGAACACCAACACAAAACTGACCAGCAAAGAGAGGAGCCTGGCACACCACACAACCATCTCATTTGGAAAAGACCTTTTAAGAGCCTGGAATCAGCCTCTCTCCTACTGCTACAAGCTTGCAGCTGCATAGTGTATGTGTAGGCTTCAGATCCCCTATGACCACTTAAAACACCACAAAACTGTCTCATACGAAGGCTCCAAATGGTCAAGTTGGCACATGCTGCCTTCTGTGTGTCCAGCAAAGAGGGGAAATCTCCACCAGGATGAGATCTGAAATCACCACAGCCATTTACTTGTGAAAGTTAAGTCATGAGCTCTCTACCTGAGTAGTAGACTGCAGTCTACTTGCAAATTAACTCCAGTCCCTAGCAGAACTAGGAACTTCAAAGTATCCTTCTCCTTTCACTGTTCTCCCCATCCCCAGCTTCCAGAATTTGAGGGGAGGAAGGATGACAAAGTAGAACATCAAGCAGAAAATGAAGCTCAGCTCTGTCATAGATCTACACAACCTTACCTATTGCAGGGGCTTGTTTATCCTCTAACCACTGCCACCTGACTGGTGGAAGGAGGACTCATACTGAACAAAAAAAACCCAAAATTTTGTTACTTCACCTCTTCCTTGGGCTTTCTGGGGTCTCCCTCCCCAGGTCGGACCCTGGTGACTATCCTGGTTCACAAGAGGCCAGGCATGACGTGGCAGCCTGGCACACAGATCTGTACTACTCTTGGTAAAGTCTCTCAAGAACAGGATTTCTTTCTCTTTCATTCTACAGAAGTTTATTTAAAAACAGGATGGTGAAGGAAAACAAATCTTTAGAAGTATGCATATCACACTGAATAAATTACATCCTCTTAAATATTAAGATCTTGCAGAAACACAAATAATGCAATTTCTGCAAAATTAGAATGTAACAAATGAGTGACTGGAAGAGCAGCTTTGGGAATCTCCTGTAGCAGATGAAGAGACATTAAATCAAACCATCAGGCTCCCCAGTGAACACTATTAGAATTAAGACAAGCATGCAATATCTGGAGCGATCTGCTCGAGTCACTATACACTGAGTAAATCTGTCACTCCACTGTTAAAATGCGTCTTGGAGAGCTTTGCAGCACTGAGTAGGTAGCTCAATTAAAACAGAATTTGTTTCATTACTCTGCTGCTTTCAGCTCATGTCCCTTCAGATGTCCCCTAACAATTAAAACCACAGAAATGCTGTTAGGAAGGACTTAGGGAAACTGGGGATCATAGGAAACCACAATCTCCAACACTGAACAAGCTGGCCCTGACTTCCTGAAGTCCTGAAAATCTCCAGTTTCTAAGCCACTCTGAGCAACCTCTTACAGTGTTGTAATTACCCTCTTTGGCAAAGTAAACAGAGATGCCCCCTCCCAGGAGGTGTTCAGAGCCAGGCTGGATAAGGCCTTCAGCAACCTGGTCTAGTGGAATGTGTCCCTGCCCACAGCAAGGAGGTTGGAACTAGATGATCTTTAAGGTCCCTTCTAACATTCAAAACATTTTATGATTCTATGAAGAGCAGTTCCCTCACTTCTCCTTGGGGTAGTGAGTATCTAAGCCATTCTGGCAGCCCACTGATACTTTAGCTTAGAGTTTCTCAACATCTTTCAGATATCTGGGGAAAGCTGAATAACAAGAGCAAGCAAAGGGTATCAATGACGTTGGTGAAGGGTCTAGAGTGTAAGTCTCATGGGGACCAGGTGATGGAATTGGGGTTAAGCTTGAATGAAGGGAGGCTGAAGGGAGACCTTCTCACTCTCTGTAACTCCCTGAAAGGAGGCTGGAGACAGGTGGGACTTGGTTTCTGCTTCCAAGTAACAAGCAATAGGACAAGATGAAATGGCCTCAAGGTGTGCCAGGGAGGTTTAAGTGGGATACGAGGAACAATTTCTCCACTGAAAAGAGTAGTTAAACATTGGAACAGGATGCCCAAGGAGGTGGTAGAGTCACCATCACCAGAAATGTTAAAAAAAAACCCATGTGTATGTGGCATTTATGGACATGGTTTAGTGATGGAGCTGGCACTATTAAGAGCTGGACTCAGTGAGTTCAAAGATTTTTCCAACCTTCACGATTCCATGATTCCAGAGCAGCCTCACCAGTGGCAAGTGGAGGAGCATCACAACTTCCCATCTTGTAGCCACAGTCCTAACATAGCCAAATCTACAGCATGCCTTAGTCACATGGCATGCACGCTGCTGGCCCATCAGCACTGCTCATCAGTCAGGCAGTTTCATCACACAGCATTGATATCCCGTCCCAGGTACAGAAGCTGAGCACTTCTAACTCAACTTCACAGCATTTTGATTAGAAAAGCCCTCCTCAGCATCCACAAAGAGAGATGCTCTACTGCTGGCAAGCCAACCACTCCTAATGCAGCATCACTGACAAATGTGCTGAGGATGCGTTCTTCACCCAGCCAACCAAGTGAAGCTGAACAACTTTTAGTTCCTCACCACACCCTCAAAACAAATCCACACACTCCTCTAAAACAAGATTGCAGAGCAACAACTTTAGTCCAGAGACTGCAGTAGAGAATGGGCAAATCAAGTTTAACTTGCAGAAAAACGAATGAAGCAGAGCATAGAGCAACCAAACTTCCAAGCACCTCTTGTCTGCACGGCCCTTTAAACAGCACAGATGAGTAATTCCCATTCTTGGTTTTTGCAACAGGGCTGCTGAGCATGCAGCGGCAGCGTTCCCAAGGAAAAGCCGACAATAGGTGTGAGTACTCACTTGACTATAAAAAGCCTTCCAGCATCACACAGCTTTCAAGCAGAGAAGTCTTAACGATACTGCCATCTCTTATCAAAAATACAAAGAGCTTCAAAAGAGAGAGATGAGCCAGGTAACAGCTTTAATTGGGGGGAAAACGACACAATGAATCTTTCTGTTGAACATGAAATTAAGAAAAATACAAATTTTAACTCCTATAACAGTTCTGGTTGAACAAACTGAACATTTTTTTTCACAGAAGTTGGTCTAAAGTAAGATTCTGCAGTAAGAAAGCTAAAAAGATGTCACAGAAAATAACTGACCAAGAGGAGAAACCACTGCTGATGGCAAACAGAACGTGCTGCCATGGGAATAAAAAGGAGTACCTGTCAAAGGGACATTACCCACTAATTCCCTAAAAAGCACATCCAAGCCTTTTGCACTAAAGAAGTCAAACAATTGCAGCTTAGATTGGACTACTTCTTCAGCTAACAGCAACAGAGTTAGAAACATCTCAATGTTTAGTGTATGTAATGCTGCTGCTTTAGTGTATTTATGCATTTAAACAGAACTGTTCTCCAAGTAAAAGATTCATCACTCCAGATGCACTTCAGCCATGAAGGTACCTTCACTGTACAACCATCACACTGACAGGAGTTTACAGCAAACTGCTCAAGTCTCTGGCTTTACATAATCCAGCAGGTTTTCCCTGCTGTGGGCAGTCTGTCCTGCCAGCACAAATCCACTCATTCCATGTCGAGCAGCAGGGAAGAGTGCACAGCACCTACTAGTCTCATAGCATCACCCTTCCAAGCTCCAAGCCAAATGATGTGACGCCACTCACAGCATGGCTGACGGATTACCAGCTTAGCCCAAAATGAGAACTGAAATCACCCCTCTAACTCAGTTGAGACACTGCAAATCACACAATGGTTTGGGTTGGAAGAGACCTTAAACATAATCGAGTTCTAACCCACCTGCCATGAGCAGGGACACCTCCTACTAGACCAGTTCGACTCAAAACCCCATACACCCTGCCTCTGAACACTGCTCAGGCTTGATGCCTCTAGAGCATCTCTGGGCAACATGGGCCAGTTGCCTTACCACTCTCATGGGGAAGATTTTCTTGCTAATGTCTCATCCAAATTGAGCTTCTTCCAGTTTGAAGCCATTACCCCTCATCCTGTCACTCCATGCCTTTGTCAAAAGTCCCTCTCCAGCTCTCCTGTAACCCCCTTCCAATACTGGAAGGCTGCTTGCAGGTCTCTCTGGAGCCTTCTCTTCTCCAAGGCTGAACAAACCCAAATCTCTCAGCCTTGCCTCACAGCAGAGAGCTTCCAGCTCTCCCAGCACTGCTGTGGTCTCCTCTGTCTCTGCTCTGACAGGTCCCTGTCCCCGCTGTGCCGAGGTTTCCAGAACTGGCCCCAGCACTGCAGGTGAGGTCTCAGCAGAGCACAGCAGAGGGGCAGAAACCCCTCCCTGCCCCTGCTGACCACGCTGCTGGGGATCAGCCCAGGACATGCTGGAGCTGGGTGTGCATAGTGCTGGCTCATGTCCAGCTTTGCACCCACCAGCACCCTTTCTCCTCAAGACTGCTCTCTATCCGTTCTCTGCTCAGCCTGGATTTGTGCTTCATTTTATTCTTGCTTTATTTTTCTCTCAGAAGGGAAAAAAAAAACCACCAAGAAATCCTACAACACTGTTACCTATAAATAGGTTTGGTTGCACACATTCAGAACGAGATGCAAAGTCCAGATCAGAGCAAGAGATCCTCACTGCTGTGTACTCTCAGCCCTGAAACACCGCAGGTTTTGTGTTCCTTTCAAGCTTTCTATCTGGGAGTTTCTTAAGAAAGAGTTCAACAGTTGTTGTAAGTCAACAGCTAATACTCTCCCCAAAATGATTTTTGCTAAGCTTTAACAGTGACTGACACCGAACATTACTGTTACCCATTAGAACCAGATTTACCAATATGTTCCTTTCTATTCCACTGCTCCAAACCAGAGGACTTGGATCTTACAGGCCAGTCTGGCTTTTTCTTTACCCTTTAAGCTCCCTCTTGCCGTCCTCCACAGTGCTCTCTCTGAAGAGTTAAAGGAAACACAACATAACATACCACAGCTCAGCTTTTAACATCAACTCTTTTAACAAGATCCATGGCCTTAACTTCACAGCACTCGACTGTAAGTACCACGAAAGAGGAAAGTGGATTTATTAACAGCTTTACTTACTCAAAATAAGCTATTTCTAGGCCAACCTAGTGTCAGCCTTCCAACTGACCTGCAAACAAGAAGGGAATTAAAACAAAGCACACATACAAAACTAACTACAGCCTAGAGATCTTACTTCAAATGTGGAAATAAAAATTAACGAGATGTTTTTGTAGTTAACATGGACACTCAGAAACAAGAAGTAGAGAATTTTCATCTGAAATGCTCAGACTGATTTTGCAAAGTCCCAACCACAGCCAGGAACACCTGCTGACAAGGCAAAGCATCATAAAGCTCAAAAGCCACTTTGATCTAAAGCCTCTCCCCCTTCTGAAGCCACAGCCCTATCTACTCCCTCAAAGATTTCCAAGACAAAAGGGTAAACTCAAGCACCATCTTTTGTTTTCTTCTGCGGTTAACCCTTTCAATCCTTAACTGCCACAAAAACCACAGCCCATGAATACTGATCCTCCTCAGAGCAGAAGAGCTTGAGGTTTTCCATTAAAAGCAATTCATTTTTCCCTGCAGAACATGAATCTCTTCTTGAGTTGCTGGCAACTCAAAGGGAAAATGTGGTGGGTTTTTTGTATAAACAAAATTATGACCAATTACCTGAAGTATGATCAGCTCTTGCCTTAACATCATCATAAATGAATGCAGATCTAGGCAGCAGAAAGGCTTAAGAGGGGAAAGAGCAAATCAGAAAGGGAAGGTATTACAGCCCTTTCCTTCCTTTCCTCTCCCTCTGCCCTGGGATAATAAGCAGTTCACTGAAATAAAGAGTCATATATAGGGCACGACTTTTCACCCTTGAGACAGCAAGGTGTTATCTTAGGAGAAACTCACTGCCTCCTTTCCAATTTATTTTGCAAGCAAGTGTTTTCATGAATTAGCAAAGGTGACCATGGGATTTTTTTCAACTGGAATTAATCAGACCAGTCTCCTCTTGCTCACAGTGTCCCCTTGAAAGGTTGCATTAGTTATGAAATGACACAGGGAGCTAGACAAACAGCAAAAATTCCCATGTTGGATGCAAACCATCCCCCCAAAGCCAAGCTGCTCCAGGTAATTGAAACTCCTCCCACTTTTCCCAAGGGGTTTCTGACACTGGCTGGAAGGATGCTGAAGACGACCCACAAGCAGTAGGAGGAGAATGGGCTCATGGAATCATTTCTCAGTTTCACTTTTTTTTTTTCCCCAAATCAGGTTTTCCCAACATGATACCCCTACCCCTATGCACAACTCCTTTCACAAGAACCACCCGCCACACACTTGCCTTCTGTGGCTGCTGACATCACTACAGGCCAAAAAAATAATATACTAATGGTGGGCTGCTGTTACAGATGACTCCATGAAGGAGGTGATGGCAAAGCAAATCAAACTACACCACTCAATCCTGAAAAATAAATAAGTAAATAATCAAAGTCCTTGGAATGGTTAAGAGTTCATTATTTAGCCACTCTAAAGTCATTCTGTTATTTCACAAGCAAACTAATATAACAGAAAAGCAACCCAACGCTTTCCTACCTTTCCTTTTCCAGTTCTGCAAACACTGCTAGTGCTACCTACATACCAAAGCCAAGCCATTCTCTGACTACTTTACATATGAATCGTCCAATTACAGACAAATCACCTCAACGTTACCTCAATAATGCCGATGTGGACTGGAACAACACAAAAGAAAGGCCACCTGACTGAGCCCAACACTCTGCAAAGACAGTTCTGCCTAGACAGATAGGGCTACATAGGAGCTGTGGAAGGAAAATCCAGTTTGGCCCAAAATAATGCCAATAAATTTCCTTATTTCCCCTCTAGCAGTCTGACTAAAGTAAATATAAGTACTATAAAGCAACTAGAAGCAAGCTAGGAAAGAGTGGAAATGAACCCGAGACACTGATGGAGGTAGAGGGGAAGTCAGATGGCCAAAGAACACCACCATCATTTTTGTTTCTTTAGTTAACTCTGCAGTACACAAAAAAAACCAAACCTCAAACCACACATCATAAAAATATTTTAATCCCTAAATACGTTTAATGCAGACAAAGTGATGTGATTTCAGTCAACCTATGTAACGAGGAACATGAAACAACTGTGAGCCATCCCAAGCACAACAGCAATGATGTATGGGAACACGAGCAATCTCCCATTCCTATCCATGATGATTGTCTGCTGTTTAGGACTACACCAGTGACACAAAACTGCCAGTTTGTGACATGTCAAAAAGAACCCTCCAATCAGCTAAAGCACTGTATTTTAAGGTTACAATTATAAAAGTTTTCTGTTTGCCCAAACATGAATATTAATTATTGAAAGTACAATTATTGTTAGAACAATTAAATTGAATTGTTAGAAGTTATTCGACCTTTCCAAAAGTAATGTACTTTAAGAGAAATGTATTTCCTTAAAATTAGGACCTTTTCTCCCCAAGATGCCTTTGAGAAAAAATATTTTCAATACTCTAAGATCTGCTCAAAAGACACAGAAATTAGTTGTGGTCTGGCTCTTTGTGATACGTTTGTATGGTTTATCTTGCACACAAAAAAACAACCAGTTGCTGCTGAGCTATTCTTTTTTCATTTTCTTCACAGTCTGTCTTGGTCAGCGTAACTCGAGTGTCCCCAGATGGACAAAGTGGGATGGAAAGGTATACACATGTCTACAAACATAAATATTGTCTTGTAATTAACTTGACAATGTATTTTATAAGGTTGGGATTCCACAATGCCCAGGATTACCCCTTAAATACGATATTATACACAGAATCAGAACTCTGAATCCTGCCTCCACACATGGAAACCTTCTTGAGACCATTAGTCACAAAACCATGCTCCTTGCATAAGTCACCAGGAGAGAAGAGACTGAAAATGATTGCAGAGAAGCAGGTTAACAGCTCCCTATGGCATCTGTCTCCCTGCCAGGAAGCCACAAAGACCAGGGAAAGGCAGCACAGAGCAGCTGCTGCCTCCCTTCATCCTACAAAGATCTGTGTTACCCACCTACTTCCCAAGGATACCCACTGCCTGTGGTTCCAGCACAGAAACCTCACTGGAAGATACTCACACGACTAAGACATCTGAGGCTGCTTGCTCTGTATTATCTGTTAGCAAAGAAATTGTTACCTTAAAGACCGGTCTTTCAGAACATCAATTTTTGCTCATGCCACAGAAGCTATCTGGGGCCTTGATTTTCCTGGTGTCCATCAGAAACTTAAGGGCTGGTCACAGCAGTGAAAGATAAAGAAGTGTGGATGTGTACAGCTGCTTCAATGAAAGATGCACACTAAAAACATTTAACATTGAAGAACAAGCTCCTGATAGCATCTGTCCCTCTTCCTGCACTACACATTCTGACTTGTAACACTTCCTTCCAGGAATAAGATCCAAAGTTCTTACTGCGGATTTTTATTTCACAGAGGTGCACAGGGAATAACCAAGAGTTTGTATTTTGCAGTTTTTAAAACAAGTATCCTGACCAAAGTGATGAAACCTGATGAATCAAACAAATATACTACAAGGCATCCAGCATTTTGCTTCCACCTAAGTTTAGCACAGGGGATTTGGGCATCACCAGGATGCCCCAAAGCACAAATGTTTTTTGTTGTGCAACTCTAAGTTAAATGATAGGAAGTGTGAGCTGAAGCCGTAAAAATGGCAAAAAGTCAGGGAAAGCAAATTAGAAATTTAATCAACAGAAGAAAAAGAAACACACACACATACAAAAGGGGAGGAGGAAGCATCTATAAATATGCTGGCTATGAACTGACACTGTGAACTACACTGTGTGTCTCAGGGACATGAGAAGGTAGTTTGCTGATAAGGGAAACTGATAGAAAAATGACATCTAAGCAGCTGGAGAACAGCCTCACAAGGCAGCTGGATTAAGCTCTTCTCCCAGTTGAGAATGAAAAAAAGCAAGAAAATGTTTTACAGAGGAAAACTCTTGTGGAAGCAGGCATTGCCGAGGTGTTGAGCATGACAAAGACCAGAGAAGTAAATGCACTGGACAAAGGCAACCCAGGTCTGTCTTCATACATTTACTGGTGGGGAATGGCATTTCTCTTTGCCATGTAACTTAGATGACACACCCTGATATCAGCTCACCTCCTCTTTCCACCCTGAAGCATGCACTGAAAGCTGCAACAGACCAAAGACATATTTGTATAATAAAATACTCCACGTATTTCTTTGTTGGCTTATATCTGATGAAATAAGGGGTTAAAAAAAATCTCACAGTAACACTCAAGAGTGGTGACCTCTCCTTTTACCTTGAAGAATTAAGCTTTTGTTGGTGTAAAAGCATTAAATCACAATTAGAACTGCACCAAAGGATATTAAGAGAAATAAGAATTCAGAGTTTTCTTTCTGCAAAGTTTTGCTCTATTATATTTAGAGCACTTGTGTGAGGAATCAGAGCAGTATTTTAAGCCAACACCTTCAGCCAGTGTGCAGGGATCATTAGATATTAACAAGTAGGAATTTGCAAAATGGATTAAAATTTAAACTATAACACAGCATATTAAAAGATATTTGACTCTAAACGAGTCAACATTAAATGTACAATTACGACCATCTATTCTGAAACTGAAAGTGATGACAGGAGATTACTTTCTCTACTTCTCACTACAGCAGTTCAGTTCTGGTTCAGTTCTTCTCTGCTTGCTACAGGAATTTCACTTCTTAGACAAATCCTCATCACCAATGGGCTTGGGAAACACCTAAAGCTTAACTATCATTTATTTAATATTTAAATGTGTTTATCTTTTATAAGTTGACCAGTTAGAATAATATGTTAAATCATCTAACTTAAAATTAGTATCAACAAAGCATAATTTGTTAACTGTGTGGGCAAAACAAATGTCCAGCACCAATTAACGTGATCTCTCATGAAAAACAATTAATACCAAGATTAATATAAGTACATTTAAGGTCTGTTGATCTCAGTTATTCAAACAGGACATCCCAAATGATTTCGGTCAATATAGAACCTCTAAGAAGCTGACTGCTGTTCAATTTTGCCAAGCAGGGACAACATGAAGCCTGGACCCATGTAATTCAAGGCACAACTGAGGCAGTAATTCTTCCCAAGGTTTTTTTTGAATTAAAAGGAAAACGTTGCCTGCATTTGAGATGTTCCAGGGTTGAGCGACAGGGCAGGGAGAGGCGAACGTTTTGCAATCTGCATAAGCTTTCATCACGAAATTACACCTCATCCTGAGGGAACCAACCTATAAGGGAAAGTTTCCTGCATAATGAATCGAGGTGTGACTCTCAATTAAGGTCCATGCAGATAACCATTGTTCTCGGCTGCGCTTAAGCACCCAAACAAGTTAGGGCAGCTTGCTTTCATGGACTGGTGTTAACTGACCCCACGCACGGACTCTAGCCTGCAGCAAAACCACAACTTTATCTAAACTAAGAGTGTGGACTTAAGATATGGCTAAACTCATCTGACCTCAGAATGACACCAAGAGGAGTCTCATACTTCTCCGTTCTCAAGCGTCTATCCCCACTACTTGCTGAACTTCTCCATGGTGGGCTTTCACCTCTCACCCCTGAGTCAGATGGGCCCCAGTACTCCAAAAATCAGACCATCTCTACTAGCTCTGCCTCGGCTGTATCTTAGGAGCACACTCAACGTGTGACTCAGGTTAAGCCTGTACTCAAAGGTAGTTGTTCCAGGTGAGCTGCGAAGTATTAATGTGGTAAGTGCTAAAACTCACCCTGAGTTTGAGACTTAAGAGAAAACCTTTGTATTGTTTAACTTCATTCACATAAATGCAGCCAGAACAAATTAAACCAAAAGCAAGTTGGTTTAACAGCTCACCAATGAACTATCCTCAGCTACTCCAGCATTTAGATGGGGTCCGTGTTCATCGACAATTTGTTTTCATGCCTGCTACAGTATCGAGGTAACACAATCCAACCTCCTTAGCGTTAACTCTGATCTAACCTTAGGCGACATAAAGTACCAGCAGTGGACTGAAAGGAAGTTTCTCTTAGCCACCGAAATAGTTTGCATGTGAAAGCAGAAAAGGATAGATCACAGCTGAAATAATGGCTGAGAAACTCAGCTGAAAGGTGCATGATGCAATGGGTCTCGCAGGGAGGGAGAAAAATACTGTACCTGAAGGCAGGGGAAGAGGTCTTGTAAATAGAGCTGAAGTTTATAACCCATGAATAAAGATTACAACACAGCATTAGGTCACCTACTACCAAACCTACTTCGGTAATACCAGCAGGCTTCAAACATACCCCGAATAAATAAATAAACACAGGTGCTGAACTCAAACTGGGAATTACACCTCCCTAACACATAAGCCAGTTGACTCTAACCAAACAAACCCCATCATCTTCACAAGGAAAGTTTACTGTCACTTAGTTTGGTATGCAAGTCCAATCTGTTAAGAGTCTCAGATATTTATAAAGCCTTTCTGAAATCTTTGTTTTACAGAACTACTTGCTTGGTTTGAACTGGTTATCCTCCGCTGACCTCCTATTTTACACTCCTGGCTGCTTCTTCTACAGAGCCACTCATTTGTGAGCAACTTCGAGGGTTCAAACACAGGTTATGAACTCATATACAAATCTCAGGGTGGAGTAGGTTCTGTCCACATGGAGAGTCATTTATGTACATTTATGCTTTAAAACCAAGGTTGAGTGTATCAGTATCAGCCAGGTACTTCTCATCAACAGCTTAACTAAGTCTTCAAACGTTTGATGCTTCCCACCTTGGAGATATTCAAAAGCCATCTGGACAGCAAGTGGTCCTTCTTTAGCAGTGGGTTGGCCTCCAAGGTCAGTTCCAACCTCACAGTTTCTGTATGAGCCTGTAACACTTGACTGCATTTATTTAAGCACCGTCCTAGAAGTCATAGATACAGACAGCACAACTAACAACAAAACTTAACTTCACCTCTCTTTTAAACAAAATACCACCATCATCAAAATGTAATGGTTACCAAATTCGTATAAATAATTATTGCCAAGTTAGAAATAAAGGAAAAAAAGCAGTTACCTGTAACATATCTACATACAAAGTCAGCTTAGAAGACTTCTGCTTTCCAATAAAGAAATTAATCCATGCGGTAGGGAGACTTGAGCACTGAACTGCAAACTCCACTTCCACTGCAGAAAGCAAGCTGGTGACATGGAGTCACTTAATTCCAGGATGTAGAACTGGTATCAAACAAGCCTACTTGTCTTTATGTTGACAATTAGCTGTCATGTGAACCACTACATTAATCTCCTTATTTTAAAAAGACATTATCAGTTAAGGCAATCTACAGAAAAATGTATAATCCTCAAAGTATGTTGAAACCATTTCAATACATAAAACTTTTTCAAAAGCAAAGGTCCCCAGCTGACACCAATGTGTTTATGCTCACACGGGCAGGATGAAGCCTCTCCAAAACAAGATTAAGAAGTTTTTGACTGTATAAAGATATCAATCACCAAAGGAACGTTTAGGCTTAAGAATACAATCACACTTTCTTGCATATAGGATTGGGTCATAGCCAACTTCAGGGAAAATAAAAGTAAGCAAGCTTTTATTAATGGTCTCTCCCTGTGTATGCACCTATTTCAAAGCTGACGTGATTGAACTCTTCCAGTTCATTGTTATCAAAAAAAATATTATGTTAGGCCATATCAGCAAAAAGATCCAAACAAAAAAGCTATGACTTGAAGTAGGAAGCACTACCTTTGCACAGAATTAATACACTGGTGCAGAAGCATCACTAGTTTCAGGATGCCCTTAAATTCAGACACTGAGCACTCCAAGTTTTCAGTGTTAGAATGGAAAGTGAATTGACTAAGGGATGGAGAGAGCATGAACAAAATGTAAGAAAAAACATCAGGTTAACTATTTCCATCCTGTCAAAACACTTAGAACTGAACATTATATTTAATGATCAGTGAAAGATCATCCTGAGGTGATCACACAGGGACTGAAAATAAAAGTCAGTTCTCATTTGTACTCTGTCAGCATTTCCATAATGTTAAACCACATCCTTAACTTGCTGTTCATGCACTTTTTCCTCTCTAACCTTACTCTGGTGTGTGCTGTCAAACCAAACTGTAAATGACTATGTTCAAACAGGAATTTTGAAATTAATGTCCTGATAGCTTTGACCAGGCAATCCTGTATCATCAATTACCACCATGCTTTTATCTCCCCAACAAGTCAAGTAAATTTACTTCCCAAACCCTTCAGCCTGAATTTGTCTCATTAAGCATCGTTTTCCCTTTGCAATGTGCAACTCAGCAAGCTCCAGTAATAGGTATCCAACTAAAAAAACACAGGGGATAAAAAACAAAAGCAGGGCTTATCTTTCTGCAACTTTTCTCCCTTCCAGCCAAAACAATTCATTAGTGTTATGAAATACAATTCTTACTCACCAGAAAAAAATAAATACTACATGCCCCTGCTCAGTTTCTGAAGCTCACAAAAGGACTTCTTCCTTCTTTTGCTTCATAATGACCTTTCTCTCACACATGTTTAAAAACGAAACTCAAACACACAGGATTTTCTTTCTCAGGTTTAATTCAGGGTAAATTATAAACACTTGCTAGCATAAACATCCAACAAATCAGAAGGCTAATTCTTTCCCAGCTGGAATCTCCAAGTGAGAGGAATGGTTGCTTATTTGTAAAATGCTGCAAGTGGATTTACATCTCTAAGCTACTTAAATGGAAGAATCATCAAGACCAAAAGAAAAGTGAAATGAAGATGTTCATACTGACAATGTGAGTAGGTCACTTTTTTGCAGTTGGGATGACCAGCAATGTGAACTGTTGCCCAGTCTGGGACTACAGTGACTAACATTTTAATACACAGCCCAAATAACTTCAGTAATAGTAGAAATGAGGGATAAACATTAGATGTCAGGATCCTGCAATGATGAGCCTGTGTCCCCCACTACAAGTGTTAAGCCCTTCTATCTTCCAAACAATGGCACTAGTTAATAGATTTTTATGTGGGGTTTTATATATATATATAAATAAATAAATATATGCATTTACAAATGAAGGGACCAAGTTCTGCATTTTTATACACAGAAACAAAACAAATCCTATGCCTGGAGCAGCAAGGCCATGGTGTAAAGAACAAGTCAGATGTGTCAGTCTCAATCATTTTAAAATCTTCACACCTGTAAATGCAAAGTTACATTCAGTGAAAGCCAGCTCTGGAAGACTGTATCTGACCCCATGATACTACAAGAGCTTTCTGGTCTCACCCAAACTGGCACAACAAGGAAAGCAGTGTCCTGGGGCCAGAGGAACATGAGCTTTGTGTCTGCATACAGCAAATGTAACTCCTCCACCATGATGACTGAAACACGTTTCACAAGCTGCACCCCTGGCAAGAAGTCCAGTCTGGAGACACTCACAGAATCACAGACTGTTCAGAGCTGGAAGGGACCAACTACTAAAAATGTCAGAAATGCATGTGTGCATCCTTCTCTACCCCCAAAAGGCCCTTCCAAAACACATCAAATCAAAGCAGTATTTGCTATGAATAAAAACTGTTTATTTCTCAAGTACTTAAATACTGTCATGCATAGAAGCCTTTCCTCAAACAGCTTTATGTGCTTTACAGAATTATTTGTGCAACACTGGGAACACCAGCCCATGAATGGAACTGTCCCTACACAGCAACAATCTAAAGGAGCTATTAACAGCACAGTTCAGAGTCTTGTCTGACGTATTTAGCAGTGTACTTACATATTGCTTCAGTGACCACTTTGTACCATAATTTATCAAATACAGCCACCTTTCAGTGTAGGAAAGAAATAAACTTCACTCTTTACAGACAAGGAATGTTTTAGTAGAACACTAAAGCAGTTTTACTGAAATACAAATCTCATCTTCTTCACAATCATTTAAAAAGAGTCCACAAGCAGCCTGCCTGAGAACTCTTACAGCAATTTTGCAGTAACAAGTTCATTTAAAACATAATGCATTAAAGTAACACAATATTTTTTTTTAAAGCACTATATTTTTATAAACATTAAACAAATACGGAGCTGCAAGGTGGACTTTGAAGACTGCGCAAACCAAGTTACTCTCCAAGACTGCCTTGGTAATACCACGCTGCTGTCCCGTGAGTAGACATTTACTCCTCAGGAGGTTTTGATCACAGTTCAAAATAATTTTATCCACTATAGAATAATGAGAGAAAGCTAAAAAAATCAAAACAAAAACACAACAGTAAGGCAGATGATTCATTTTAATACCAGCAGTCAAGTGAGGGGGGAAAAAAAAACAATGGGAAAGGCATGGAGCCTCCTTTGACAGCTGCAGCCTCCGAAAAACCAATCCACAGGCATAGAGGTTTGGCTGAGGCGGAGACAAGGATTCATTGAAGAAATTCTGGAGGGTGCATTTACTATCGGCTCTGCATACCAGCAGACACCGCAGCCGACAGCCTATATCTAAGCCTTACACAACTCCCGAGGAGCACAGGACTCGCTCTTTAAAGAGCAGCAAAACAAACCGGTACATTCGAACACTACCGCGGCTGCGGACAAGCATTTTCAAAGTGATGCTGACCCACTGCTTGTCAAAATCCCTAAAACTTATCTTCACTTAAGTGGACAAAAGCCTTCTCCCCCCTTAAAACACAACAAGGAGAACGGGCACTACGTATCTATTTATTAGTACTTGCTGGTTTATTTAGAAAGCTTCTAACACTGAATGCAACACGTTCAACCGATGCATCTGACATGTGACGCACGGCATGCAGTGCAAAAACATCTCTTTGGGGGGAAAAAAAAGTATGGAAAACCTTGTTCGTTATAACCACCGAGAATTTCTGCCGCAACAGAGAACGAGCTCGACGAGCCAAAGAAGCTCGCTGTCCCACTCCATCCAGCCCACATGTGGACGAGCCATAGTAAGTGCAAAGCGCAGCCCGCAAGAGTCTTCCCCGCTTTCAGCACGGGTGGACATAGCAAGACACCGCTTGTCACTACAGCGTCCCCAGAGCCACACTGCTCCGCCTCGGGAAGCCTGCAGCCCGTCTCGCCTCAGCAGGAGACGAGAGGAAGGGCGTCCCGTTCCCGCTTCTTGGTCGTAGGGCCGCCGCCGCCAGGCCGCTCCGAGCCCCGCAGCTCTCGCTCCCTCCCGCGGTCCGGTCCGCCCCGCTCCCCGTGCACAAGAGCAGCGGCTGCACAGCCAAAGGCACGCTACGCCAACTGCGGCCGCAGCGCTCGCTCGCTCATTCAGGGATGCAGCTTGCGCCTTCCTCCTTCTTACGCTAGCGTAAAGGCCTCCCCCCCACACACTAATCAAAACACTCGCGAGTCGGGACGCAAAGAAGATGGCGGAGCAGGGCCCGCTTACGGCGTCGGACAGCAGTTTACGCTGCGCTCTTTGCGCAGGGCCCCGTAAGAACCGTGCAGCGCTGCGGTGGGGAGCGTGCGTAGTGCGCTTGGTGAATGCCAATGGCCTATTTCCCGGGGGGGGGGGGGGGGGGGGGGTCTGATAAACAATGGTGCCCCCCCTGCGCGGCTCCCTTACCGATTCCTCCTCTTTCTCCATCCCCGTGGGCATCTGCGGCACAGCCCGGTTGATGGAGACGCAGTCGTTGAGGTCGGGCATGTCCTTGCCGCGGTAGATGGGCAGCGGTTTGGCGGCGTCTAGCGCCCGGGCTCGGAAGGAGAGTTTGCTCATTGTCTCCCCCTCACAATAACACCCCGGGGCGGGGCGGGGGGGGGGGGCCTTCAGTGCGGCCTCGCCGCCGCCTTCCAGCCGCTCCCGCACCCGGCCCGCACCACCATGGAGGGTCTCGCCGCCCCGGAACAGCTCTCCGCGGGGCCGCCCGTAGCTCACAGCGCACGCCCTGAAGCCCTAGATCCGCGCCGGGCTCGCTCGATCCGCTCCCTGCGCCATGGCAAACATGGCGGACATTAACCAAAGCGGCCAGCGATCCCGACAGCCAACGCGAGAGCTGCCGGGCGGGGGGGGCTGGGGGGGAGGCCGGCAGGGAGGAGGGAGAGGAGCAGCGCTGCGCGCGCAGCCGAGGGCGGGAGGCTGAGGGGAGGCGGTGAGAACACGGGCGCTGAGGCGGGCCGGGGCGGAACGGGACGGGACGGGACGAGACGAGGCCGGGCCAGCTGAGGCTAGGCTAGGCGAGACGAGAGGGGCAGCGACGGAAGATTCGCTGTCTGCCCTCCGCTGCGGGAGGAGCTTGTGAGAGGGTGTCGGCTGCCAGCGATTCGCCGCCGCAGGCAGCCCCGCACCCGGTGACAGACGCGGTGCTGGTGGCGGCAGGCCCGTGTGACGAGCGCCGGTTCCTTCTCTCCTTAGCGGCTCCACGCTCCTCTCATCGGGCTGACGGCACTCGTGCTTAGCTGTTTGGCGATTAAAACGTTGTAGCGATAAAAACAGCCGTCGGGGGAACTAACTTCAGTTATCGACACAAACCAATGCTTCACAAACGAGCTCATGCCTGGTCAATTTTAGGTTGGTTTGTTTTGTTTCATCAAGAGTGATAGCCTGTATTGTTCTCTGCATTGGCTGAGACTGAAGAGTTGGAGTTCCACGCAGCACAAGACAAGGTGCTCCTCACACAGAGAAGTTTGTGTTAAAGACCCGTCCTAGGTCTGGAGTTACTCAGGGATAGCTGCACGGTGTGTGCTCACTGACGCTCTTCCACTGTAGAAGGGCCTGGCTCCTA
Organism: Tricholaema leucomelas; assembly: GCA_013400475.1. Classification (NCBI taxonomy): domain Eukaryota; kingdom Metazoa; phylum Chordata; class Aves; order Piciformes; family Lybiidae; genus Tricholaema lacrymosa; species Tricholaema leucomelas. Next base: position 98,020 of record WAAF01019479.1, read on the forward strand.
TTTGTTTCTGCCCACATTCAAAGGATAAGATGCTGAACAGGAACAAGGCATCCAACTGGGAAAAGATAATCCCAAGTTCTCCACATCAATGCAGCCACAGTCCTCTAACAATCCAGAGCTTCCCACATTAGTATTGACTTGAATCTGCAAAGCCCTTCATCAAGACTTCACAGACTTCCATATTATTTTGACACCCTGAGATCAGGCCAGCAGCTTTTTCTTCACCTTAGAGCTGTTACAAAGGTCATCAGTGCAACCTTTTCTCTCTGAAAGAAACCAGAACTGTTAGCCAGGCAAAATTTGACCACGTCAGCATTTGGACCACAATGTCAACTGTATCTAATATACCATGTTTTGACACTTCAAAAAAAGCAACAGCTAGACCAAACAGATTCAGTCTCTGAATTGCTGCTCGTTTGTAGTTATCAGCTGCATTTGCTATTTGTATGCTTTTGTGTCACAAATAGAACAACTGTTCATGCTAAAGACATGATTTACAAAATGAAGAATGAAGAATTGCGTCAGCTGGCGAGAGAGATAAGGAAGATGAAACAAGTGCAGAAATACACAAGAGGTAAAAAGAAGCAGCAATGATATCACAAAACTGAATTAGCTTGGGAAGGAGATCTGGAAATTATATTAGCTACTCTTGTGGAAGCATCAGCTTAGTGTTTGATAACAGTCACACGAGCAAATGAAGCTCTAAAAATTATGAGAAAAGGAACAGAGAACAAAATTGTGATAGATTGCACTTACAATTCCCTTAAAACATTTTTATTCACAAAGACAGACAGTCCTTGACGAGGATGAGGATTGACACACAAATATTTAGAAGTTGTGTGATTTCTAGCTTAGAATTAATAATTCAGCACCATTTTAGAAGTGGACAGACTTCCTCTACACAAAGTCATTTTGATACCCCCAGACTAATTCATTATTCATGGAATTACAGATTCACAGATTGGTTGAGTTGGAAGGGACCTTCAAAATCATCTACTTCTAACCCCCTTGTCATGGGCAGGGGCACCTTCCACTAGCCCAGGTTGCTCAAGGCCTCATCCAACCTGGCCTTCATGGAGGGGGCATCCATAGCCTCCCTGGGCAACCTGTTCCAGTGTGTCACCATCCTCCCTGTAAAGAATTTCTTCCTAACCTCCAGTGTAAATCTACCCTCATTCAGCTTCAATCCATTCCCTTTCATCCTATCACTATAAGTCCTTGTAAAAAGTCCCTCCCCAGCTCTCCTGTAGCCCCTTTCATGTACTGGAAGGCTGCTCTAAGGTCTCCCTGCAGCCTTCTCTTCTCCAGGCCGAACAACCCTAATTTGCAGCCTGTCCCCATAGGGGAGGTGCACTAGCTCTGTGGTCATCTTCGTGGCCTTCCTTTGGACCTGCTCCAGCAGTTCCATGTCCTTCTTGTGCTGGTCACACCGAAATGGATACAGTACTGCAGGTGGGGTCTCACAAGAGCAGAGTAGAGGGGGAGAATCACCTACCTCGTCTTGCTGGTCACACTGCTGCTTTTGATGTAGCCCAGAATACAGTTTATTGCTACTACTGATTGGTAGCAACAGATAGTTGCTATTTTCCAAAGAGTAATTGTGACCACTTCTGCCTGGAGTTGTCTATCAGCAGCTTAAATGTGTGCCTGAAGTAAATGCTGAACCAAGTTTAACCTCACCCACCAGCACTCCCACCTGCACATCACACTTAAAATGATTCTGAAGTGTGAGCTTCTCCTACAGATGTTGACAAACAATATTTGAGAGGCATGAATTCCAGTCTCGGTAAGTAAAAAGCATTTCCAGCTCATGTTTCATGCATCTTCTGTATAAATGCCATTACATAGCTTCTGTCAGGGCCCTGCTCTATGGATATGCATTTGAAAAGGTTGGCACAGACAGCTCTTTCTCAAGTGCTTCCTCAAGCAGTTAAAAGACAAGAAGGACTTTCCTCTTTCTGCTTCCCCTCTAGCAAGAAAGAAGCATTTTACACACTGCCGTGAGACTTTTTTGCTTCTCCAGTTAGCACAACCAAATAGTAGATACCAATAACCTTTTCCCTCTGCGTGCATGTTCTGTGCTTTTTCACTGCTTAAATCAAACAACAACAACAACAAAAAAAAAAAAGAACAGGCCCACAACATATTTACCCTCAGGGTGGCTCTTAGTCCTAAACTGATCCCATTATTTTATCTCTCCAAGCAATGCAGGTTGTTTCCCACCCCCCACCCCCCAATGATGCCCTGTAGGATACTGATGTTTGTTTTTTTTTATGTAGTCAAAAAAAGCCATTGCACAGAGCTCAGTGTGGGTAGGACTAAAGTTTCAACTTACATTAGTTTAGCTTTAAGCCAGAACAGCTTTTCAGGACACACTCTGGTCTCTTCGTCTTGCAAAATATTACAGGTTTTCTGAAGGATTTAGACAAAAAAAAAAAAACAAACCCAAAATAGGAGCTCTTTTTGTCCTATAGATAAAATAACTTACTTCTGATGCACAAATCAAGGAAAGTGTTCTGGTAAGTACTCACCTGGAGTACTGCATCCAGTTCTGGTGCCCTCAACACAGGAAGGACACAGACCTGATGGGCTGGGTCCAGAGTAGGACCACAAAAAATGATCAGGGAGTTGGAGCACCTCTGCTACAAGGACAGGCTGAGGGAGCTGGCTTGTTCAGCCTGGAGAAGAGAAGACTCTGGGGAGACATAATAGCCTGCCAGTACCTGAAGAGGGTTACAAGAAGGCTGTAGAGGGACTGTTTACAAAGGACTGGAGTGGTAGGATGAGGGACAATGGTTTGAATTTACAGAAGAGTAGATTTAGGTTGGATGTTAAGTTCTGCACCATGAGGGTGGTGGAACACTGGAACAGGTTGCCCAGGGAGGTGGTTATGGCCCCATCTCTGGAGATATTCAAGGTGAGGTTTGACAGGGCTGACTGCAGAGGAGGTTGGACTGTCTGACCCTCGGAGGTCACTTCCAACCCAATGCATTCTATGATCCTATGAAACAATATCCCAAAGAAAAAATATTTGTTCAGTAGCTGAATTCTGACTTGTCTCCTGTGTAAGATGATGGAGTGCAATATGCACTCTTGCATAATGCTTGGACCAAAATACCCAAATTTCATTTGAGTGCATTTATCAGATGAAATGTTGGAGTTGTACAGGCTCAGGTGATTTATCATTTCCTTGCTTTTGATTCTACTTTGCCATAGTCTCATTGAACACAAAGGATTGCTTCTTTTCACTGTGGCTGTGTAAAGTCACTTCTGGTGGTCTTTTTGCAAGCCTTTTCTACTTAGAATCATAGAATCAACCAGGTTGGAACAGAAGCATCACTTACAGATGATTATATCAAGAAATCTCAATGTGCATTGCTTCAATGCAATGTTTTGTGTAGTTCTTTACTTTGTGTGGTGCTTCCTCTTAAATACAAGAAGTATTTTTTAAAACATAAATGTATGGGCAGTATAGAAACAGGGATTCCAGAAGTGGCTAATGGCTTCTGAAAAGTCACCCTGTCACTTCAGCCTTCTGTGGTGTTTGAAACCTTAATTAATTGTACAGTGTTAAAAGATAACTGAGAGTTTAGGGTGCTAACGACTTGTAAATACACAGAAAATCATCATCAAGACAGGATGTGTGTAGAATTGTCTTTGTCTTCTGCAACACACCCGGTAAAGACTGCAGGAGGGTTAGAAGGCACAATTAGGGAAGTGATGCTGATGAATCTACGCTAATGAGTATTTCCCGTGTCACTGATACAGCCATTGTACATTCAGGGTTCCTGCCTCGGTAGCAGCAGCCTCATTAGAAAGTGTTTTGATCTCATGTTTAAGCAAAGCTCCACTAGAAGGGAGCCTGAAAGTAGCCAGGAGGCTGGCTTAGTAACTTCAGCACAAGGGAAGGAGCTAAGCTTTCCAGGAGATATATGAATGGACTAGGGGAGTCTTTTTAGAGGTTATGAAGTCCTTCTTTCTCCCTGTGTCTGAGAACTCCTATTGATGTGAAAGGAACCTCTGTCCTATTCATTTCAAAGGGGGTTTTGTCAGGAAAAAGAGCTTGATCAAAGTAGCTGCTAAGCATGCTTAGTGGCTAGTGTTCAGAGTTAAATGTATCAGCTGTTCCAAACCATTTCTATTTCAAATTATTCAAAGGGTTTAGGGGACTGGCAGCCTGCACGTTTTCCTCTTTAAGGTCACCAAAACCTATCAGCCAAAACCTGAAATCTAGGATGGCAGATTTAGAGCTCTGAATGAAAACTATAAAGGCTGCAAACTGAGTTAAAATCTCAAGCCCAACAGCAGCAGGCACCACATAAAACTAACTAAAAAGGCAGCTATGAAAATAGCTGATTCCCCAGATTAGAGCAGGAAGGTGGAATGATGAGAAATGTTTGAGCTAGGAAGCGGCAGGAAGCTACTGAGTTTTATACCAGAAATATCTATATTGAGAAATGTGCTTAAAATGATAGGAAAGTGTGGTTGATTTATCACAGAACTCCAGCATGGTGGGGGTTGGAAGGGGCCTCTGGGGATCATCAAGTCCAACCCCCCCTTGCTGAAGCAGGGTCACCCACAGTAGCTTGCCCAGGATTGCAATGGCCAGGCAGGTTTAGAATCTCGCCAGAGTAGACTCCACAGTATCTCTGGGTAACCTGTTCCAGGGCTCTGGCATCCTCACACACAAAAGATGTTTCTCCTTGTGTTTAGGTGGAAACACCTGAAGGTTAGCACAGCCACCATCAGCTTTTGAAAGGGGCCTGGTGCTGCCAGTTTCTGTTGTATAAAATCATTGAATCATAGCATGGTTTAGGTTGGAAGGGACCTCAAAGCTCAGCCAGTTCCAACCCCCTTAGGCAGGGACACCTCCCACAAGAACAGGTCGCTCAAGTCCTCATCCAACCTGGCCTTGAACACCACCAGGGAGGGAGCATCTACAACCTCCCCAGGCAACTTGTTCCAGTGTCTCACTGCCTTCACTGCAAAGAACTTTCTCCTAACATCCACTTTAAATCTCCCTCTTCCAGTTTAAACCCATTCCTCTTCATTCTGTCGTTACAAGACCTTGTCAATAGTCCCTCCCCAGTCTTCCCTGTAGGCCCCCTTCAGATACTGGAAGGCTACTATAAGGTCTCAGATTCTTACTGAAGAGATAGATTTATTTTTGACTCTGCCTTCTTTTATTTATGTATCAGTATCACAGTATCACCAAGGTTGGAAGAGACCTCATAGATCATCAAGTCCAACCCATTACCACAGAGCTTTTACGACACAATTCAACAAACAATCTAACAACAATGTAATTATGAGACCAGATTAATTTGGCTTAGCATTCTACTCCATAAACCTTCCATTCCTTATGGAACAACTTGTTTGCCCAATAGAAAACCAAAGCCAAAGCTTTCATTTGAAGTGAGGTCATCTGTAGTTACTGATAAAGTTTTACCTTTGCAGGCTGAAATGTGTTCTTCATCATTGCAGACATGTCTGTATTCATCTCTCTCACACTTAAGTGTTTAAATTGAGCATATGTAGACCTTCATGTAAAGCCATTAGCCACCTGTACGAGTGCAGCTTAGGCACACAGAAATCTGGGCTTGATTAAAACAGGCAGGACAGAACCTGAAGCACAAAAAAACAAACAAACCACCCAGTGTGTTTGAAACCAAAGCCATGTTGTCAAACAGCAACAATTTTCACCAAAGGGAATTTAAGAATTAAGATATTCATACCTTAAATATTGCCACATTAATTCATATCAAAGAGATCACAGCATCTGAAGATGTAAACCCACTGAAAATTATAAACATTAAAAAAAAAAAAAAACAACAGTTAAAATCATAAACCTTATAAAGTCTGCCAAAAGCCTTTGGAACCCATTTGACATCACATAGTGTTGAAAATGTTCAGCGTGGAGAGAAGCTTTTGGTAGCTGACAGACAAAACTTGCCTGGAGATCCAGTGCATCAGCATCACAGAGTGGGATTTAGCAGTGGAAGTGTGAAGTGTGACCATGGAATCAGAGAATCACAGAATCACAGAATGCACTGGGTTGGAAGGGACCTTCAAAAGTCATCTTGTCTAACCCCAGTGCAGTCAGTAGGGACATCTCCAGCTAGATCAGGTTGCTCAGGGACCATTAAAGTTTGACCCTGAACTATTCCAGGAACAGAGCCATGTCACTGGAAAGGCAGCCAGAGTAAGGATGGATACCAGTATGGTTAGATCGTTCTCATTTTATCGTGGTGATACGGCGTCTTATATGCTAACTTGGAAGAGGCATTCACAGCCAACTTACTTTCAGATTGGTACATGTGGAAGGCACAGATAGGTTAAAGCTTAAAGAAAACAATTACAGGGTCAGCCTCCTGTGGCCAGCAGATCCTGCCCCCTTGCAGCTGGACGTGAGGCTTGTTTCATCACCTTAGTTCCTGCCTCCAAGATGAGCTCAAGGACGCTCCACACAGCATGGGTTGCTCATGTTTATCAAATCATGTCCTCTGTCAGCAAGAAATGCTTCCACAGAGCCACCACCAGGTTTCCAGGAATGGAGCCTCTGGGCAACCTATTCCAGTATCTTGCCACTCTTATTGTAAAGAACCTCCCTATGTCTAACCTAAATCTAGATCATGTTAAGGCAGCCAGTTCAGTTGCCCATGGGTTGGTTTGGCCAAAGACTTCAATGCAACAGCTTCTTCTGTGCCATCAACTAGAATGTATGGAAGTGAGCAGAAGGGGATAACACTAAGGATTATAAATACCAAATGCCCCTACACAGCAGGAAATCTCAGATGGTTGTTATTTCTCTTAAACAAGTACTCCATTCTCTCCCCTTCCTCCTCAGCCACAGGCAAACCCTTGGCACTAAACAAAACCAGATGATGCACAGTCTGAGAACCAGGTCCCCTCCTGGTCATCCTGGAGAGCACTGAAACTTCCACTGCTGCCACACCATTTGTGTAAGTGTTGCACATTCATTTGTTTTACCACCAGAAAAAATGATAACTTTATTAAAATGGTGACCAGTAAAGAGGAAAATAATGGTCATGGCTGGAGCTAGGAAACTAGTGTTAAAATAGATACGTAATAAGGATTATATTTATATACAAGAATCACAGAATGGGAGGGGTTGAAAGAGACCTCTGGAGATCATTAAGTCCAACACCCCTGCCAAAGCAGGATCAGCTAGAGCAGGTCACAAAGGAACACATCCAGGAAGGTTTTGGATGTCTTCAGAGAAGGAGACTCCATAACCTCTCTGGGCAGCCTGCTCCAGGGCTCCAGCACCCTCACTATAAAGAAGTTTCTCCTCATGTTGAGGTGGAACTTCCTGTGTTCCATTTTGTACCTGTTATTCCTTGTCCTACCACTGGGCACCACCAAAAAGAGCCTGGCACCTTCTTGACACTCACCCCTCAGATATTTATAAACATTGATAAGATCCTCTCTCAGCCTTCTCCAGACTAAACAGCCTCAGGGCTCTCAATCTTTTGTCATAGGAAAGATGTTCCAGTCCCTTTATCATCCATGTAGCTCTTCATTGGACCCTCTCCAGCAGGTCTCTCTTGAATTGGGGAGCCCAAAACTGGACACACTATTCCAGGTGTGGTCTCACCAGGGCAGAGCAAAGAAGGAGGAAAACCTTCCCAGACCGGCTGGATGCACTTTTGATGCACACCCCAGGATGCCATTGGCTGTCTCAGCCACAAGGGCACATTGCTGTCACATGGATAACTTGCTGTCCACTGGGACTCTAAGGTCTTTCTCCATGGAGCTGCCTGCTAGCAGGACAGCTCCTGGTCTGTACTGGTGCCTGGTGTGAGCTGTAGAAACTAACAGCAGGCCTTGAAAAGAGAGAGATTTATCAAGTGCCATTTAGAAACAAGCTAGCAGATAAAATAATGAAAACCATCTTTACAAATGCACACAAATTCATCCCCAAGTCTTAAACCTCAGGAGGCAAATACAAGATAATTTTGTTTGGTTATTTTACTTTGTTTAAATCAATACATTTTAAGGAGCTGGGAGTTTCCCAGCTGGTGGTAGAAAATTAAAAAGTAAACCCCATCCTGCCACTTAAGGTACTAACAAAGTAGGAATCATGGAGCATTACAATCTAAAGACTTTCTTGGAGTGAGTGACCCAAAACTGAACCCAATATTCTGGGTGCAAACTCATCAATGCCAAGTACAGGGGGAGGATCCTTGCCCTGCTCCTGCTGGCCACACTATTGCTGGTCCAAGACAGGATGCAGTTGGCCTTCTTAACCACCTGGGCACTCACTGGCTCATGTTCACCCATCTGTCAACCAACACTTCCAGGTCCAACTTCCCAGCATTCATGAGGTTGTTGTGACCCAAGTGTAGGGGCTGTTATCGTCAATGTCCTCAGTAGCAGGGTCACTTGTGCACTCTATCAAGACTTGCCAGGCTTGAGCAATGAAAGGGTGGCAGGAGACCTTCTGAGAACAATTTCCTGCTCATCCACTCCTGTTGATGAGAGCTGCAGTGCAGAAATAACCCAGGTCTCTCCTCACTGCAGTTCCCCAGCCCCAGACTGCTGCTGTCAATTGCAGCCTGGAGCCATTTCCCTAGGAGGGGAGATTGTGCTCTCATTTGACAGTGACGGTAAGCAGAGGGAAGCTTGGACTGGAGTTGTGTGGTTGTGTGTTCTGTGCTTCCCCCATTTTCTGCAAAATGGGTCTGAGAGCAATCACAGAAAAGTGGGAGATTCTCAATAGCAGTGTTGTGCATCAAGAAACAAAAATATTAGCTTGACTGCCAGGTGATATTTGTGGGGCTGCAAAGAGGATACAGAGCCAATTATGAATGGGAGAGCCTGAGAAAGCAGAAGTGTGTTTGAGTATTTTAGATAAGAATTCCATTCTCTGGATTGGTGCAGTAAGGCTGTTTTTTCCTCAGTGAATCAAATAAGGAAGCTCAGAAATGCCCAGGTAGCCAGCCAGGGCCTCTTAGAGTGGCTCCTGGGCAGGAGACATCTCAGAGGACTGCAAAGCTCTAGCTTGCAGCAAACACAGGTCATTGCGAAGAGGCAGGATTTACTGGAGAGCCAGAGGAGCAGAAGCAGCTGAAAACAGCTGAAAACAAGAAGAGAATGGAAGAGGTTAACACACTCCCTGGGATAATTTCTGAAGAACCCACAGAGGAGATGTCAAACAGGGCTAGAAAATCAGTTGCAACTGTTTTGCCTTTTGTCTAGGTTACCTGGTGGTGTGGCAGGGTGAGTCGATGCAAGAGAAGCTTCTGTCAAGCTTTACCCTTTGCTGCTGAGGCTTTGAAGGCTCTGGTAATCTTTGTGCAGTACGTCCCACGCTTGCTCATAGGAAAATCAGGGAATGTGGCAGGTGTGATGGGAATTTCTAACCCTGAAACCCTGAATAACGCCAAGGAGATTAAAAATCAGGACACCAAGTGCTTCTGGCTCATCCAGGTGTGGCAAAGAAAAGCTTGTAGGACAAAAGAATGACTGGGGTTGGTAATGCCTCTACAAGTACCTTAATAGTGCCACTAATTAGTCACTCTTAGAAACAAAGGAGTGAAAAATGCTGCTATTATTACAAAATAAATGAATTACAGCTGAGTTTTAGTATAAATCTTCAATTGAAAATAAATGCCAGTGTGGGGTTGTGGAGTCTCCCTCTCTGGAGATATTCAAAACCTGCATGGATTCGATCCAGTGTGATCTGCTCTAGGTGATCCTGCTCTGGCAGGGAGGTTGGACTGGATGACCTTTGGAGGTCCTTTGCAGCCCCTAGCATTCTGTGATTCTCTGATAGTTTTACTTTATAGTTAATAGATATTTTCAAGGAGCCCAAATGACTCCATTCCCCCCACCCCCCTCCAGCAATCGGTGATGGTGTGTTAATGAATTTCTTTGTGCAGTTCTTTCTTGATTTTAAACACACACAGATATTCTGGGCTTTTCCTGAAGCCACAGGTTAATCCTTTAGAGGGAGAAAGAAAGAAAAAAAAAGATCCATAAAGCCTAGGAGGTGCAAGGAATTGTAATCCCAACCTGTCTGGGTTATCCCAGATACATTTGTAAACTACCAAGCTTTTTATTCTCAGTGAAATTATAACACAACATGAGCTGTGCTGTCTCTGATCAAAGAGAATGATACCCCTTGGTGTTCTCCAGGGCTCAACTCCCTTTGATATCTCTATCAATGATCAGCTCAAGGGGATTGAGGGCACATGCAGTAATTCTGCAGATGATGCTAAACTGGGAGGGAGCACTGATCTACTGCAGGATGGAGAGGCTTTACTGAGGGACCTGGCCAGGATGCATCAATGACCCAAGGTCAGTTGTATGAGGATCAACAAGACCAAGTGCTGGGTCATGCACTTGGGTCACAATGACCCCATGAACACTCCAGGCTTGAGGAGGAGTGACTGGAAAGCTGCTCAATACAGAAAGACCTGGAGGAGCTGGTTAATAGTAAGCTGAAGATGAGCCAGTGTGTGTGCTAAGCTCCTCTTCTCCAGGCTAAACAACCCCAGCTTCCTGAGCCTCTCCTCACAGGGCTGTGCTCCAGGCCCCTCACCAAAAAAACCCAACTTTTTAGCACAGTCCATACATGCAGTTCCCAACAGTGTTCTGCTGTCCACTCAATCAGCATATGGACTTCTCTGCTTGCAGATCTGAGCAGAGGGATCTTGAACAGACTTTGTTTAAAGCAGTCCCTATAGTACACCACTTTTATTCCATGCAGCAGCATATCTGCCTGGAGCTTAAAAAAGTGGTCTTTTGGTCAGACTTGATGATCTTAATGGTCCTTTCCAACTGAAATGATTCCAATTCTATAATTCTGTGAATTAAGTTTTCTTTAAAAGCAGGATATAAGGAAGTGAGAGCTGCCTTCTCCTTTCCCCTTAACTTCCAGCCAGGATTTTAGCTGTATGAGGAGCTATAAAGCCAGAGTTCTTTGTGGTTCATGTACCTGCTGTGGCGAGATGTCACTCACTCAGGTCACTTGAGGAACAGCTTGTGCTCCACAGTTATGTAATAATAATAGTTTGTGTGCATTTATTGTCTACTCTGACCCACAGCAACCCACAAAGCAAAAGAAAACACCTCCTAATCGATTTCTTCTGATATTCAACACTGAGCCAATAAAACTTTTCTATGGTGGTTCTAGCAGGAAAAAAGTAAATTACTGTCAAAGCAGAAAAACAAATGCACAAATTTAGCCCAGCAGCAATTTCTCTGTGTAAAGCTTCAGGCTTATTGCAATGTGCAGCCTCCTAAGGTTCTGAGAACATTAGCAGGCTTTTTTATCCTGTGCTGTTTTGTCACTTTCCATCAAAAAATATAATAACAACACATGGCAAAAGCAAGGGGAAAAAAATGATGTGAAAAATGAAACCAAAAAATGGTTCTTCTAAATTGCTGTGAACAAAAGAAGGAGAGAAGGAGTGCTGTGGAAAACAGAGGAACAGCAGTTTGATACTGAGGATCACCATGGTGCAGGGAGAAGATTTTAGTCTCAGGTTGTGGTGGTAATTACTGAAAATAATCTGTCTGCCAGCATATTTGGTCTGTGCTGCACTGTCCCCATCACCTCAAGAGCAAGCAGGTCTGGACCTGTTGTGCAAAATCACAGAATCATAGAATCAACCAGGTTGGAAAAGACCTCCAAGCTCATCCAGTCCAACCTAGCATCCAGCCCTAGCCAATCAACTACACCATGGCACTAAGTGTCCCATCTAGGCTTTTCTTGAACACTCCACCATGTCCCCATTCCAATGGCAAATCACTTTCTCTGTGAAGAACTTCTTCCTAACATCCAGCCTAGACCTTCCTGGAGCAACTTGAGACTGTGTCCCCTTGTTCTGTTACTGGCTGCCTGGGAGAAGAGACCAACCCCACCTGGCTACAGCCTCCCTTTGCCAGAGTGCTTCACAGTAACCGCACAAACACTTCTTGCTCAGAAATGCTCTTCTGGTGGCACTTACTCCATGGAAAAACTAACCATGGCAGGAAACTTTATATTTGTGAACATGATAAGAGGTACTTAGGAAACTTCAAGCTGTGAACTATGTCCCAGGAAGAGTATTTCAATGTAGAAGCAGGAGCAGTTTGTTTCCAGGAATATCCTGTTCAGCCCAGAAGTATGAACGCACAGAATGAATCAGAATCCTGGGATGGCTTAGGTTGGAAGGAACCATTAAAAGCCATCTAGCCCAACTTCCCTGCAGCAGGCAGGGGTATCTTCAACTAGAGCAGGTTGCTCACATCCAACCTGATATCCTGAATCCAGTTCCACCTGCTGCTGAGTGTGGGCTGGGACTTGCCCAGCGCCTGCCCCCAGCATCAGTGGTGCCAATAGTGCCATCACTGCCACCAGGGGTTGGGTTCCATGTTGGTCTGTGTCTCTTTGTCTCTCTTCACAGAATCACAGAATGTCAGGGGCTGGAAGGGACCTCGAAAGCTCATTCAGTCCAACTCTCCTGCTAGAGCAACATCACCTATACCAGATCACACAGGAACACATCCAGGCAGGTTTTGAATGTCTTCAGAGAGGGAGACTCCACAACCTCCCTGGGAAGCCTGTTCCAGACTTCTGTTACCCTCACAAGGAAAAAAAATCTCCCTGTGTTTAAATGAAACTTCCTATGCCTCAGCTTCCACCCATTGCCCCTTGTCCTGTCATTGGGCATCACCCAGCAGAGCCTGGCTCCAGCCTCCTGCCACTCATCTTTACATATTTATCAGCATTGATGAGGTCACCTCTCAGTCTCCTCCAAGCAGCTGCCTCAGGCTCTCCACATAAGAGAGATCTTCCATTCCCTTCATCATCCTTGTGGCTCTGTGCTAGACTCTCTCAAGCAGTTCTATGTCCTTCTTAAACTGGGGGCCCAGAACTGGACACAGTACTACACATGCAGCCTCACCAGGGCAAAGCAGAGGAGCAGGAGAACCTCTCTAGACCTACTAACCACAGCCCTTCTAATCTGCCTCAGAATGGCATTGGCCTTCCTGGCCCCAAGTGCACACTGCTGGCTCATGGTCAACATCCCATCAACTAGGGCCCCCAGATCCTTTTCCCCTTCACTGCCATGGGATTGTTCTTTCCATCCCAGATGGTTGAGTTTCTTTCCCAATCCATCAGTCTCTCTTCCTTCTTCCCTTTCTTTTCCTTCTGGGAAGGCAGAAGGCTTCATGGAGAGACTATCACTTGTCTGGTGGCTGGCCCAGCACTGACCCTTGGCAACACACAACACACTTGAATTTTGCATCACAGGCTGAAACCTCCTTTCTCCAGGCTCTCAGTCCCTGCAAAACCAAACCCAACCACCTGACCACTGTGATCTTCCTCGCAGTAACTGACACACGATCTTCAGAAGTGACTAGAGTGGAATTCTCAGTCACACCGATCCCCAGGGTCTGAGGACTGAGGTTCCTCATGTGTCAAACAGCTTCTATGGTTTTAAAACCTTTTTTAAGTGGCTCTGCCTGTGACATTATTCAGGTGCCTCTTTTTGGTTCCTCTTTTAGCATGGGTACAACTTAGTGGTGAAGTGGCAAAGATGGCCCTGGACCTTAGTGGTACATTTCTCAGAGGCTCTCAAAAGCATTAGGATGAAATCAATCATAAACTTCAAATCAGTATATAAATTTGACTCTCTATTTCTCAGGGAAAAGCTTTCCCCACAAATAAGGTATCAAACTTCAAGATATTTCTGTAGAATTTTAGTTTTACTCCTCAATTGTGGATAATAGGGATCTTGGCTAAGCTTAAGGAGCATTTTCCTGTGATCTGCTTTTATCAGAAGGCTTCCCTTGGCCTCCTTAGATTTTAATAGTATCACTTTTGGCATAGAAATAGAACATATACATAAAATCCCAGGCAACCAAGTCACATTTGATTTTTTTCCCATGTTTTTATATGACAACTTTGAAGCAGGAAGAGCGAAGCATTAATTACTGTTTTGGTTGTGAAGGATTCTAAAGCTTCCTCTAATTTGTAGCTAATTCTGTTGCTTTCAGCCACTCAGCAATTACACCCTGTCAGGTGTGGCTGAGGAAACTTGGTGTTATGGAAACACAGATTCTTGCCACTCAGTACTTGAGATGTGTAGAATTATAGAATTGTTTCAGTTGGAAGAAACCTCCAAGATTCATTCAGTCCAACCTTCAACTTAACACCACCGTGGCCACTAAACCATGTCCGAGAGTGCCACGGCCACAGGTTTCTTGAACAGCTCTAAGAGTGATGACTCCACCACCCTGGGCAGCCTCTTCCAATGCCTGACCACTCTTGTAGCAAAGGAATTGTTCCTCCAACCTAAATCTCCACTGGCACAATTTCAGGCTGTTTCCTCTCATTCTACCATCTGATACCAGATGGAGAAGAGACCAACCTCCATCTCACTCTAGCCTCCTTTCAGTGAGATGTAGAAAGGGATGAGGCTTCCCCTCAGCCTCCTCTTCTCCAGACTAAACAACCCCAGTTCACAGAATCACGGAATGTTAGGGGTTGGAAGGGACCTTGAAATATCATCGAGTCCCAAACCCCTGCCAGAGCAGGATCACCTAGGGCAGGTCACACAGGAATGCATCCAGGTGGGTTTTGAATGTCTCTGGAGAAGGAGACTCTACAACTTCTCTGGGCAGCTTGCTCCAGGGCTCTGTCACCCTTACAGTGAAAAAGTTTTTCCTTATTCTTATGTGGAACCTCCTTAGCTGCTCCTCACCAGCACTGTTCTCTGAGCCCTCCACCCTCTTTGTTGCCCTTCTCTGAACACACTCCAGCCCTTCACTGTCCTTCTTGGAGTGGGTGGCCCAAAACTGAACCAGTATTCAAGGTGTGGCCTCACCAGTGTGCAGTACAGGGGCACAGCCACTTCCCTAGCAGGAGCATCTTACTGTACCAAGAGCATGAGCTTGGTTGAGCTCAAGAGAATTACCTCTTACTGGAGTCCTCCATGTGAGCTGTAGCTGGGTGTGGAGCTCTGATTTGCCCGCCCAGCAGCACATGGTAGCAACCATGTGGACAATCAGGGAAACTTACACAGGCTGTACCTGCAGGTCTGGTTTAACTGTGGTAGAGGGCAGTAAAAATGGAGCTGAGTTCGACCAAAAAAAAGACACCAGTCTTACCTTTTGCTGACACAGCTGCAGTTCTAAGCCACTCAGCAAAAGAAAGACATCAGCCTGTTGGAGAGCTTCTAGAGGACATCATGAATGATGATCCAATGGCTGGAGCACCTCTGCCATGACGACAGGCTATCAGAGTTAGGGTTGTTGAGCCTGGAAACGAGAAGGTTCCAGGAAGACCCTCTGGTGGTCTTTCACCAAACAGAAAGCTGGGGACAGCTTTTTTAGCAGGGTGTTGGTTTGAAACCAGAAGAGGGAGATTAGGCTAGAGGAGGAAGAAGTTTTGACAATGAGTGTGGTGAAACACAGGTCCAGGTTGGCCAGAAAGGTTGCAGAAACCCCATCCCTGGTACCATTCCAGGGCAGGTTGTTTTTGTCTCTGAGCAACTCGCTGTAGTTGCAGATGTCCCTGCAGACTGCATGGGGGTGGATGACCTTTAGAGGTCCCTTCCAGCCTAAACCATTCCATGATTCTGTGACAAGCACAGTAGGTGTAGCATTGCTGAAGCAATAGACCTTCTCCTCAAAGCAGCAGCCAGTCAGGGAGTTTTGACCATAGCTTTAAGCTATTCCTTTGTGTTTTCTCTCTTTGCTTCATTGGTATCTGTGGTCAACCTGTGGTAAGTTGCCAGGCTGAAGCAGTGCTGAAATCAACAGCGTTACTTTCTCAGCTGTCCAGGCTCGGGTGGGTTTGATGAACACTCCCTTGTCTCAAAGCAAGATGAGGCTCTCCCAGTCCTGCAGCAAGATTTAGGAGCATAGAATCATTTTGGCTGGAAAAGGCCTTCAAGATCAACCATTAACCCTGCACTTCCAAGTGCACCACTAATCATGTCCCTAAGCATCTCTCTTAAGTTTTTATGTAAGGATGAGTTTCAGACTCTTGAGTTTCACTCCAGCTCAGTTATCTAAATGAGCAACTCACTCCAACTTCAGGTATCTAGACAAGCAAGTCCAAAGATTCTGAAGCAAGCAGTGACCTCATGTCATCTGAGGCATAAAATACTCCATGTTGAGAAGTGATGGTTCCATGTAGGTGGCTTTCCTTTCCTGCTGGCACCTCTTTAATAACATGTTTTGTCCTGCTTTGTTACCAATGGGAATGAGAACAGATTCTCCATATGCCAAAACAACCACAACAAGGAACTGTAGGTCTTGGCACAACGCTGGGGTTATTATTTCCTGACCAGCAGCTCCTCAGGTCTTCATTCCACTGTGGGCAGAGCCTTAGTCATGTTTAACTAGCACCATGAAAGCTTTTTGCTTTTCTCCAGCTCAGAATGAGAGCAGAGCCCTTGTCTGCTACAGGATCAGAAGACTTGGTGGGTTTTCCCCCAAAGGATCATGCTGTGGTTTAGCTGTAAGCTGCCACAGAAACTCCTTTCTGCAGTTGTCCTACTCCTGTCAACACAACATCTTTTAGGATATGCCTTGAGTATATTAAATCTAATGATTTTTTTTTCTCCCCTCTTTTAACCATGGCTTTAGTCTGTTCACAGACACACTGTCAGGGCTCATGTCTACTGTCACAGGTCTTCACAAGGCATGTGGGAGCTGGAGCCATGGATAGATCCAACTCAAATACATTTCACTTTGCCACCTGATTTATAAGCTGAGTATTACAGTGAGGGTGGTGAGACATCAGAACAGGTTGCCTGGGGAGGTTGTGGATGCCTTCTCCCTGGAATTTCTCAAGGCCAGGTTGAATGAGGCCTTGAGCAACTTGGCCTAGTGGAAAGTGTCCCTGTCTATGGTGGGGATGACCTTTAAGGCCCCTTCCAACTCAAAAACGTTCTGTAATTCAGTGCCTGCCCTTCCTTTCAATAACATTTCTCAGGTAGTCTCTTCTGAGTGTTTTTGGCAATGCTTTTATTTCTGTTCCCTATTTTTGGGATTAGATTTGCATTAAATTCCAGGTAAATTCCTGTTCTCCTCCTTCCTGGCCGAGCATAACAGCCCTACTGACGTCAAGAGCCCTTTGGTGCTAGTTTAAAAGATTCAGTGCAAATCTGATATTGGCGTAAGGACAAGAGACATCAATACAAAAATATCTTTGATAAAGGTCAGTTTACTGTTAGCAGTGACAGAGCAGAGGCTGCAGGGACACTAAGCTCCTCTCCTCCAGGCATGGCTGGTGGCTGGCAGCCAGGCTGGCATCACCCCGCCCATGGGGGGTTTTGCTACATTGCAAACACTTCCAAAAGCCAACATTTAACATCATTTAGCAATAGATTTGATGAAACAAGTCTGAACTGTCCAGTACTCCACCTAGGTACATGGCTAACAACATCTGTTTGTATGTGGCTATGAAGATGGTTTGTAGATACAAAGGTGGTAAGAGGCCTGGAGCATCTCTGTGAGGAGGAAAGGCTGAGAGCCCTGGGGCCGTGGAGCCTGCAGAAGAGCAGCCCCAGAGGGGATCTGAGCAACGCTCAGCAAGAGATCTGAGACTTGTGGGGGGCAAGAGGCTGGGGCCAGATTCTTGTCAGTGGTGCCTAGTGACAGGACAAGGGGCAATGGGCACAAACTGGAACCCAGGAAGTTCCACCTGAAGATGAGGAGAAAGTTGTTTGGAGTGAGGGTGCTGGAGCAGGCTGCCCAGAGAGGTTGTGGAGTCTCCTTCTCTGGAGAGCTTCCAACTCCAGGTGGGCATTATGGTGCTGGGGGCAAGGTGCTGTGGGTGTCCCTGCTTTAGCAGAGGGGTTGGATTGGATGATCTCCAGAGGTCCTTTCAACCCTTCACCGTGGGGAGATTCTGTATTTTAACCTGCAACATTACCTCTCTCTGTTTTGCTGCTGAAGTTCTGCTGGGTATGGACAGACTTGGCTGAGAATTGTGCTCTTCTTCCTCTAGCACCAGTCCCACCATTGCTCTTGTGCTGCATCTCAGCGTGATGGCCCCAGCCTCCCTGTGCCACTAAGTAATGTATTTCTGTGCAGATTAATGTAACAAAGGACAAGCAAAGAGAAAGATTTGAATTTGCTTAATGCAAAACCCAGCCTAGAATTGGTCATTTTACTTGCAGCTCATGTTGTATTCTAAAAGAAGAGCTTCATATTCTTGTGCTTGACACTTGTAACTCATCTTATTTCAGTCTGAATGAGAAGAACTGAGCTGGTGAAATTTGGGGTTAAAGACTGGACCTCTGGCTTGGACAAACAGAATTTGCTGCTCTCTATTTTTGCTTTGAGTTTTCAATACAAATGTTATCTGTATAAATAAGTCCAAATCCTGCACGCAGACTTCTCAGGCCATACTGAAAATGTCTCTGCTTTAAGCAAGTGCTTAATTTAAGCCTGACATGTGATTTGTTTAAACAAACCTATGACTAAGGCAACACAGTTTGTTCAGGAGGACCAAAATTTATTCCAGGGTGATTCATCAATGAGTAAGAGTGATGCTATCTGGAGTTTTAATCTCAGAGCAGATTTGAATAATGACCTGGATTTTATATTTTATGGGTTTGGGTTATTTTGTTGGGTGGTGGGTTTTTTTTTTTTTGGAGGAGCAGCTTGCTAAGCAAGAAAAGGGAGGAAAAGAAATAAAAATCTCTGAAGCATTCTGTGGCTGATAACACCACCTATTTTCAGCTCTATGAGTCAGTGAGCCATCACATGGATTTGCACAGAAATATCAAAGCAAATCCCACTTCAAACCCACACCACTTCCCAATATATCCCCTCACTCATCGACTCCAGCAAACCTCGTGAACCTCTATTTGTCTGAAATAAAAGCAGGAGAGAAGCTGAGCTACAGCAACAATTAACTCCCTTAAAACAGCTTCTCATTTGCTGGGAAACTTCTACCTTGGCTGATTTACAGCTGGGCTGAGGAGAACTTCACAGTCAACAAGTGACATTTGCTGAGCTCTGCTAAGCGGAGCCTTTACGACATGTGTGGAGAAGTGAGGGAGGTGAATTGTTTGGTAAAACTGCCTTAAAAATAAATGTGTTCCAAAATGACAGAGATGGCAACTTGTGCAAATATTCCTTAATAATAATAATGATTGAGGGAGCTCCAGCTGTCATACAAGGCCTGAAACCCCCCTTATTTCTTCAATACTAGAAGCTTGTTGGGATATAAATATGAGATACCTCTGGATACATGAGAGAAACATCATTTGTGGTGGTTCCTATTTTGAAACACGAAGCCAATTACTGGGCTAGAAGGAAACATAACTCAATCTGTTCCAGGAGATTTCTGCTAAATCACAGCCCAGCAGAAGATCAATCTTTGACAGACTTCTGTTTTCCCCCCTTCTCCCCAAGAATATTCTGTAATGTGTTGCAAAGTTGCTTCCAGACACTAAGTCCTCTGGAAATTAAAATCAATCTTTAGGTAATATTTTCAATGTTGTATTCAGAATTTACACACTGGGAGATGAAAAAAGAAAACCAAACAAAACCCAGCATTATGTGATGTGTCATAGAATCATAGAATGGTTTGAGTTGGGAGGGACCTCCAAGGGTCATCTAGTCCAATCTCTCTGCAGTCAGCAGGGACAACCTCCACTAGATCAGGTTGCTCAGAGCCCTGTCGGGCCTCACTTGGAGTATCCCCAGGTATGGAGCCTCAACTACTTCCCTGGGCAACCTGTTCCAGTGTTTTATCACCCTCATAGTAAAGAACTTGTCCCTAACATCCAATCTGAATCTACTCTTCTCTCATTTCAGACCATTGCTCTTTGTCCTGTCACTGCAGGCCTTTGTAAACAGTCCCTCTGCAGCTTTCTTATAGCCCACTTTAGGTCCTGGAAGGTTGCTATTAGGTCTCCCTGTAGCCTCCTCTTCTCCAGGCTGAACAACCCCAGCTTCCTCAGCCTGTCCTTGCAGCAGAGCTGCTCCAGTCCCCTGATCCATTTTCATCGTCCTCCTCTGGACCTGATGCATCAGGTGCATGTCCTTCCTGTACTGAGGGCTCTAGAGCTAGATATAGTACTCCAGGGGAGGTCTTACCAGAGCAAAGTGGCAGAATCCCCTCTCCTGATCTGGTGGCCGTGCTGCTTTTGATGCAGTTTAAAGATCTGTACATTGTGCTATCAAAGCACACACCACATTTTTCATAAAGCACACAGCATTGTTTTTCTCTTGTGCTCAGCTGGGACCTAAATTCAGTTCATTGACTTGGAAAAGGAACAGCAAAGTTATTGAGAAGGAAGGGTAAAGCCATTGTACTCATATTAACTGTGTTACTCAAATCAATAAAGACCCTTGAAGGAAGTACTCCTACTTCTCTTACCAACCAAAAAAACCTCCTATAGATTTGGAAATGCTACCATCTGAAGACATCCTGCTTTTCTCCTATAGTTTAGGATCATAAAATGCCAGTCTTTTTTCACTGGTGCCCTGTGATAGGACAAGGGGCAATGGATGCAAACTGGAAGCCAGGAAGTACCACCTCAACTGGAGGAAAAGCTTCTTTGCTTGTCGTAGAAACAGTTGGACAAATGCAACCAGTGCTGTGCAAAGCCAGGCTGGATGGGACCTTGAGCAAACTGCTTTTGTATTCCTGCCCATGGCAGAGGGGATGGAACTAGAAGATTTTTAAGATCCTTTCCAACCCAAACCATTCTCTGACTCTATGAAATCAACTCTTGTTGACTGGAAACAACCAACAGCCAGCTGTACACATTAGCTGATTCCAACCTAAGCACAGTCTTTGAGTAGGTTGACATGACTTAAAAGTATTTAGGAGAGAAACAGCTGTGTGCTTCTCAAATACCAGGTATAACTGATTACCTCATTTGGCAACAAACAGCTGCCAGAATAACCAAGTGATTGAAGAAACCATTGCAGGGCATGAGATGAGAGGTTTGAAGCTTGCTTGCTCTAACAGAGTAGGAGCTAAGGAGGGATGTGATTGCTGGCTCTCTCTGGAGGTATCAGTGATTACAGGTCCTGAAGAGCAGCTCAACTGTTATGTTTGAACAAGAACAAATGGGCAAAAAATCAACTTTGAGCAAATGTAGGTTGGAAAGCAGAAGAAGACTGCTGCTGCAGGATGATGTCCCAATCAGGTCAACAGGGGGAAGAAGTCAAACAGGGTCTGATGGCACTGAAAAGCTGCTAAGGATGAGGCAATGCTCTGTTCGGTAGCTTTCCAACAGGCAGAGCCCTTCAACAGTATTTTGGGGCTCAGGGGTTTGTTTTTAAACCAGTTTTTACCTCAGTTCTTTGTTTCAGCATGAAACAAATACATAGGGAATAAGCAAGCCTGCTTGGTAGGTTTCTTGTTAAGAAAGTCAGGTGTGCAGGGCAAGAGATGATTGCCTTTGGGTGATGCAGAGTCTGTGCAAGGTGTCCTTCTGGCACTGGGAGTCAGAGCTGTGTAGCAGTTGGGAAAAGCAAGTCTGTGAGATAGAAGGGACGGATATGTTCCCAAGTACTGCTGATGCCTTCATGGAATGGTGATGCCCTGGCCATAGACCTTTCAAATCCATTGAGCCCTGACCCAGACATACAGAATCACAGAAACTTAGGGGTCAGAAGTGACCTCTGGGGATCATCAAGTCCTACCTCCCTGCCAAGGCAGGTTCACCTAAAGAAGGTCACACAGGAACATATCCAGGTGGGTTTGGAAGTTCTCCAGAGAAGGAGACTCCACAACCTCTCTGGGCCACCAGCTCCAGGGCTCCACAACCCTTAAAGAAGTTCATCCTTGTGTTTAGATGAAGCTTCCACATGCCCAAGTTTGTGCCTCTTACTTCTTGTCCTGCCACTGGGCACCTGGTCCCATCCTCTTGACACGCACTATTGAGGTACTGATCAGCACTGATGAGATCCCCTCTCAGTCTGCTCTTTTCCAGAGTAAAAAGCCCCAATTCTTTCAGACTTTCCTCATCAGAGAGATGCTCCAGTTCCCTCAGCATCTTTGTAGCCCTTTTCTAGATCATCTCCAGCAAGTCCCTGTCCCTTGAACCCAGGGACCCCAGAACTGGCCACAATATTCCAGATATGGTGTCATCAGAGCAGAGTAGAAGGGCAGGACAACCTCCCTTAACCTGCTGGCCATGCTCCACTTGATACATCCCAGGTTTCCCTTGGTCTTCTTGGCCACAAGAGCACATTGTAGCTCATGGTCATCCTGTTTGTCCACCACGACTCCTAGATCCTTTTCCCCAAAGCTGCTCTCCAACAGATCATCTCTCAACCTGTCCTGATCCATGAGGCTGTCCTTCCCCAGATGCAGCACTCTACACTTGCCCTCACTGAACTTCATTAGATTTCTCCCAGCCTGTCTAGGTAAGAGCAGTAGGAGCAGGTTAACTATGGCAAGAGTTCCAGCTAAGGTGGCTGGGAGCTGGGATGAATGTAGCTGAGTTTACTTTGGAGACCAGACTGTGCTTGTAATGAGGTGATCAGGAGATGCTTTAGACAACACGAACCACCCATGGTTCTAAATTCTCTGAAGAGTTGAATAGGTGCAGTTCTCTACAGAGCTGAAGTAGGACTTCATTCAGATTTCAAACAGAAAGAGGAGAATCTGCAGCTTCAGCTCACAGAAGCCACTTCTGAGTGTGACAGACATGAAAGCTTTAGATCTGTGCTGGGTTACCTCAAACCACCAGGCCCCAGGGCCTACCCACTCTCACTGGAAAGGGTTTCTTCCTAATATCCAGTCTAAATCACACACACTGGTTCAAAAGGATTGGGCCTGTGCTCAGAGATGTTTTTATTAGGCTGAGAACCTGGTGAGGTGATGAGAGTGCTCCTACCTCCAGATGGTAGCCCAGCTCCAGATGGGATTTGCTGAACAAAGCCACTCCAGCTGCTCTGCTGAGCACCTCTCAGCTCAGTGCAGAGTTAGACAAAGTCTAAGAGAGACTTTTTTTTCCACTGAGGGTGGTGAGAGCCCGGCCCAGATTGCCTGGAGAGGTGTTTGATGCCTATCCCTGGAGCCCTTTCAGGTCAGGCTGTTTGAGGCTCTGAGCAACCTGCTCTAGTTGAAGGTGCCTAGAAAGTAGATTCCGACTGGATATTAGGAAGACGTTTTTTCCAGTGAGGGTGGTGAGACACTGGAACAGATTGCCCAGGGAGGATGTGGATGTCCCTTCCCTGGAGGTGTTCAAGACCAGGTTGGATGAGGCCTTGAGCAGCCTGATTAAGTGGGAGGTGTCCCTGCCCATGGCAGGGGGTTGGAGCTGGATGATCTTTAAGGTCCCTTCTAAACCAACTCATTCTGTGAATCTAGGATTTATGTCCTTGCTGTCTGCAGGGGGGCTGGACTAGATGACCTTTGAAGATCCCTTCCAACTCAAACCATTCTGTGATTCCATGCTTAGGAGGGCAAGCATGCAGAGAACAGCAGAGAGAGCTCAGTTTGGGGCCTTGCCACGATAACATCTTGCACTGATTCCGTAATTAATTTTAATTTACTTAATTAAGTATTTAGTCTTTGGGGAAGGAAGATGAAAAAGTTGCTTCATAAACTGACAATGGGTGATTGTTCTCAGCTCCTTATCCTGGAGGCAGCAGGGTAATGAGAGCTGCAGAGAGGCTTGTGCAGATTGCTGGTATCGGGTAGGCAGGAGTCCCCCGGCACCGGCTGCTGGGACGTGGGCAGCCTAACGGATCCCTCCTGGTGCTGTGGCCGGGCAGCTCCCGGCCTCACCAGGAGTCACACTGCCTTTGTCTGGCAACAGCTGCTGGGGGAGAAATACAGAAACACAGAGGAGACACGCTGGACTGAACTGCCTCTGTCTGAGAATCACCCATTCTTTTAGGCTGGAAAAAGCCTCTAAGATCATCCAGTCCAACTGTTAAGCCAGCACTGCCAGGTCACCTCTAAACCATGGCCCTCACAGAATCACAGAAACATCCAGATTGGAAAAGCCCCTCAGGATCACCAAGTCCAACCTATATCACTACTCTACAAGATTCACCCAAAACCATATCCCTAAGCACCACATCCAAATGATCCTTAAACACATTGCGGGCTGGTGACTCCACCATCTCCCCGGGCAGCTCGTTCCAGTCCCTGACCACTCTCTCTGTGAAAAGTCTTTTCCCAATATCCAATCTAAACCTACTCAGTCTCAGCTTGAGGCCATTCCCCCTTGTTCTATCCATTCTCTCATCACTTGCTACTTCTAAGAGAACAAACCTTTCAGGGAGTTGTAGAGAGCAATGAGGTCTCCCCTCAGCCTCCACTTCTCCAGACTGAACAATCCCAGTTCCCTCAGCTGCTCCTCCCCAGCCCTGTTCTCCAGACCCTTCGCCAGCTTTGCTGCCATTCCCTGGACCCACTCCAGCCCCTCAATGTCCTTCTTGGAGTGGGGGGCCCAAAACTGAACCTAATATTCAAGGTG
The DNA here is from genome assembly GCA_013400475.1 of Tricholaema leucomelas. Lineage (NCBI taxonomy): Eukaryota > Metazoa > Chordata > Aves > Piciformes > Lybiidae > Tricholaema lacrymosa > Tricholaema leucomelas. Next base: position 122,451 of record WAAF01019479.1, read on the forward strand.
TGACCTCCCTGTCCAGTACAGAGAGACAATCACGATCCTGGTCCTGCTGGCCACTCTGTTGCTGTTTGAGGCCAGGGCACTGGCCAGCTGGACACTCACTGGCTTATCTCATCAGTTGTCGATGAACAAGTTGTTCTTTACCAGGCAGTTTGCAACTCCTCTATCTTAAGCCTGTAGTATTGCATGGGGTTGTTGTGACCCAAGTGCAAGTCCTAGCACTTGGCCTTGTTGAACCTTATCCCATTGGCCTCGGGCTATTGATGCAGCCTGGCCAGATCCCTTTGTAGACCTGCCCTACCTTCCAGAAGATCAACACTCCCACCCATCTTGGTGTTGTCTGCACCCTTACTGAGGGCAAGCTACCTGGGCAAGAGCAATGCAGTGCAAGGTAACAGTTTGGAGACATCAGTAAGTTCTAGTTTGAAGGACGAATTAAACAGATTTCGATCCAACCTGCACTTTCCCCACACCTGTGGAAGAGTTGTTTTATGGAGTGACTCAAAAAGAATCCCAGTGGAAGACCACTTAAAAGCTCTGGATCAGGAGATGATGCTCTAGGAATGGCAAACAGTTAAATTTATCTGACTTCTGGGAAATGAGGAAAACTAAAATGAGGAAAAGTAAAACTCCTCCAGAAAAGCAAAATTTTCTTTGGCAGATTTGGGGAGTTAATAAAGTGGTTACAGATTTAACCTCTTGCCAGATACATTACCCCTTCATCCAACGCTCAAGCAACAGGACAAGAGAAGCTGGGGACCAAAATCCTAATGTGGAGATTCCCAATACTTCCCTGCAGCAGACATAAAAATAAAACTGATCTAAATATAAAAGAAACCCAGCAGATGCAGCATCAGATGGGACTGGCTTAATGGCAACTCAGCTCTTCAAAAAAACACAGAGATTTACATCCTGGATTCACTCCTCAGATTTGACATTTGAGTTGAATAATTCATCATTTCCTGCTTGCTGCACTCTGCTGTCTTCCTTAGGCTCCTAAGGCACAGCAGCTCTGTTCTTAGCAGAGATCAAACCTAACAGAACCACAGAGTGGGAGGGGTTAGAAGGGAGGGACCTCTAGAGATCATTGAGTCCAACCCTTCTGCCAAGGCAGGATTACCTAAAAAATGTCACACAAAACCACATTCAGGTGGGTTTTGAATTCTCCTAAGATGGAGACTCCACAACCTCTCTGGGCAGCCTGCTCCAGGGCTCTGTCACCTGTAATGTAAAGAAGTCCCTCCTTGTGTTTAGATGGAGGTTGCTATGTCCATGTTTGACCTTGTCCAGTCACTGGGCACCACTGAAAACAGCCTGGTCTCATCCTCCTGACACCCACCCTTGAAGTATTGATCAGCATTGATGAAGTCCCCCTCAGTCTGCTCTTCTCCAGAGCAAAAAGCTCCAATTCTCTCAGCCTTTCCTCATAACGAACCCAGGTATTCTGCTGCTGCTATGTAAAGCATCAGTGTGGGCAAAGCTAAGCCCTCTTTGAAACCTTCTTAACATTAACTAGCTTGGGGAGACACTGGAACAGGTTGCCCAAGGAGGTTGTGGATCACAGAATCACAGAATGTGATCAAAGATTTTGTGATTCTGTGATCCACAACCTCCCTGGAGGTGTTCAAGGCCAGGGTGGGTGAGGCCTTGAGCAACTCGGGCTAGTGGTAGGTGTCCTTGCCCATGGCAGGGGATTGGAACTGTAAGATCTTTAAGGTCCCTTCCAACCCAAACCATTCTGATTCTATGATTTCCTGTCTGTGGTGTCTGCTATGACACCTGGATTCAAACAGCAGTTACCAGTGAAACCATTAACACCCACAGGACTTACCTGCTGATGTCCTGCACCACCAGGCCTGGCCATGGACGTGGCTGTGACTGCGTGGTGTAGCACTGCTCCAGCTGCACCCCACCTTCCTGGCTGCCTGGCACGGATTGCTGCCTGCCAGCGGAACCTGCAGGTGCAGGGCTGCTCTTTGTCACTTGTGGCAACCTGCACCCATGCTGCCATGTGGACTGCACATCCTGCTGCTCCAGGCCAACATGTCAACACCCTTCCCATCATTTGCCCCCAAACAGGAACTGCCAGAAAGAGCTATTTTTAATACCTTTCCCCCCCACCACCACTGTTCTAAACCCCAGCCCTTATCTGCTGCTGGGCTGATACTCAGCTACAAACACTTCACTTACAGCAGGTACAAACCTGAGAGATTCCTCAGGATCTGCTTTCACAGGGGAGAGCTCAAATTGAACCTCTGACTATTAATTTTTGTTTTTAAACAGCATCAAAACCTGCTCCTAAGTCTTCACAGCTTGTAAAACCTATCAGAGAGAATGAGCTGTGTGAGCCTTGACTTCTTGCTGCGCAGCAAATACAGCATGTAGCCATTCTAAATTAAATTCCAAGGTTAAGTTCCAGCTTTAAACTTAAACCCCGAGTCTGAACTTCCATTTTAAATTTCAACTTTAACATTCTGAATTGAAATTCCAAACTTTAACATCAAATTTAAATTCCAAGTTTAAAATCCCAAGTTGAAATTTAAACTAGACACTCCAAATTTGATTCCCAACTTCAAATCCCAACTTTAAATTTCAATTACATTCTAAATGTGAATCCCAGATTTAAATCCCAACTCCCAATGTCAACTATAAATTCCAAATCCGAATCCCAAGTTAAATCTCAAGTTTAAATTTCAACTGTGATTTCCAAATTGATTCCAAAGTCTAACTCCCAAGTTCAAATACTTTTAAATTTCAAATATAAATTCCAACTTTGAATCCCAAATTTAAATGTCAAATGTAAATTCCAAGTTTGAATCCCAAATTTAAATGTCACATGAAAATTCCAACTTTGAATCTCAAGTTTAAATGTTAAACTCCAAATATGAATCCCAAGTTTAAATGTCAAATGTAAATTCCAAATTTGAATCCCAAGTTTAAATGGCAAACTCCAAATTTGAATCCCAAGTTTAAATGTCAAATGTAAATTCCAACTTTGAATCTCAGGTTTAAATGTCAAACTCCAAATCTGAATCCCAAATTTAAATGCCAAATGTAAATTCCCAATTTGAATCCCAAGTTTAAATGGCAAACTCCAAATCTGAATCCCAAATTTAAATGCCAAATGTAAAATCCCAATTTGAATCCCAAGTTTAAATGGCAAACTCCAAATCTGAATCCCAAATTTAAATGCCAAATGTAAAATCCCAATTTGAATCCCAAGTTTAAATGGCAAACTCCAAATCTGAATCCCAAATTTAAATGCCAAATGTAAATTCCCTATTTGAATCCCAAGTTTAAATGGCAAATGTAAATTCCCAATTTGAATCTCAAGTTTAAATGGCAAACTCCAACTTTGAATCCCAGGTTTAAATGGCAAACTCCAAATTTGAATCCCAAGCTTAAATGTTAAACTCCAAATTTGAGTCCCAAGTCTAAATCCCAAGTTTATTTCAAATTTAAATCTCAAAGTTAATTTTCAAATTTAAAACCCCAGTCTAGATCCCAGGTTTAAAGTTCCTTGCAAGGCAGGGTTGCAGGGGGCTGGTGAGAGTTTTGGAGGTAGCATCTTCTTGGGCAGCATTGATTGCAGCAGCAGCAAGCTCTGGGCCTAAGCAGTGTGTGAGCACTTGGTCACTCTTTTCCAGCAAACCTCCTGTGCAGGATAAGCAGGTTGAGAGATGCCAGCAGTAGGGCAGGAATCCTTGGCATGTGGGGTTGCAGGCACTAAGGGCTGAAAGGGACCCCAGGAAGCCCCATGGCTCATGTCACAGAATCACAGAACCTTAGAGGTTGGAAGTTACCTCCAGAGATCATCAAGTCCAAGCCCCCTGCCAATGCTGAAGCCCCAAGGGTAGTTCACACAGGAATGGTTCCAGGTGGGTTTGGAAAGTCTCCAGAGAAGGAGATTCCACAACCTCTCTGGGCAGCCTGCTCCAGGGCTCTGGCACCCTCACTGCAAAGAAGTTTCCCCTCATGTTGAGCTGAAACCTTCTCTGCTCCAGTTTGTAGCTGTTGCTCCTTGGCTTATTGCTGCTGACCACTGAAGAGAGCTTGGCCCCAGGCACTTGACCCCCACCCCTCAGGTATTTGTACACATTGATCAGATCTCCTCTCAGCCTCCTCTCTCCAGACTAAACAGCCCCAGGGCTCTCAGTCTCTCTCCATAGGGGAGATGCTCAAGTCCCTCACTCATCCTCATGGCTTTCCACTGGACTCTCTCCAGCAGGTCCCTGACTCTCCTGAACTAGGGAGCCCAAAACTGGACACAGTATTGCAGATGTGGTCTCAGCAGGGCAGAACAGAGGAGGAGAAGAACCTCCCTATACCTGCTGGCCACGCTTTTTTTGATGCACCCCAGGCTGCCTTTGGCTCTCTTGTCCTGGGAGTAGAGATAATGATTTTTCACAGAATGTCAGAGGCTGGAGGGGACCTCCAAAGTCCAACCCCCTGCCAGAGCACGATCACCTGGAGCAGATCACACAGGAACACGTCCAGGCAGGTTTTGAATATCTCCAGAGAGGGAGACTCCACAACCCCCCAGGGCAGCCTGTTCCAGTGCTCTGTCTGATTGGATTTTTGTTTTTTTGAAGTCTTGAAGTGTTTTTTTCTAAAGCTGATTCAACAGCAGTGTGAAACTGTGGTGAATTTGGAGCTAAAGGATGTGTTAATGTGCCTGGGGTCTTATCCACGAGTTAGACCCCCATCTGATGGCATGGTCTGGGGAGTTCTGAAACATGAGGATTGAGGTGCTCCATTAGTACTGCTACAAACAGTGGAGAAAGTGAGGGGACCTTGGGCTGTATTGAGGGAGCAGATCAGTTGTGACTTGGATAAGGTCTTGGGTTGTGTGAGCAAAAGCTTCAACAGCCATCATCTTCCTCAACTTACCCGCTGGACACGGCACCTGATGCTCTGACCTTCCTGGAGGACACAGCAGGCAAATTAAGGACAGGCAAAGTGGATCTGCAACCTGAACTGTGAACTCTCTTGGCTTTTACACCTGGAAATCAACCTCGGCGTCGTCGGGAGCTATCTCGCTTGACAGCCAGTGCCTGTGGACCCCATCGGGGAGCGGGCATCCCGTGGTGGCATCTCACAAATACATCAGATAAGACATAGTCCCTGCCCCGGAAGAGAACATCACAGGAACTTTTTTTTCTGGTGATTTAATCATAATATTGACAACTTTTATCAAAAAATTACAAAACTGATATTAAAAAACTTCTCTAATTCTTAGTAAGACTAGAATGGGTTTTTGTTTCTTTTTTTTTTTTGTGTTTTGTTGTTTTTTTTTTTTGTTGTTGTTGGTTTTTTTTTTTTGGTTTTTTTGTTCTTTTTTTCTTTCTTGTTTAATAAATAGAAAAGCACTTTTCTGCTACTTGCTCTTCTGGAAACTCTCACATCAACAACCCTACATAGCAAAATACAAACTGTAGCTAAGAAAGGTCGCAGTCCTAAGGTCATCCAGTCCACCACGAGCCCATTAACAGCTCTACACCATCCAACTCAGCGACTCCAATAGGATATCACATCGCTTAGAAACCTTCTGCAAAGCCAGGGTAGGAAATGCCTTCAAATTTGAACTTCTTTTTAATCCCCTAAAAACCTTAAGACTACAGGGAAGGGGGTGGGGAAACCAAACCAAACCAGACCTGGGACATCAGTAGGTGGGGGTTTTGTTTTGTTTTGTTTGTCATTTAAACCCTGTGGATAAAATTATTTTGTTTCCCCTTTGTAGCCAAAGTTTTTTTCCCATCAGAAGTAGAAAAAAAAAAAAAAATTGAAATAAATTCAACTATTATTAATTTTTTTTCTCAAGGCCTTCACAAAATGCACCATAAAAGGAATTATTCTTCCCTCCAAATGCCATCTGAACGACTCGACCGATCCGGCACCCACTTCTCAAGAAAGGAAGCATCACCAATAAATAAATAAATTAAAAGGTAAAAGGAAAAAAAGGGATCAAAACCAACCAACCAAAAAATATTATGCACCACCTTTTACATCCTCCCGAGAACCACCAACTTCCCCCCAACCCTGATCTACCCAAGGTCCTGACTGCCCAGCCTGGGCTCGCTCTGCTCGGCCACTTCAAGCCCTGTTGATGACAACTAAAGCCTTAGAATCATAGAATCATAGAATGGTTTAGGTTGGAAGGGACCTCAAGGATCATCCAGCTCCAACCCCCTGCCATAGGCAGGGACACCTCCCACTAGAGCAGCTTGGTCAAGGCCTCATCCAGCCTGGCCTTAAACACCTCCAGGGAGGAAGCATCCACAACCTCCCTGGGCAACCTGTGCCAGTGTCTTACCACCCTCACTGTAAAGAACTTCCTCCTGTATCCACTTGCCACAGAAAAAAGAGGTTATTATTTTTATTCCTTTTTTATTTTTAACTGTTTAAATATAGGAATTCTCTCTTAAATTAGAAAGTAGGCAAAAAGTACTTCTTGATTATTTTTCTCCTTTTTTTTTTTTTGTTTTTTTTTAAGTCTTCTATTAGAAAAAATAGAGATTTATTGAACAACAGGGGAAAAAAAAAGAACAAAGTAGAAAGAAGGGCTTGGGCCTTCCAGTCAAAACCAAACCAACCAAGCAAACAAAGAGAGTAAATGATGCTTTGAATGCAAAGAGAAAGAAAATGGCTCTATGGGCAGAATTCAAGTAGGAGCGACCAAGGGTTTTAATTGGAAAGCACTGCATGACCTGGAATGCTCAAGATATTTACAGTCACTGCTTACACCAAACCAGAAAAACCTCCACAAGAGAGAAAAGGGATTAAAAAAAAAATAGAGAGAATTGGTATGGACTGAAATGAGCTGCTCCTAGCACCCACATCCACGCCCTGGGAACCGCTGAAATCAACGGCACCATGTCTGACCTGGTCTGCACCTTGGTGAGAAGTACAAAGCCAAACCTTGACATGTCTATACCTTGGTGAGGAGCACAAAGCCAAGCCCTGACATGGTCTACACCTTGGTGAGAAGTACAAAGCCAAACCTTGACATGTCTGTGCCTTAGTGAGAAGTACAAAACCAAACCCTGACATGGTCTACACCTTGGTGAGAAGTACAAAGCCAAACCTTGACATGGTCTGCACCTTGTGAGAAGTAGAAAGCTCAGGAGCCCAAGTGCCAAAAGAAGGGTGGCTTGGAACAGGCTCAGCTCTGGGACAGAAGAGAGTGGAGGGAGGAAGGAGGTAAGTGGAGGCAGGCACACACATCGTGGTGAAGTCCAGCCCCAGTGGGACAGAAGGAGAATGGGCTGGCTGGTGTGGGAAATGGACAGCAGTGACCCTTGAGATGAACATTTCACCTCGGAACAGAAATAGGTGAGCTAAACTACACCCCAAAAACACCCAAAAAGAGAATGTTACACAACAACAACAAGAAGAAGATCAATGAAACTGGATCACTTGACATGAGCTGGCGTGGAGCACGGTGGCGTTACGGAGAAGACGTCTGAACCTGTGGAAGGAAGGGCTCCTGCCTTCAGGCCCCTGTGGCCAGCGTGGCCACTGCAATCCCGATCCCTGGGGCTCGGGGGGATATGGAGTGGAGGGAGCTGTCTGCCAGCCGTGAGAAAGCCCAGGGGCCAGCCCAGAGGTAGTGCTGTGTGCTCGGGCACGCCAGGGCCAAGGCTGGGAAGGCCACCGGTTCCTGTCGTCCTCGGGGACGGTGGGGCTCAGTCATGCCCTTCAGAGAGAGGAGCCTGGGACTCGGGCAAGGTAGGTGGGAAGAGGAGTGATGAGCTGGAATCCTGGCGCCGACTGTCCAGAGAGCCACACTACCGCCAGCTTCCCGGCATGCTGATCACCGCCAGTCCTTAGCTAGTGTGAGACTGGGAATTCAGGGGAGGAGGGCAAGGAAATCTGAGGTAAGTGGTGGTCCAGGACCAAGAGGGAGGAGGTACAGTCTCCACCCCAGGACTGGGAATGGTGAGCTGAGAGTTATTTCAGGAAGCCTTGAGGACAGAGGACGCTGCTGCTTCCGCCACCGTCCCCACCACCCACGTGCCAGAGGGAAACGAAACCCAATGGCAGCCAGGTTGTGCTACACTTCCACTGGCTAATGTCATCATGGCTCATAGCTTTAGACTTTGAACTCTGTAGTGTTTTCATTTCTTCTACATAGGCTTCACATTTCTCACTTAATATAACATAAATAATTTGGTTAATAAGATTTAACCTGCACATTTCCAGCCACATTAATATATATAAGAATCTGTTAATGGTATAAATAAGTCTTTCTTTTTTCTTTTTTTTTTGGTTTTTTTTTTTCTTTTTCCCTTTTTTAAATAAAATAAATCTGATATGTTACATAATACTGATAAAAATCATTGCTGCTCGGGGTTTTTGTAAGCCACCCTCGATGCCCTTGCCAGATGGGATGCTGGAATTCCTCTTAGGAATGCTACAGAGCATAGCCCTTCCGTCCTGCTGCAAAACCAAAACCACGACCAGCGCTGAGTGTGCTCCAAAGGAAACACTACGCTTGAGGACCTTAGATAATTTAAGGTTGGGGTAGGGGGGAGGTCAAGTTTATGGGGGTTAGAAACTGTTTTAGCTTCTCAGGTGGCTATGAAACTTCTAACCACAGAAATGGTTGACTAAAATAAGTCCATCTCCTTTTGTTTCAGTTTGTTTTTTCCCCTCCTTCCTGTTGTAATAAAACCTACAGCATCCTACCTTGAACAGCTAAGGAAATCTCTGCTTCCAGCCTGGCAAGTTACTCATTTACAAAGCTGTCATCCCACATCCCTTTAGGAATCTCCCCCTAGGCAGAGAGCTGAACTAGAGTCGACACCCAAGCGGAGAGCTGAACTGGAGTCCACACCCAGGCAGAGAGCTGAGCTGGAGTCGACACCCAAGCAGAGAGCTGAGCTGGAGTCAACATCCAGGCAGAGAGCTGAACTGGAGTCGACAGCCAGGCAGAGAGCTGAGCTGGAGTCAATATCCAGGCAGAGAGCTGAACTGGAGTCGACAGCCAGGCAGAGAGCTGAACTGGAGTCAACACCCAAGCCGAGAGCTGAGCTGGAGTCGACACCCAAGCAGAGAGCTGAACTGGAGTCGACACCCAAGCCGAGAGCTGAGCTGGAGTCGACACCCAAGCAGAGAGCTGAGCTGGAGTCAACACCCAAGCAGAGAGCTGAACTGGAGTCAACACCCAAGCAGAGAGCTGAACTGGAGTCAACACCCAGGCAGGCCCCAGGACTGAGGAGCGCTCGGCGGCGTGAAGGGTTACGTCAGAGCTCAGGTACTACAGAACCACTGCCTCCTCGCTGCTTGTTAAATACAAAACCAGCATCTTTTACATTATCATAGAAAAGCATTTAGGCTGTATTTTTATTTATCACTTTACACTGGTAGTCTCTTGGGTGTGTACTCAATAGAAACCAAAGAATTTTGTACACTATTTTTTTGTGTTTGTTTGTTGTTGTTGTTGTCATCATTTTTTTTTCCTTTTTTTTTTTTTTCTCTTTCTTTTTTTTTTTTTTCCTTTTGTTTTCTTTCTTCTTTTTTTGTACAATAAAAGATAAAGTGTGCATTAGGTACGCTTGTACATGACAATTTTGTACAGTATTTACATTTCCATTATCACCATGAAATTCTGTATTAGCTATGTACACAAGGAAAAAGAAAGGAAAAAAAAAACAAACCCCAAACAAAAACCAAACAAAACAAAAACATTTGGGACTATTTTCTTATAATCACAATTTTAGTATCATAGAAAAAACAAAACAAAACAAAACAAAACAACAACAAAAAAAAGAATTTTTAATAATAATAATAATAATCATCATCATCATCATCATCTGACAAATTGTTACTGCAACCTCTCCAGATTTCTGATTGGCTTATCCAATGACCACTACAAAAAACCCCTCTTGACCACTGAAAATCCGTGGAGCACCCCTGCTGTCTTCACATAAATATTGATATACCCACACCTATATCAATACCTACAGATAGACTCCATGTGCACGTTCAGTTTGATAAGCACTGGACCAGTAACAAAGACATTCAATGTTATCTAGAGATCTTCCTCCTCTTGGGTTTTGGAGGCTTCACTTGTCTGTCTCCCTGGGGGATTTGGTGGACCTAAAAAAAAAAAATAAATAAGCATAGTTAGAAGTTAGCAAAAGGGAAAAAAAAAAAAGAAATAGATTGGTGGAAGTAAGCAGTCAGTAAAATAGGAGAGTTGCTGAGGTGTCAGAGGTGTAGAATCAGTCGGGGTTGGAAGGGATCACAAGGATCAGCCAGTTCCAACCCTCCTGCTGGGAGGGACACCTCACATTACATCAGGCTGGCCAGAGCCTCATCCAGACTGGCCTTAAACACCTCCAAGGTTGGAGCCTCAACCATCTCCCTGGGCAACCCATTCCAGGCGTTCACCACCCTCATGCTGAACAACATCCAGTCTGAATCTACCCACTTCTGGCTTTGTTCCATTCCCCCCACTCCTATCACTACCTGACAGCCTAAAAAGTCCCTCCCCAGCTTTCTTGTAGACTCCTTTAAGAAAGGCCACAATAAGGTCACCTGGGAGCCTTCTCCTCTCCAGACTGAAGGGCCCCAATTCCCTCAGTCTCTCCTCACAGCAGAGCAGCTCCAGCCCTCTGATTGTAGAACTGGTTTGCTTGGAAAAGACGTCCCAGACCATCGAGTCCAACCCCCAACCCAACACCACCATGACCATTAAATGATCTCACAAAGTGCCATGGCCACAGGTTTCTTGACCGCCTCCAGGGATGGGGACTTCACCACCTCCCTGGACAGTCTGTTCCATATTACCTCCCTACTACCTGGAAGCCTGCATTAAAGGGAACTCCAAGAACTCCTGCTCTGGCAGGGGGGTTGGACTCAATGATGTCTTTGAATCATAGAATCAACCAGGTTGGAAGAGACCTCCAAGATCATCCTACCCCTGACATCCTGTGATCCTGTGAACTTTAAGGCACAGAGGAGGGAAAGGTTGATGCTGCAGCCTGTATATCCCAAAGCTCTTCTATCCTGGAGAAAGCTGGGAAGGGACTTTTTACAAGGGCTTCTAGGGATAGAAAAAGGGGAATGGGTTGAAGCTTAACGAGGGGAGATTAAGACTGGAGATGACAAAGAAATCTCTACAGTGAGGGTGGGGCAGGTTGCCCAAGGAGGCTGTGGATGCTCCCACTCTGGAGGTGTTGAAGGCCAGGCTGGAGCAGCCTGGGCTAGTGGGAAATGTCCCTGCCAACAGCAGGGGGGTTAGACTGAGATAATCTATAAGGTCCCTTCCAAACCATTCCATGGATGCACGAAAAGGCACCAGCTATAGAAACTGTGAAAGTGCATCCTGAGGAACTGAACCCAAACTGCATCCTGTGGAGCTGAACCCAAACTGCCATTCTGTCGAACTGCTGGAGACAAACCTTTACACCTCATCGTGGCAGGAGCCACAGAGAAGGAGTGGGTGGTGAGACAATGCTGCTAACAGGGGAAGGCAGGGGCAGCCAGCTGCAGGTCTGTGGTGGCACTATTCAGGAAGGAGCTGTGTTTAGCAAGCTCTCTCCTGGTGTAATAATTAGAAGGAAATATTCAATTTGCAGCTAAAGGCCGGGCTAACTGGAGTGTGAAACAGCTTTTCACCGCTGGCTGCTCGGCAACGGCGCCAGCAGCACGGGGAGGCGCAGGGTGCCACCACCATCTGTCGGCGGCAGAGAGCTGTGGAGCTGGGGAGAGCTGGCTGCAGCTCCCGGCAGCACTCAGCCAGCGGCAGCCAGGGTTTCCTCGGGTCCCGTCTGGATCCCCCCGTGTTTATTACACTTCTCTTGGCTCTTACCAAGAGCTGTGGAAGCTAACGGGCTCGCCTGCCTCTGCTTTTGATCGGCAAGGGGCCGATGCCCGAGCAGCAGCAGCTGAGACAAACGCCAAGTCGCTAAACAGGGCAATGCTGACTCCAGGAGTGCTTCTAGGAATCAGTGTGGTGAAGGAACTAAAGCCTGAGCACACGTTTTGTGAGCAGACAATGAGAAGCTGAATCAAGAGGATGCAGTGACATGCAGGGACACACCGAACAACCACATCAGCAAGCCCCGTGGCAGCAGCTCCCTCTCGGCCACTCTGTCCCAGTTCAAGTGCACACAGCACACAGGTCTTAGTGCTACCGGCTTGCAAATGAGCAAAAGGGATGAGCAGGATGGTCCAATCCACGCAGGTGAGTGGTGGAGTAGCCCACACAGCAGCTCCGTGTGCCAGACACATCCCAGGTTTACTTCTGACAGACCCATGATCGGAGCCTGCTTTTCACTGGTGTTTTACACAGGCTCACAGGATGTCAGGCGTTGGAAGGGACCCAAACTGATCATCGAGGCCAACCCCCCTGCCACAGCAGGACCATACAGTCTAGCTCAGGTCACACAAGAACACATCCAGACAGACCTTGAAAGGCTCCAGAGAAGGAGACTTCACAACCTCTCTGGGCAGCCTGTGCCAGTGCTCTGGGACCATTCCTGTAAAGAAGTTCCCCCTTGTGTTGAGCTGGAACCTCCTGTGCTGCAGCTTCCATCCGTTGCTCCTTGTCCTATCTCAGGCAGCAGTGAGCAGAGCCTGTCCCCCAACTCCTCACCCACAGTCCTTAGATACTGATAAACATTTATTAAATCCCCTCTCAGTCTTCTCTTCTCCAGACTAAACAGCCCCAGGTGCCTCAGCCTCTCCTCATCAGGCAGTGCTCCAGTCCATAATCATCCTCATAGCCCTCAGCTGGACTCTCTCCAGCAGATCCCTGTCCCTCTTAAACTGGGGAGCCCAAAACTGAAGGCAGTGCTCCAGACGAGGTCTCACCAGGGCAGAGTAGAGGGGGAGGAGAACCTCCTTTAATCCGTTGGCCACACTCTTCTTAATGCACCCCAGGATCCCATTGTCCCTCTTGGCCACAAGGGCTCATTGCTGTGCCATGCATGACTTGTTATCCACCAGGAATACACTGAGCCTCAGGTGGCACAATCCAGGCCTTTAAAAAAAAGCTTTGCTTTTGGTTCTGCTTACAGCAGCCATTAAAAGCTACTGAGTAACCTATTTAGTAATTTTTGGTGGTTCTAAAATGAGTTCTCTGCCAGATTTCCTTTTAGAGACTCCAGAAGCTCCCCTCAAGTTTCATCGCTGCTCCCAAATGCAAACATCTGCAGCACTGAGCACTCAGTATCAGCAAAAAGGCTTTCTTTAAGCTGTATCCAAGCCTTTGATGATTAATCATTTAAACACTAAGCCATGCTAAGACACAGGGTCAGATGTGCTGTGACAAAGAATCACAGAAGCAAGCAGGTTGCAAGAGACCTCCAAGCTCATCCACTCCAACCTAGCACCCAGCCCTAGACAATCAACCAGACCATGGCACTAAGTGCCTCAGCCAGGCTTTCCTTGAACAACTCCAGGAATGGTGACTCCACCACCTCCCTGGGCAGCCCATTCCAATGCCAATCACTCTCTGCCAACAACTTCCTCCTAACATCCAGCCTAGACCTGCCCCCTTGTTCTGTTGCTGGTTGCCTGGCAGAANCTTTCTGCCTGGCTGCTCTCAGCCACTCTGTCCCCAGCCTGTAGTGCTGCTTGAGATTGTTGTAGCCAAAGTGCAGAACCCTGCACTTGGCCTTGTTCAATCTCATCCCGTTGGCCTCTGCCCACCCATCCAGCCTGGCCAGGTCCCTCTGCAAATCCTGTATTTCTAACTGTGCTACAACAAAACTGAAAACATGAATTTAAACAGGAAGACCAAAGGCTGCATGAGAGAGATCCTGGTCTTACAGAGCAGCAGTGTAATTATTGGAGCAGGAATGATTTGGGATTAGGAAGACTCTTTTGTTTTATTAAAACTTACCTTTCAGTTCACCTGAGGAAAACTTTCTACAAAGAGTTTCCCACTCCAAAGAGTGATGCTTTTAAAATGTGGTTTTAAACAACCTGCTACTCAAACTGCAAAACAAACAAGCCTGGTTGTGTCTCACTGGTCAGAAGTAGGAGCAGGGCTGCAACTGAGCCAAATCCTAGCAGGTACAACTACATCCAGGGATCTCTTAGGGAAAAAAAAGCCCCCAACCACACAACCACACAACTAAAGCTCTTCAACTTTTCTCCTTTCTCAGTGATCAGCTATTTGCAAATGGGTTTTAATAATGGAAATTCCACATTGTGTCAAGAAAATGAAACCAAAACACATGTTAGAAAGCAACTCAAAGCAGCATTTCAACTGACACGCAGGGGAAGAGACACAGGAAAAGGAGAGGGTAATTGCTGAGGTGAAAAGGAACTTACATTCCCAGACATTTTGTCTAGTTCACTCATGGCCTCGTGTATAGCAGCTTCTAAATGGTTATTTAGCTTTCCACTTCTAGGAAGAGAAAATTAACATCATTAGTAATAGAAAATGAAACTTCATTAATGATTAACAGATGAACTCCTTGGGCATAACCTACTGAGAGCAGAGCTTCTGGCACAAACAGCAAGACCAGACCCATATAGAGAGTGAGCATGATGCAAACTAAAGGCTGGTGGTGTCACTGCAGAACAACAGTTAAAGGTTAGTTACAACATCCAGAGGATGGGCTGCACTCAGGAGTAACCAGGTGAGCACTTCACGGCAACACAGCATTCTGGGCCATCTTCAGTCCAAATCATGACTCCTGTGGGTTTTCACGAGGACAAGAGGAGTCCTCCAGCTGCTCTATGTTTGGAATCTCTCCAGAAAAAGAGGCTCCACAACCTCTCTGGGCAGCCTGCTCCAGGGCTCCAGCACCCTCACATCAAATATCTTTCTCCTCATCTTCAGGTGGAACTTCCTGGGTTCCAGTTTGTGCTCATTGTCCTGTCACTGGGCACCACTGACAAGAGTCTGGCCCCAGCCTCTTGCCCTCCACAAGTCCTATATCTCTTGTTGAGCATTGATCAGATCCCCTCTGGGGCTGCTCTTCTGCAGGCTCCACAGCCCCAGGGCTCTGAGCCTTTCCTCCTCACAGAGATGCTCCAGCCTCTTGATCTGAATTATACTTGTGTGAAGAACTATACACACTGTTCTCCTCTTGAAACATCAGTGCATGAGCTGCAGGCCAAGGGCTATGATACAGGCAAGGGGAAGTCTTTCTTAGAATCAGAATCACAGCAGAATCATAGAATTGTTTAGGTTGAAAGAGACCTTTGAGATCAGCCAGGCTGACCATGAGCCCAGCACTGCCAGCTCACCACTCAACCATGGCCCTCAGCACCACATCTATCTATAGAGCTTTGAAACCCCTCCAGGGATGGGGACTCCACCACTGCCTTGGGCAGCCTGGAACAGGCATTGACTTCTTCAACCCAAAAGTTCCCCCAAGTCACTGGGCACCTCCACACACATCTGATTTCAGTGACAGCTTTGATTTAAGTCTTAGCTCTTCTTTAAAGAGGTCTCCCACTCTGCCTGACAGCTCACACTGCTGGGGCTCTGTGCTCACATGCCAGAGTTTCAAGCTACCAAATACTTGAGCAGATTCCCATTGTTTATGGACAGCTTCCTGAGGATCTGTACCTAAAAGTTCTTTTTTGGTTCATTCATGACTTCAACTGTGCAGCTCCACTTAGGAGAGTAGTGAACATGATGAGAAATGGCTGAATATGAGGTGGGAGAGTGAGCAGCCTGGAGATGAGAGGCTTAGGAGGTTCCATGTCAACCTGAGGAAGATTTTTTACCCTGTGAGGGTGACAGAGCACTGGCACAGGCTGCCCAGGGGGGTTGTGAAGTCTCCCTCTCTGGAGATATTCAGGAACTGTCTGGATGCATTCCAGTGTGATCTGCTCTGGGTGATCCTGCTCTGGCAGGGGTCTGGACCAGATGATCTTTCAAAGTCCCATCCAGCCCCTGACATTCTATGATCTGCTATGAGCATCCATCACACTCTCCTCAGGAAGTTCTGTTATCCCTGCCTTGGAAATGCAGAAACGAGGGAGGAAGATGCCAGCCATCTGCACCAGGAGGGGAGATGGTGGCAGAGACAGGGAAGAGCACAGCTTGTCTCAAGCTGGCACGGACGGTTGGGTCAAGAGGGCTGCCCCCTCACAGGAGACACTTCCTAAACAAATCTTCCCTTTTCATGAAGCAAGCTCATGGTGTCAGCTGGGATCTTCTTCCCTGGGACTTAAAAGATTTACAGCAGCTAGCAGCACTGGCAGAAGAGTGACAAGAAGCAGCCCTGATGAATTATCCAACGAGCAGTGCTCTGCAGGAATTCCAACCCCCTGCTCCAGCACAACGATTTCCATCCCCACCGGCACAGCTGGGAGATCAAAGACAGCAGCTCAGAGGGGCTGCTCATCCGTACTCAACTACGACGTTCCCTGCCACCACTCTCCATTGGTCACCTGCACTGCCCCTGGGCAGGAACTGCTCAGAACCCTCACTGCCCTGACTGCACTCAAGTCCAGAGAGGAAGCTGCTCGACTTCAACCAGGGCTCTGAATAAATGAAACTGTGGTAAAGAGGCTTTGTGCAGCTTGGGAGACCTCACTGCAGCCTTCCAGAACTTAAAGGAGGCTTACAGGAAAGTGGAGAGGGACTCTTGGTCAGGAAGTGGAGTGATAGAAGAAGAGTGATGGTTTCCTACTGAAATAAGGTAGATTTAGATAAGAGAGAAGGAAGAAAGTCTTCACCACGAGATCAGCGAGACACTGGAAAAGGCTGCCAGGGATGCCCTCTCCCTGCAAGTGGTCAAGGTCAGGTTGGAGAGGGCTTTAAGCAGCCTGGTCTGGTGGGAGGTGTCCTTACCCATGGCAGGGTGGGGGACTGGAGGACAAGACAATCTTTAAGGTCTCTTCCAACCCAAACCTTTGTGTGATTCTAAGATAACCTCAGAATTATGTATCCTGATGGACTTTAAAGCAACCAAAGAGCCTTGTAAGTAAGATCAACTGACACAAACCCTCTCACAGACACAAACCTTCTCCTGCCCACCTGGGGTTTGGAACTGTGTGAACTTGGCTGCTTGCAGGAAGAACAAGTTTAAGTTCTGTACCTTGGGCAAGTGAAGCCCCCTGAGATCTTAGAGATGATGAACAGAAGCCTGTTTAGTGGCAATGTAAGCTGCTAGCAAGATAAGATGACTCAATTTGCAAGGAGATAGCTCAGTAACTGATAACACTGCTGATAGTTTTTGGCACAATCCTTCTCCTCCCTACTAGGGTCCATGGAACATGTACCAACCTGTGTCAGAGCATGTGTTGAGTTGAAGTTCCCTCCCAATTTGGACATAATCCAGAGTTCACCTGCTATTTTTGCCTCTGAGCAGCACCAGCAGGGACATCTGGGTGCACCACCTTGCTTGGCTTGGTGCTATGAGGCAAGGCACTACTCAACTTACATCTAATGCAGTGAAAATCAGACTGTGTCAGGATGGGCACTGAGCTGAGCAGGAAGCTGGAAAGATGGTGGAAGAGCTGCCTTAGTTCTTCCTTAGTTCTTTGCTTACTGGAGTCTTGTTCCACTTTGAACATGGCACAGGTCCAACAGGGGGCACCTCACAGAAGTTACTGTTCAAATTAGTACAGGAGAAAAGAGCCTCACATTGTGCCAGGGGGGATCTAGGCTGAACAGGAGAAACACTTTCTTTCCTGGAAGGGTTGAACAGGCTTCTCAGAGCAGTGGTGGAGTCCCCATCCCTGGAGAGACTGAAAAGCTGTGGAGGTGTGGTGCTGAGGGCCATGGTTTAGTGGTGGCCAGATGATCTTACAGGTCTCTTCCATCCAGGATTCTTTATGGAAAGCCATGGGGCAGAGCCAAAGAGGGCAGAAAGCAAGGCTCCTGGATTCAGTGGGACAGCAGAGGAGCCCTGCAGCCTGCTACACACACAAATGCAAATCAGAAGATGGCAATTTCTGGGCAATTGCTGTGTTCATTGCAGCTTTGCTCCTGGTGTCACCTCACTCACGTATTTCACTGCAGAGGGACAAGCAAACAAGTGGGGAGCTGCCAAAACCCCACTGATTCCCTCACCACACAGCCTTAAGAGTCCAGTGAGACAATCTGAGGATGATCTTGGAAACAAACTCAGCCACCAGCACTGCCTCACTGGCACCACAAAATATTTCTCTGGAGCGCCCTGTGACTTATAAATAGAAGAACAGCTTAGGCCTTAAAAGGAGCTGGAGACAAATAATGATTTCATTCCTTTAGGCCTGTGTTTACTGTGCTAGAGACAAGTAGTGTGAGCTGACTTGGAATTCTCACACCGAACTGAAGGCACAAATTCTCACTGCAGCAGGAGATCAGCAACAGCATCCCACAACAGACCCGATTTCTAATCCTCTATCCTTCTCTAGCTGCTCAGAGGTTTGTGGTCAACTATTTTTGGGGGCTCTATAATCTTGGAGGTCTTTTCTGCTCTTAATGATTTTAGTCTTTTTGTCAAAGCCCAACATTGACTCTTTCACATGTTTTCTATCCACATCTGATTGTAAACAAAAGCTGAAATGCAAGACAACCTCAACAGACTGGAAGAGGCACTTGGTGCCATGGTCTAGTTGACTGGATAAGGCTGGGTGCTAGGTTGGACTGGATGAGCTTGGAGGTCTCTTCCAACCTGGTTGATTCTATGATTCTATGTCTGACAGAGCATGAGGAGAGCTCTGCAGACAGCTCCTTGCCTGCTTCAGCACAGCCAGACCTCACCAACTCTACAACACTTTTCAGCACTGGGTAATCAACTGAGTTTAGCTGAGTAAACCTGCACTCTGCCTGCAGCAGCAGCAGCTGTCAGAGGGAGAGGGCTGAGATAAGAATCATTGAATGGTTTAGGTTGGAAAACACCTCAAAGCTCACCCACTTCCAACCCCCTGCCATAGGCATGGACAGCTCCTGCTAGAACAGGTTGCTCAAGGTCTCATCCAACCTGGCCTTGAACACCTCCAGGGAGATTGTGGAGGACAGAAGCAAAGAATGTGATCCAAGATCACATTCTGTGCTTCTGTCCTCCACAACCTCCCTGGGCAACCTGTGCCAGTGTCTCACCACCCTCACTGCAAAGAACTTCCTAACACCCAGATCAAATTTCCCCTCTGCCACTTTAATCCCATTCCTCCTCACCCTGTCATTGCAGGACCTTGTCAATAGTCCCTCCCCAGCCCTCACGTATCCCACTTCAGATCCTGGAAGGCCACTCCAAGGTCTCCTGGAAGCCTTCTGTTCTCCAGGCTGCAGAGCCCCAACTCTTATAGCCTGTCCTCATAGCAGAGCTGCTGAATCTGAGCATCTGTGTGGCCTTCTTCCTAACATCCAGTTTAAATCTCCTCTCTGGCAGTTTAAAGCCAAGAAGAGCAGATCTTGTTGAGAAGTGTTAGTCGGTCAGAATAGTTTTGATGCAAGAACCTCTTCTGGTTTTGTTTTTGGTGGTGTTTTTTTTTTCCCCCCTGTAAATTAGATATCCTACAGATGAAAGCTCAAGCAAGGAGGCTGACATTTTACAAAGGCTACTGTAAATACCAGAAGATGCAATAAAAATGCAGATCTCAAAGATCTGGAGTGATTATCATAACCGACACAAGGGATGCGCGAAATGAACTCTTCAGTCCGGTGGATCTGCTCAGCTCCCCAAAAGGGGAGCCCCAGGAAGGAAAGGAATCCAATTACTCCCTTTTGCTAGGAAATAAATGAGCAGCTACTTACTTTCTGTTCCTTTTCCTGGCTCGGTTGTAAGCTTCTAGACCTTCTGTTAGTGTCTTCAACTTCTCTGGCTCCACCTGAGTGAAGGTATGAACACCAAACCACATTACCCAGACCTGCAATTATTAAACACTGCTTTTACTTTACTGCTAAACATGCATTAGGATGGAGCCTAATTTGCACTGCAGCCACACCACACTACCCAGCACAAGAACAATTCACCTCTGCCTGTGCACACCCCCTCAGCTGTGGATCTAGGCACCAGAATCTCTCTAGATGTCCACACCACTAGCAACAGAAGCACAAAAAAGCAAACCCATGACGCTTGCCAAAAAAAATTAAGGAGGAGGTTAACTTTTTTTCCACACCTTGTTTGCCTTCATAGTGTTAAAATGAACTCTGTTAATGCCTCGTTCTCTGTACTGGCATTTTACACCCCTTGGACCACCTGGAAGGCATTAAAATACCAACTTCCCTGCTACACAGCAGACAATTTTCACAGATGCCATCACCAAAAAAAAAGTTTCCCATTGCCTCACACCTCTGGATAAAGCATTCAAAGGCCCAGTACAAACTGGTGCTGATGGCACAGCCAGATTCATCCCCCTGTCAGAAGAACCACACCCTGTTAAAAGGCTTTAAAAGAGGGGTGGGCAGGTGACAAGCTTGATACATGCATTGTGGAACTAATCTTAAACAACAAATATGATGGTGTGGGTTGGAAGGGACCTTAAAGATCATCCAGTTCCAACCCCTCTGCCTTGGGCAGGATCATTTCCTACTAGATCAGGTTGCTCAAGGCCCCAGCCAGGCTGGCTTGGAGAGTTTCCAGCCTTGGAGCCTCCACAGCTTCTCTGGGCAACCTGTTCCAGTGCCTCACCACCCTCCTGGGGAAGAATTTCTTCCTAATGTCTCATCTAAATCCAGCTTCTTCCAGTTTGAAGCCATTCCCCCTGAAGCCAACACTCCATGCCTTTACTGGTATTTTAATTGGGATTTTTTATACATAAGCACAGGCTTTAGTGATCTGCTGAGTCAAGATGAATCCAGGGATGTGTTTAACAGGGCTGCTGGGATGGTGCCTTAAGTACTTTAACTGGACATGTAAGGTCTCTTGGAATCAACCAGAGCTCTCCTCTTTCAAGCCATCCTAACATAACCCCCTGCACAGATACTGGTGCAGGCAATGCAAGCAAGAAGCAAATGAATGATCTCATCCATATGGTTTCATCCTTTGCATTCTCAAATCATTAATCCATACAACTCTGTGCATCATTTGGATTCCTGCTTCAGAGATCAAAACAGGGTATTTAGAATACACCAATACAAACAACATGAAGGGCTGGATTTCCTCTGTGTTGTCATCAGCATTGCTCCATTTTGCTTGGTTTAATTTCTTATCTCTGCACAACTTCACAAAACTCCTTTCATGAAAATAAACAGCAGCAGAGCCTGCACCCTGCCACCAGGGAAAATCAGTTCAGAGGACCATAGAATCGAGCAGGTTGGCAGAGACCTCCAAGCTCAGCCAGTCCAACCTAGCACCCAGCCCTAGCCAACCAACCAACCAGACCATGGCACTAAGTGCCTCATCCAGGTTTTGCTTCAACACCTCCAGGGACGGCAACTCCACCACCTCCCTGGGCAGCCCATTCCAATGCCAATCACTCTCTCTGCCAACAACTTCCTCCTAACATCCAGCCTAGACCTGCCCCCTTGTTCTGTTGCTGGTTGCCTGGCAGAAAAGACCAACCCCACCTGGCTACAGCCTCCCTTCAGGTAGCTGCAGACAGCAATGAGCTCTGCCCTGAGCCTCCTCTTCTGCAGGCTGCACACCCCCAGCTCCCTCAACCTCTCCTCACAGGGCTGTGCTTCAGGCCCCTCACCAGCTTTGTTACCCTTCTCTGGACACCTTCCAGCACCTCAACATCTCTCTTGAATTGAGGAGCCCAGAACTGGACACAGCACTCAAGCTGTGGCCTGAGCAGTGCTGAGTCCAGGGGCAGAAGAACCTCCCTTGTCCTGCTGGCCACACTGCTCCTGAGCCAGAGTGCCACTGGTTTTCTTGGCCACCTGGGCACACTCCTGGCTTGTGTTCAGCTACTATCTACCAGCAGCCCCATTCCCTCTCCTCCTGGCTGCTCTCCAGCCACTGTAGCTGTACATTTATTAAGCCTGCTCATACATAGTCCAGCAAAGACAGTGAAATGCAGATTCCCTCTAAAGCCAACCCTTCAGTCACTAAGTGACTGAGAGGCAGGAGGGACCTGCTTGTCACAGGTGACACAATGACAATGTTAATGGGTGAGAAAAGCTGTCAGGGGTCTCCAGAAGTAAGGCTCAAAACAAGGCACATTGAGATCACATTCCACAGGTCTTGACCTCAGGCATCTGATGGTGAAGCTGGGGAAGGATGCTGCTTTAGGAACTTAGGATCATTCATGGTGAAAGCTGCGCTGAAGGGAGGCAAGATTGCTACTTTCATACATTCACAGGATCACAGAATGGCTTGGGTTGGAAGGGATCTTCAGGATCATTCAGTTCTAACCCCCTGCCAGGAGCAGGGACACCTCCCACCAGCCCAGGTTGCTCTGACAGCTCAAGGCCTCATCCAACCCAGCCTTGGATGCCTCCAGGGAGGGGGCATCCACAGCCTCCCTGGGCAACCTGTGCCAGTGTCTTACCACCTTCACTAGAAAGAATTTCTTCCTTATCTCCAGTCTCAATGTCCCCTCTTACAGCTCAAAGCCACTGAGCTCAAACCCGTGGTTTGGGTCAAAAGGGACCTTAAAGATCAACCAGTTCCAACCCCCCTGCCATGGGCAGGGACACCTTCCACTTAACCAAGCTGCTCAAGGCCTCATCCAACCCAGCCTTGTATGCCTCCAGGGAGGGGGCATCCACAGCCTCCCTGGGCAACCTGTGCCAATGTCTCACTACCCTCTCTAGAAAGAACTTCTTCCTAATCTCCAGTCAAAATCTCCCCTCCTGAAGCTTCAACAGTTTACCTCTCATCCCACCACTACAGGCCCCCTTAAAAAGTTCCTCCCCAGCTTTCTTGCAGCCCTCTTCAGCTAGTGGAAGGCCTACAGAGAAGTGTGATGAGGCTGGTGAGGGGCCTGGAGCACAGCCCTGTGAGGAGAGGCTGAGGGAGCTGGGGGTGTGCAGCCTGCAGAAGAGGAGGCTCAGGGCAGAGCTCATTGCTGTCTGCAGCTACCTGAAGGGAGGCTGTAGCCAGCTGGGGTTGGGCTCTTCTGCCAGGCAAGCAGCCACAGAAGAAGGGGACACAGTCTCAAGTTGTGTCAGGGGAGGTCTAGGCTGGATGCTAGGAGGAAGTTCTTCACAGAGAGAGTGATTGGCATTGGAATGGGCTGCCCAGGGAGGTGGTGGAGTCACCATCCCTGGAGGTGTTGAAGCAAAGCCTGGATGGGGCACTTAGTGCCATGGTCTGGTTGATTGGCCAGGGCTGGGTGCTAGGTTGGACTGGCTGAGCTTGGAGGTCTCTTCCAACCTGCTTGATTCTATGGTTCTTGGCTGATGTGCTTTGGCTAATGCTCCAGTGAATCATTTAAATCCCATCCTGTTCTGTGGTTTCAGGCTTGCTCCTTTCCTTTTCACACATTTCTGCTGCACTTCTCCTGGCTTCCTCTTTTCATCTGCCTAGAGCCAGTCCCCCTAAGCGCCCATTAGGGAGTAAAGGTGCAACATTGCTGCCTTCTCCTGCTGGAGAAACCCCATTCTAGCTGCTCTCCAAACAGAAGCATTATTACATTTCACACCCAACAGAAAACCCCCTCCCAAAAAATCAAACCATGGATGAGATGAAGAACAGTGAATACACAAAGCACCACGAAATCCCAACAGCACAGCAAACCCAAGCTTACAGTCCAGGAGCTACACAGATACTTTACAAGATGGCATAAGGAAGAGCCACAAAAAATAGGGCTTCCTCCCATCAATTTTAGGATGTGTTGAGGTGCTCAACTGCTGGAGAACATTTGAGTTTCAAAGTGATTTCTCCTTGGTTCTTCAGGTGATTTCTCCTTGGTTTTTCCAGGTGATTTCTCCTTGTTTTTTTCCAGGTGATTTCTCCTTGGTTTTCAAAGTGATCCCTCCTTGCTTTTCAAGGTGATTTCTTTTGGTGTGGCTTCTTTCCTCTCCTTTGCTCTTTTCTTCAGACCAGGCTGCCCAAACAGCTGGAGACTGGAGCTGTGCAGCGTGTCACAGACTGTCTGAACTGGTGTGGATGGGAGTTCCTGCCTGTATTCAACTAGACCCAGAGCCATCAGACACCACATGCTCACTTTCACCTCTCACATTCTCCTGCATCCCACCTCTCAGCCAGCTCCTGACCTTGGGAAGCTCATTCACTCTTCTTGTTAGAGAAACTCTTGTTGCTTCTTGTTGGAAGAAATCAGATCCCTATTTCCCACCCCACTCCCTTCCCTCCCTGCTTTACTTCTCAATTCTTATTCTTATAGGCTTTCTGATTTGACAGGTGATCCATCATGGGGGACTTGGTGATGAAGAATTTGAGATGGTCTCTCTTGCTGCCTCCAGACAGAGCTGCAAGAGTTGTTTGCTTGGCTCTTTGTGCTTCAGGACACAATAAACCCAGCGCCACTCAACAGAACGTTACGCAACGCTTACACAAGGTACAGAGGAGACACAAAATTAAAGCAGGTGAGTTTGCACAGCTCTACCCGATGGTATCCACAAATTGGGGAGTGAAAAGGAAAAGAAGCTCTCAAAACATATCCACCCAAGTGGTACAGATATGGCTACCCAATTCTGAGAAGGTTAACACATAAATCCATGTCTGGAGCATGTGTACACTTGAAGGACTGTATTTGTAGCTCGCCTGGGAGCAGTGATGTTGTGCACCTCCTAACTGTCCAGTTTGTTTTAAGTTGGTGGTCTGCCTTGGTGGTCTCCATCAACTTGGGAGCTAACCTTTCAAAGGAACAAGCTCTTCAACATTCAAATACTGAATTGTTAATATCTGGGGGCAAACATTGGTTTGAAAATGTTGGATTCTCTGTCACAGAATCACAGAATGGTTTGGGTTGGAAGGGACCTTAAGGGTCATCCAGTTTCAAACCCCCTGCCATGGGTAGGATCATCCACTACTAGAGCAGGTTGTTCAGGGTCCCATCCAACCTGGCCTTGAACACTTCCAGGATTGGAGGCTCCACAGCTTCTCTGGGCAACCTGGGTCAGTGCCTCACCACCATCATGGGGAAGAAATTCTTCATAATGTCTCATCTGTAGCCAGGTGGGGTTGGGCTCTTCTGCCAGGCAACCAGCAACAGAACAAGGGGACACAGTCTCAATTTGTGGCAGGGGAGGTCTAGGCTGGATGTTAGGAGGAAGTTGTTGGCAGAGAGAGAGTGATTGGCATTGGAATGGGCTGCCCAGGGAGGTGGTGGAGTCACTGTCACTGGAGGTGTTGAAGCAAAGCCTGGATGAGGCACTTAGTGCCATGGTCTGGTTGGTTGGCTAGGGCTGGGTGCTAGGTTGGGCTGGATGAGCTTGGAGGTCTCTTCCAACCTGCTTGATTCTATGATTCTATACTCTAGTTGAGGATGTCTCTGTTTACTGCAGAGGGGGTTGGATTAGACGACCTTCAGAGGTGCCTTCCAACCCAGATCATTCTATGGTTCTATGAGCTAAACCCAGCTTCTTCCGGAGTGAAGCCATTACCCCTTGTCCTGTCATTCCATGTCTTTGTCAAAGGTCTCTCTCCAGCTCTCCTGTAACCCATTTCAAATACTGAAAGGCTGCTGTAGAGTCTCCTTGGAGCCTTCTCTCCAGGCTGAAACTCAACTCCCTTAGCCTGTCTTCATAGGAGTGCTGCTATAAAATGAGTACTTTTGTTCCATGTACTCAGACAGGAGCTCTTTGAAACCCTTGTGGCTCAGGAGATCAACAGAGAAACCACCTGTGAAGAGAGACTAAGGTTCTCTTGACCTAGGCTTGAAACCATTCTGGCCACACATCACCCCAGTTATTTCCAGCACCAACTCATGCCAGACCTGTTTGCCTGTTTGGGGAAATCCCACTTGCACACCAAGCTCAGATACCTCTGGACTGCAGCAACAGCAGCAGTGGTTACATCACAGACACCACTTCCAGCTTCAGGTGGTCCTGAGCTGATGGGAATCAGAGGCTGCTGGTGAAGACCTTCTCAACACAGATTTGTAACATGGCTTAAGGGACCTCAAGGAAGCGTTTCATAGACTCACAGAATGGTTTGGGTTGGAAGGGGCCTCGGAGCTCCTCTACTCCAACCTCCCCACCATGGGCTGGGACACCTCTCAGCTAGACTCAGCTGCCCAAGGCCTCATTCAGCCAGGTGGGGTTGGTCTCTTCTGCCAGGCACCCAGTGGCAGAACAAGAGGACACAGCCTCAAGCTGTGCCAGGGCAGGTTCAGGCTGGATGTTAGGAAGAAGTTCTTCACAGCAGGAGTGATTGGCATTGGAATGGGCTGCCCAGGGAGGTGGTGGAGTCCCCATCACTGGAGGTGTTGAAGAGGAGGCTGGATGAGGCACTTAGTGCCATGGCTTACTTAAACAGAAGGTGTTAGGTGATAGGTTGGACTTGATGATCCTGAAGGTCTTTTCTAACCTGGTTAATTCTGATTCTGACTTATTTATCATCATGAAATAACCAATATCTCCTTGACAGCTCTATTTCTGTAGACTACCCTAACAGGCAGATGATTCGTCCACCTACAAAACCAGGACACGAATCAGAAAGAGCAACTTGGGAATGCTTCCCTCCCTGTGAAAAGGTGGCCCAAAGCTCCTAGCAAAGAGTGGAGCAACTCCTATCAAGTTTTGCCAGTGAATCTCAATTGTTCTTTCAACTGAATAGTCATGGAATTGTTTGGGTTGGAAAAGACCTCTAAGACCATCCAGTCCAACCATGATGGCCATTAAACACCACCACGGCCATTACACCACGTCCCACAGTGCCATGGCCACAGGCTTCTCGAACACCTCCAGGGATGGGGACTCCACCACCTCCCTGGGCAGCCTGTGCCAATGCCTGACCTCCCTTTGGCTTCACAGAGCCAGACAGAGCTGTGAGGCTCGAGATGTGGCTCTGACACATGTAGTTTTTAACGAGTTAAGATACTTCCTTGTGCTGTTTTTCTCATGCATGTGTCAATCAGCAAGCTCTGACTTATCGCAGGCTCCTCAATCTGATCAGAACCATTCTCACTGCTGAGGCTTCCAATCCTTGTAGTTATTTCCATAGCAGTTTCTTTCCACACCAGCCAGAAGTTCAACTAATTACACGACCTGAATTAAACCATTTTCTTATTAACAACACTTTTTTTTCTTGTTGTGTGCAGCAAATCCTTTCACAGAATCACAGAATGTTAGGGGGTGGAAGGGACCTCCACAGATCCTCGGGTCCAACCCTCCCCCTGCCAAAGCAGGATCACCTAAGGCAGGCACATATTAATTAGCAAAGCATCATCTGGCCCCAGTGTAATGTTTCATAGCACTGGTAGAAGCTCTTCATTAGATAACTATGGGAACAATTCAGTTTCAAGCTATAGCTATGAAAGGAAAAACAAACCCAAGTGATTTGTGTTACTAAAATAAGAGAGACAGAGTAAAATGAAGAGAGTTTGGGTAACCACTGGCACAGGAACAGGCCCAGGGTGTGTAGAGAGACAGAGAGAGATGTGCATAGACATATAAATATACCTTCCCCTCCTCAGCGTTCTGTTGACATGAATTGTGAACCTCTTCTTCTCTTACTAGTTTGCCAGGCCATGAAGTCAGTCCTTTGATTTGGCCCCAGACCAAGTCGCCAACATTAAACGTCCTCGGCCTGTAATGTATCAGCTCGTTGGAAGCAGGGGAGTCTGGGTTCCTTAGGTCGTCTTCACTACTGATGCTTTTAGCATCTGAAGGGCTAGGCACACACCCATTAATGCTTTTGGCATTAAAATCTCCATTGTAATGGATATAGTCTTTAACTAAGGAACTTTCCAAGCTGTTTGAGGAACTGGGAGATTGCTCTTCCAGAATCAGGTCTTGTTTAGAAGCGTTCAGCAACTCCCCGAATCCTCTGCTCTGCTGAGGCCTGTTGCCGTTGATGTGTGCACATCGTTCCACAGTGTTCTCCAGTCTTTCCTTAAAACTCATCATAGTTCTTTTGTAATTGTTATACCTGAAATTCTCCTCCAACATCTTCTCGCTCTGACAGTTCCGCTGGGGCAGGAGGAGCTGGTGCTGCTCGCCCTGCAGCAGTGGCAGGGCGGAGATGTTGTTGGGCCTCTCGTGACAAGGGCTGCTGTGGATGTGGGCCGAGTGGTCTAGGAACTCCTCGCATTTCCACCTGTTGATCTCAGCGACAGGACTCTGCTCCCCTTCCCACTGTTTTTTGGGTGTGTTACAGCTGGTTGGTTTGTAGTATTCGTAGCCCTCCCCCTCGCTCTTCCCGTGCTCCGAGTTCTTGGGCACTCGCCCTCCTCTGCTGTTCCTCAGCCTGCCTTCCTGATCCGCAACCGCCAGGTTTCTCCCGTGGATTACTGCACTGACAGCACTGGAAAGATTTAATGGGTCACCAATTGAGGCTGTGAAGGCACTCATGGCACTCAAAGCTGGAATGGGACTCATCTGCGTTGTACTGCTAACAGCAGTGGTGATTACTACTTGCATTCCTTTGCTTGCGGCGTCTACAACTGCTTTGTAGATAGCGTCCACCGAGGTATCACCCTGAGCAGCGACGTTGAGGTTATCCTTTGCCTGTTGTCCAAGAGGTGGTTCAGTTCTTTGCTGCAAATCACAAGATGGTTCTTGGAAAGGAGGAAGCATAGGGTTGGAGCTCTCAGGAACCGGTGCCATTCCCATCTGAGTGATCATTCTTTTGTTCAGGACGGCAGCGTCTTCCTGCATCCTCACCTGCAAAAGGCAGAGAAGGTGATGGAGGTTGCTGGTCTGCACTCAGGTCCTTCTCAGAGAGTCACAGAATGGGTTGGGTTGGAAGGGACCTCAAAGGTCATCCAGTTCCAATCCCCTGCCATAGGCAGGGACACTGAACAGGTCGCTCAAGGCCTCATGCAACCTGGCCTCAAGCACCTCCAGGGAGGTTGTGGAAGACAGAAGCACAGAATGTGATCAAAGATCACATTCTGTGCTTCTGTCTTCCACAACCTCCCTGGGCAACCTGTGCCAGTGTCTCACCACCCTCACTGCAAAGAATTTCTTCCTTATCTCCAGTCTCAGTCTCCCCTCTTCCAGCTCAAAGCCACTGCCCCTTGTCCTATCACTCCAAACTCCTTGTCAAAAGTCAAACTTTGTTTCATTTGAGTCAAAAACTCAGGGTGGTGGCCAGAGTGAGCACTTGTTAGAGTACCTGGGTTTATTTTGCTTACAGGCAGGTACAAAGTTCAGTGCTGAACTAGACAGGAAGCAAAAAAAAACCCCACCTTAATTTAGAGAAGAACCACCTTGCCTGGTGGATCAATACAGATCAAGTGGATCAAAAGAGATGCCTTGCATGAAATGACACAACCTGCCATGCACTACTGAGACTGCACTTGGGTCCTCTCAGACATCTGCTTCTTCTTCTGCAGCACAGCACCCCTCTGCTTTCTCTCAAGTCCTGAGCAACCCCACCACCAAGGTCAATATTTGTGTTCTCAGCTACTCTCTTTTGTTCCTTCCCAGACCCTAATTTTGCTTCTTTCCTCCCTACTGACCAATTCTCAGGGCTCCTTCACACTCCTCATTCCATTTCCTTTTTGGAAATCACAGAATGCTTTGGGTTGGAAGGGACCCTGGAAGGTCATTTTCTCCAGACCCCCTCCTCATAGTGAGCAGGGACATCTCCAACCAGATCAGGCTGCCCAGGGCCTCATCAAGTGTGACCTTGAGTATCTCCAGGGATGGGGCTTCCATCACCTCCCTGGACAACCTGTTTCAGTGTTCCAACACCCTCATAGCAAAGAACTTCCTCCTCATGACCAATCTAAATCTGCCCTGCTCTAGCTTCAGACCATTGCCCCTTCTCCTAGTGCTACAAGACCCTCTACACAGTCCCTCCCCAGGTTCCCTCTACTGCTCTAAGGTCTCCCTGGGTTCTTCTCTTCTGCAGGCTGAAGAGCTGGAAGATTTCCAGCTTGTTCCCTTTCTGTTACAAGCCTCTTTCTTGGGATCTCTCTTCCCTCCATTCCCTTGTAAACCATGCCTGCATCCCCTTGCATTGCAGCTGTAATGTCAGGCACTGCCAGAGGAAACTGTAACCTTCAGATTCCAGTAACTGTGCTTTTTATTCCTTGTCACACAGGGAGGCAGCGAAGACAATGGCAGTAACACTGCTCTAACAGAAAAAAAAACCCAACCAACCCAAACCTCTAAAAAACAAGGCTGAAATATTTCCCAGAGCTCCTTTAAATACCTACCATTACTATTCATAGAACTGAGAATCTGCAGCAAAACAACACTGAGATAAAGCTACCAAAAATCCATACAGAAGCAGAGAGAGGTAATAGGCAGCCAGAGGACTGTGATTTTGCAATAGCAGGGAAGCATCTACCCTGAGCAAATGACAGCTCTTCTTTTTCCTTCTTGAAGGGTAAAAGCACTTCCTGGCACTACCTGCACACTTCCATCTTCACAGCACCACTTCTGCAGCAACCACAGTAAGGCAGAATAGTAATAAACAGGGAGCAGAACTCTGCTTTTCCTCCTTATTTTGGTTGCTGTGCTGCCTGGCACTATGTTAGTTTGATAGCTCCACTGCTATGATGAAGATGTGTGTGTTCAGGTGGGTAGCAGGGAGGCATCATTCTTGCACAGCCTGACAATTCTATCCTCACTCTGCTGCCTGTTTGCCTCACTGCACAACCCACACCACTGCCAGCTCTCCACTTCAGGTTCAGGGGCAATAGGAGAGGGCTGCACACATGGGCACTTGGAATTAGGAACTTTCATAGAAGCACAAAATTGTTGAGGTTGGAAAAGACCTCTAAAGATCACTGAGTCCAACCATCAACCCAACACCACCATGGCCATTAAACCATCTCCCAAAGTGCCATGGACACAGGTTTCTTGAACACCTCCAGGCATGGTGACTGCACCACCTCCCTGGGCAGCCTATTCCAATGCCTGACCACTTCTGCAGCAAAGAAATTGTTCCTCATGTCCAACCTGAACCTCTCCTTGCACTGTTTCAGGCAATTTCCTCTTGTTCTGTCACCTGATACCAGGGACAAGAGACGGAGGCCCACCTCACTTCAACCTCCCATCAGGGAGCTGTAGAGAGCAATGAGGTCTCCCCTCAACCTTCTCCAGACCAAACACCCCCAGTTCCCTCAGCTGCTCCTCCCCAGCCCTGTTCTCCAGACCATTCATCAGTTTGCTGCCCTTCTCTCAACACACTCCAGCTCCTCAGTATCATTCTTGGAGTGAGGAGCCCAAAACTGAACCCAGGATTCGAGGTGTGGTGTCACCAGTGCCCAGTACAGTGACACAATCACTTCCTTGCTGCTGCTGGCCACACTTGCTGATCCAGGCAAGGATACTGGTGGTCTTCTTGCCCATCTGAGCACACTGCTGGCTCACATCCATATAGCATATTTTTTTCCAGTACATACAGCATAACTCTGTGCAGAGAATCTAACTCCAGTTTCTAAGGAGGAAAGTCTAAAATGTCACTAACAAATGTTACTGATTTGCTCAACCAAAGCCCTGCTGAATGAGGTTAAGTCATTCATAGACTCACAGAACGGTTTGGGTTGGAAGGGACCTTGAAGATCAACCAGTTCCAACCCCCCTGCCATGGGCAGAGACATCTCCCACTTAACCAGGCTGCTCAAGGCCTCATCCAACCTGGCCTTGTACATCTCCAGGGAGGGAGCATCCACAGCTTCTCTGGGCAGCCTGTTCCAGTGACTCACCACCCTCACTGTAAAGAACTTCTTCCTAGTCTTCAGTTTAATTTTGCCCTCTTCAAGCTTCAATCCATCTCCTCTCACCCCTGCACTCCAATCCCTTGTAAAAAGTCCCTCCCCAGCTTTCTTGTAGGTCCCTTCAGGTACTGCAAGGCCATTGTGAGGTCTCTCCAGAATCCTCCCTTCTGCAGGCTGCACAGCCCCAACTCTCTCAGCCTGTCCCACTCAGCAAACCCAAAATCCAGCCACAGAGGCACAATTTTACCTACTGAGAGGTGCACATTTGTTTGAACAAGAACTGAGTTTTGCTTTCTACCTGGAAATTTTGGAACAGACACGCCATGGGGTTTGGGTTGTTAGCTGGGCCAGGAATTGGGGGCTGGCCTTGAAAGCCCTGCACGTTCTGATAGCCCTGGAGAAGGTGCTGCTGCTGCTGCTGATTTGAAGGAAACATCTGATTGTTGTTTAATAGCGACTGGAGATGACTCAGCTGATGGTTATTCAAAGTAGTGTTTAGAGATGACATGTCACCTGGAATTCAAACACAGGGAAACAGAAGTCAGGCTGGATTTCAACAGGCAGGAGGAATTGCCTTGACTCAAATGTTAACTGACTGCCTCTGCAAAACAACACTTCCCCCCTTCAATCTTCTAGGGAATGGTCCTCAAGGCATATGTCTTCTACTCTTTATTCCTTCACTACTGCTTCTTTTGCATGTCACATCTCTCTGGGCTCTTTCCTGACACCACTCTCTTGGCCTTTGGTACACAGCCAGTGTGAGCTTCCAGGATATTCCATGTCCTGGAACATTAGGTTCCAAAGAGTGACTGTTTCAAACAGTACTGATATTCCATGTCCTGGAATCTTAGGTTCCAAAGAATGACTGCTGCAAACAGTACTGATATTGCATGTCCTGGAACCTTAGGTTCCAAAGAATGTCTGCTTCAAACAGTACTGATATTGCATGTTTTGGAATCTTAGCTTCCAAAGAGTGACTGCTTGCAGTACTCATATTGCATGTCCTGGAACCTTAGGTTCCAAAGAATGTCTGCTTCAAACAGTACTGATATTGCATGTTTTGGAATCTTAGCTTCCAAAGAGTGACTGCTTCAAACAGTACTGAGGTGGTGAGGGGGGAGGAGGAGGTGGAGAGAGTGACAGAAAGAGGCAGAGGAAACGATTTACAAAACAAAACGACAACAAGAGCAGGTTTTCATTGTTGGTGACCAAATAACTTGAGCTACCTGCAAATGAGCAAAGGCTCTTTGGGCTCACAGCTGTTTCCAAACAACTCTTTGAAAGCATTCTAGAGAAACAGTTGGATGAACTTCTTGTGCCACACGAAAAATCTCCCTGGATGTGAAAATTTGAGGTCCAAGAAACTAAAAGCAAGCAGCCTGCTGTTGAACCTGACTTGTTGAAATAACAAATCTTAAACAGGTGATTCATTTCCTAAGGGGTTTACTTTGTTTTTTTCCCCCACCCCCACTCCCCTCTTCCGAGGGTTTTGTTTGTTTAAATGAAAAGGTTTAATTGTTCTTAACATTTCCGTTTGTGGAATCGTTGTTAGTTGCATTTCACACGGCAAATGTAAAGCAGGGTTAAGTTCAGGAGAGCCAATTAGTAGGCAAGCAATGAGGTATTATGTTAAAATACTTATCAGCTCTCTTTGCCACTCTTTAATTCCTCCTATTAGCACATTACACAAACTCCAAACAACAGAGGAGTACTAACTGCATTACACATCCTTGGCAAAAAATCATCACAGGGCACAGGGAACAAAAAAACCAACCCTTGTAAGAAGGGCTTTTTAAGGGCTTGTTTTGGGATGGAGGTGACTGGCAGGTGAGAGACCCTGAGCTTCTAAGATACAACAAAAAAAAAAGAGCAATAAGTAGATCTAAAACCACACTGAAAGGACTCAAAGGGTTCCCCTTTGAACCTGTGCAAGGGCCTACTCTGAGTGCTTCATGGATCGCTTGAGGGGGAGTGTGCTTATGGTTTTGGCACTTCAGATTCAGTTGGAACAAGGCACTTGGCCCTTTTTCACCTACTACACAGCTACTCATCCTAACCCTGTGATGCCACACGCACTTCAAACAGACTCCTGCATCCCAGAGGTGCCCCTGAGAAATCAAACAAGGCAAACTGCTTTCAAGATTCTTAAGGTGTAGGTAAAGGAGGTCTAGGTGGCATCAGAATTAAAAGGATGGAGCAGGAAAGAAGTTTCCAAACCCAGTATTAAATGTCACTGAATTCACTTAGAAGGTGGCTTAAGGTTCTGACAACACTAGTTTTAGGTTTTTCTCAACAAACAAAGCTGTGACATACAAAAACCTTACAAAAACCCCAAGTGGAGTCCTTAAAGATAGCAACTAGAATCCAAACTTCCCCCTCCCCAACCCTCTTCCTTCCATTTACTTAGTTATTTACTTTGTTTCCTTTTATATCTGTGAAGAAATTGAACTTACCAAGCAGACCTGTCCCCAGTAGAGGGTTAAGTAGCTGTGGCACCACAGAGTTA
Source organism: Tricholaema leucomelas (assembly GCA_013400475.1). Lineage (NCBI taxonomy): Eukaryota > Metazoa > Chordata > Aves > Piciformes > Lybiidae > Tricholaema lacrymosa > Tricholaema leucomelas. Next base: position 156,550 of record WAAF01019479.1, read on the forward strand.
TTGTTGAGTTTAGCTGGACCAGATGGATTCCCAGCATTATTAGATATGTTCAGCAATGTTTCTGCCATTGACACCACTGCTGTCCCACCACCCAGGGTTGAGACAGACAGTGCTGCCACTGCGGATGATGTAGTGGTTGTGGTAGTGGTTGCCTGGGAGGAGGTGGCTATGGAAACCTCTGGATGATTAGCGGTGTTGCCCGACGCGGAGTTCAGGACACCTCCCACCAGCTGGGGATTCAAGGCCATTAATGCTGAGGCCCCAGAGACAGCTGGGAGGAGCAGGGGGTTAGAAGTAGTGTCAGTGCCTGAAAAGCTCGGTATGGGGTTGCCCAGGGGGTTGGTTAAAAGGGTCTCCACCCTGCTGCTTTCTGACTGAGTGCTCGGCAAATGGTCAGGTGGGGCTGTCATCTGTGTTACTGAGGGCAAAGGGTTATTTTGCTGTTGCAGCAAATCTGAGATGGTCAGATTGAAAGATGGTAGGGGAAGCATGGCAGCTGCTTGGGCTTGGTTCTGAAGGAGGGTTGCTAGGAGCTGAAAATGAACAGGCTGCAATACCTGCCCATCCACGTCACCGGAGAGAAAAGCTAAAGCAGCATTTACATTCGGGTTGAGAAAACCTAAAGGGTTGAGGTTGACCTCAGACTTGCCTTCTCCTGCTGAAGGCTGGAGTATATTTAATAGGTTCTGGTTTAGGAGATGTTGCTGATTCACTGGCAAAGAGATAGGCAGAGAATTGAGGAGGTTTTGATTCAAAGAATGTGGAAGATTGTTGTTTGAAGAGCTGTTCTGCGGGAAATGAAGCGAGTGTTCGTGGCCAGCGAAAGGGAAATCGCTCGCCATGGGCAGCTGGCTCTGGAGTGGGTTTCCAGCTGCAGTAGTGACGATAACACCATCCTGAAGCACAGATGTTGTCTTTGTGATGGCAGGTTGGCTGGTGCCAGCTATGGCTATTGATGATGACGGTCCTGAACCCCCTGCAACACACAAACCCCAAACGGTTAACGCTCAGAACATTAATCATCCAAGTGATGAAGTAATCAAGGTCATAGATTCGCAGCAGGCTTTGGGTTGGGAGTGATCTCAAAATACAGAGGATAGAATGGTTTGGGTTGGAAGGCACCTCAAAGATCATCCAGTTCCAACTCCCCACCATAAGCAGAGATACCTCCCACTAGAACAGGTCGCTCAAGGCCTCATCCAACCTGGCCTTGAACACCTCCAGGGAGATTGTGGAGGACAGAAGCAAAGAATGTGATCCAAGATCACATTCTGTGCTTCTGTCCTCCACAACCTCCCTGGGCAACCTGTGCCAGTGTCTCACCACCCTCACTGCAAAGAACCCTTTCCTAACATCCAGTTTAAATCTCCCCTCTGCCAGTTTAAACCCATTCCTCCTCATCCTGTCATTACAAGACCTTGTCAATAGTCCCTCCACAGCCCTCCTGTAGCCCCCTTCAGATCCTGGAAGGCCACTCCAAGGTCTCCTGGAAGCCTTCTCTTCCCCAGGCTGCAGAGTCCCAACTCTTGTAGCCTGTCCTCATAGCAGAGCTGCTGCAGCTCTCTGAGCATCTTTGTGGCCTCCTCTGGACTCGTTCCAACAGTTCCACGTCCTTGTGTTGGGAGCTCCAGAACTGTACACAGTATTCCTGCTATGGGCAGGGACACCCTCCACTAGACCAGGCTGCTCAAGGCCTCATCCAGCCAACTGAACCCAAAACATCCATGTTTGACACCCATGTACAGGAAACAGAAGTGTTTTGAGCATCCAGACTCGAGTGTTCTGTAAACATGAATGATTTACCATCAGCCTCTTCTGACACTATGTACTGTGCTGCACCTCATCACACACAGGATGGTGGGGGGCTTGGAAGACACCTCTGGAGATCATCCAGTCCAACTCCACCTGCTAGAGCAGCATCACTTAAAGTCACACAGGAATACGTCCAGATGAGTTCTGAATGCCTCCAGAGACTGAGACTCCCCAGCTTCTCTGGGCAGCCTGTTCTAGTGCTCTGCCACCCTCAACCCCCCCAGTTTAATTCTAAGCTCTACTTCCCATTGGTTTCTTTGAGTGGGGCATTCACTCAGTGTATGTTTTGATGAGCACAGAGTTGCAGCAACCAGAACTTGATGTAGCTCATCATGGACCAAGATGAGCTTAACTACTAGGAAGGAGAATCAGTGGGGGACAAGACTGGTGAAAGAATCTGAGTACATCATCTAAATCCTAGAATCCCACTTGGAAGTGACTTCTGGAGATCATCCAGTCCAACCCCCCTGCTAAAGCAGGGGCACCCACAGCAGCTAGCCCAGCATCACAATGGCCAGGCAGGTTTGGAATCTCTCCAGAAAAGGAGACTCTGCAACCTGTCTGGGCAGCCTGCTCCAGGGCTCCAGCACCCTCACACCAAACAAGTTCCTCCTTGTCTTCAGATGGAACCTCCTGGGTTCTAAAGGCAGATGTGAAACTTAGGCTCTTCTATTTCCTGCACTATTCCACTGATGGAGATTTGGAGAATTATTATTTAAAGCATTCCTTTGGACTCCCAAAGGAAAAAATAAAATGATGACCACAGAATGGTAGGGGTTTGAAAAGACACCAGATATCATTGCATGCCATGGGGATGTCTCTGATGCAATCTAGTGAGCAAAACATGCTATGGCCAAGGCAGGTTAGCTGGCAAAAACCTCCCAACCACTGCTAAAGACTAAAATGTCAATAATTGGGGTGGTTTGGTCACATCCACCACTTGAAAAGAAAACCCAACTGGGTAGATTTACTGTGAGAGGGCTCCATGGAAAGAGGGAAAGCATAATAATGTTCATGGGGGTGCTTCGAGATCCTCTTTCCAACTGTGAAGTATAAAATGAATTATTCACTGCCTGTCACTTACAGCAGTCTTGAATTGAAGGTGCTCATACAGAAAAAAAACAGGTGAGAGACCAACAGAATTAAAGCAAGTGGATTTGTCTTGGATTAGGTCTTCCTACTTGACTGGATAATCATAAATGTCTTTAACTATGGCCTTGATGCAACAAAATCATTTTCAGTTCTCAACTTGCCTGCAGATACATCTGAGAGACCAGAAGGTATCAAACATGATCCAAGTAAGAGCCTGTGATGAACAGAAAGTATTGATTCTCATTCTTCCAAACCAGTGCTATTTGAAATGCTATTGGAGCTGCTCTGCTATGAGGAGAGACTGAGGGAGTTTGGGCTGCTCATTCTGGAGAGGAGAAAGCTCTGAGGTGACCTTATTGTGGCCTTTCAATATCTGAAGTGGGATACAAGAAAGTTGGGGAGGGACTTTTTAGGCTGTCAGGTAGTCATAGGACTGGGGGGAATGGAACCAAGCTGGAAATGGGTAGATTCAGACTGGATGTTAAGAAGAAGTTTTTCAGCATGAGAGCAGTGAGAGCCTGGAAGGGGTTGCCCAAGGAGGTGGTGGAAGCCTCATCCCTGAAAGTGTTTAAGGCCAGGCTGGATGAGGCTCTGGCCAGCCTGATATAGTGTGAGGTGTCCTTGCCTGTGGCAGGGGGGTTTGAACTGGCTGATCCTTGAGGTCCCTTCCCACCCTGACTGATTCTATGCAAAGGGATGTGCAACTCTGCTGCTAGCTGCTAAGAACAGCACCAAACCTTTACGCCACCTGTCGCTTCAAATGGCATTTTTCTACTACTGACAACTCACAAAAGGCAGAAAATTAAGAGAGTCCATGAGGAGCTGCACTGAATTAGTGAGAAGATTACACCCTCTCTTCTCCCAGGTACCAGTACCACAGTTCAGTCCAGAAGTAAGATAATAAATTCAGAGAAAGAGAAAGCAAGACCAAAGTGTAAGCGGAAGGCAGGGGAGCAGCCTCTTCTGCTCTGAGGAGAAATATGCCACCAGAGCAATAAAAGCAGGTCCATGACAAGTATGTTTATCTGGGCAGCAGTTTGCAACAAAAAAAACCCTCCCAGATAAGCACTTGAGGAACAAAACCACAAGCATGCACCGAAAATGAACGTCCAGTTGGATTTCCACTTACAGTTCTCTGTCTAACAGGACAGATCAGGCAGCAGTAGCAAATGTCCTGGCTCTTGACATCACCAGACCTGGAAAATGCCTCCTATATCCTGAGAACATGGCACCCACTCCCATCCTCAGCTTTGCAGCTCACAAAGCACAGAATCAGAGAATGGCAGGGGTTGGGAAGAACCTGACCTCTAGACATTGAGCCCAATCCCTGAGCCAAAGCAGGGCAGCCTACTGCAGAGTCTCACCACCCTCACTGTAAAGAACTCCTTCCTAAGACCCACTCTAACCCAACTGCCCCTCAGCTCCAAACCATTCCCCCTTCTCCTCTCTCTACACACCCTTGCAAAAAGTCTCTCTGCAGCCTTCAGGTACTGAAAGGCAGCTCTAAGGTCCCTCTGGAGTCTTCTCTAGGCTGAACAATCCCAGCTTCCTCAGCCTGTCCTCACAGCAGAGGTGCTTCAGCCCTTGCATCATCTTTTTGTTCCTAATGTAGGAAGAGAAGTCACTTCTGGCAGTGCCTCCAAACTGGAACATAACAGAAGAAAGGGAGATGTCCTCAAGGATGTGTTTACAGAGCCAGGCACACATGACCTGCTGAGATGACATGTGGCAAAGACTTTTTGTGTGCACACTTCTTTCCCTTGTAGTGTTGTTGCTCTTCTTGTGAATCAGACACAATTAAAACCCAGCCCATAACAATGAGGGGCAACAGAAAAGGCAGTTCCCTGCAGCTGTAGCTTCTGGCTCCTCAAAGTCAATCACACACAAATCTCAGAGAATCTGAACTCAAATATAACTGTAACAGATCCTCCTGAAGCCATACTGGAGCACAGAGAGGGCAGAAAAGTGATTCAAGTCTGCCAGAATGGCTTCACCAAGGGCAAGTCCTGCCTGACCAACCTAGTGGCTTTCTACAACAGTACAAAGGCATCAGTGGACAAGGGAAGACCAACAGATGCCATCTATCTTCAAAGCTTTGACACAGTCCTCCACAGCATCCTTCCCTCCAAACAGGGGAGATGTGGATTGGATGGGTGGGCTGTCCAGTGGATAAGGAATTGTCTGGATGATTGCACCCAAAGGGTAGTGGTTGATGCCTAGAGGGAGACAGGTGATTAGCAGTGTACCTCAGGGGTCTGTGTTGGGACCAGTGCTGTTCAGTGTCTTCATCAATGATACAGGCAGCCAGTCTGAGGCACCCTCAGCAAGTCTGCAGTTGACACCAAGCTGAGTGGTGTGGTTTGTAAGACTGAAGGATGGGATCCATTCAGAGGGAGCTGGACAGGCTGGAGAGGTGGGCTGAGGAGACCCTTGTGAGGTCAAATAAAGCAAAGTGAAAGGTCCTGCACCTGGGTCAGGGCAATCCTCAGTATCAGTCCAGGCTGGGGGTGATGAGATTGAAAGCGGCCCTGCAGAGAAGGACTTGGGGGTGCTGGTGGATGAGAAGCTGGACAGGAGCAAGCAATGAATAGAATAGAATAGAATCAACCAGGTTGGAAGAGACCTCCAAGCTCATCCAGTCCAACCTAGCATCCAGCCCTATCCAGTCAACTAGACCATGGCACTAAGTGCCTCATCCAGGCTTTTCCTGAACACCCCCAGGGATGGTGACTCCACCACCTCCCTGGGCAGCCCATTCCAATGCCAATGGGTGCTTGCAGCCCAAAAGGCCAATGGCAGCCTGGGCTGCATCAAAAGCAGCCTGGCCAGACATGGCCAGAGGGGATCCTGCCTCTCTGCTCTGCTCAGACCTCACCTGCAGTGCTGAGTACAGCTCTGGAGCCCCCAATGCAAGGACATGGACCTTATGGAATGGTCCAGAGGAGGGCTGCAAAGATAATTAGAGGGCCGAAGCACTTCTGCTGTGGGGACAAGCTGAGAGAGTTGGGGCTGTTCAGCCTGCAGAAGGCTGGGGACACCTCAGAGCTGCATTTCAGTGTCTAGGGGGACACTGTTTAGAAGGGCCTGTGGGTACAGCACCAGGAGCAATGGTTTAAAACCAGAGCAGGGCAGCTTTAGGTTGGACATTAGAAGGAAGTTCTGCAGAACGAGGGTGGTGAGACACTGGAGCTGGTTGCCCATAGATGTGGTTGAGGCTCCATCTCTGGAGACATTCAAGGTCAAACTTGATGGGGCCCTGAGCAACCTGCTTGAGCTGGAGACATCCCTGCTGACTGCAGGGAGGCTGGACAAGATGACCTCTGAATGTCCTTTCCAAGCCAATGTATTCTGTGATGCTGCCAGCTGACACTCCAGGGATATGAATATTAGGAAGAGTCCTGAAGATCAAGCCTCAGATTTAAGAACCATCATTACAAAGCCATATCTGTATGGTTTTGAGAGCAGGACCAGCTGTAGCACTCATGACACAAGATGGATGCCCACTGTACTTAAAAATACATAGGGCCTCTTAAATAATGTTAGTGGAGCCACTGCTCACTGAAACAAAACTGTCACTGCACTTTGAGGCATGCTTAAGGTCAGTGTCTCCAGCTGCAATGCAGTTGAGGATGGCCAGGAAGCACCAGAGCACCTTCAGAAGGTTACTGCTGCTGCTTGCAAATGACCTGCCGTGTATCCTTACTGCATATCATAGAGGTTAGATAGGTCCCTGAGCAACCTGGTCATAGAATCAAGCAGGTTGGAAGAGACCTCCAAGCTCAGCCAGTCCAACCTAGCACCCAGCCCTA
>WAAF01019479.1:168331-226995 GCA_013400475.1 Tricholaema leucomelas
CTTGTCCTGCTGGCTACACTTCCTGATCCGGGCCAGGATGCCACTGGCTCTCCTGGTCACACTGCTGCCTCATGTCCAGCTACTCTCTACCTGCACCCCCAGGTCCCTTTCCACCTGGCTGCTCTCAGCCACTCTGTCCCCAGCCTGTAGTGCTGCTTGGGGTTGTTGTGGCCAAAGTGTAGAACCCTGCACCTGAGGTGTGGTCTGTTGGAGTGAGTTCAGAGTAGGCCAAGATGATGCTCAGAGGGCTGCAGCAGCTCTGCTATGAGGACAGGCTACAAGAGTTGGGGCTCTGCAGCCTGGAGAAGAGAAGGCTTTGAGGAGACCTTGGAGTGGCCTTCCAGGTTCTGAAGGGGGCTACAGGAGGGCTGGGGAGGGACTACTGACAAGGTCTGGTAATGACAGGATGAGGAGTAATGGGTTTAAACTGGCAGAGGGGAGATTGAAACTGGATGTTAAGAATAAGTTCTTTGCAGTGAGGGTGGTGAGACACTGGCACAGGTTGCCCAGGGAGGTTGTGGATCACAGAATGTGCCAAGGCAGGATCCCCTAGGGTAGTTCACACAGGAATGCATCCATGTGGGTTTGGAAAGTCTCCACAAGCTCTCTGGGCAGCCTGTTCTTGGGCCTTTACAACCCTAACCCCAGGTAGGGTGAATCACTACTGCTCAGCTTGGTGACAGTAACCACTGGTGCCCAGGCTCTTATCTCAGGTAAGGTTCAGTTGGTGCCCAGGCTTTTATCTCAGGTACAGTTCAGTTGGTGCCCAGGCTCTTATCTCAGGTAATAATCAAGTCTTTTCCTTTCTCTGGAAGGTCAGCTGATGTAGTCCCATGGTGCAGGAACTTGGCAGCTTTCTTCAACTGTGCTGGCAATGACAATTCAGAAGAATCTCCACTTAGAATCACAGACTCATTCTGGTTGGAAGAGATCTCTCAGATCTATCCAGCCCAACCTTTAACCCAGTGCTGCCAGGTCGCCACTAAACCATGTGTCCCTCAGCACTGCATTTCCATGGCTTTTCAATCCCTCCAGGAATGGGGACTCCACCACTGCCCTGAGCAGCCTGCTCCAGGCCTTGGCAACCTTTTTTGGGGAAGAAATTGTTCCTTATGTTCCCCTTCAAACCTAAACCTCCCCTGGTGCATTATGAAGCCATTGCCTCCTGTCCTATCAGTTGCTCCTACATGCCAGTGGTCTCCATTCAACTCACAACAGAGGTGGAGACCCAAAGAGTTTCTGCAGCATGCTTAGTGGGACAGGGAAGCAAGCTCTTAAGGAAAACTCAGCCCTTTCTTCTGTCCAGAAGAGAGTACAAAGTCTCAGAAGAGAGAGGCTATTTCAGGCACCACCCCTCTTTGTCAGCATGACAAGGCAAAACAGTCACGCCAGGACCAACAGCTCCTTGCTTGCGACACAAACCACCAGCACAGCTAAAGCAGAAAAATGAAGCTCTTTGTTTTAACCCCAGGGAAAGGAGAGAAACCCTTAAAAGTCACCAGAAACTGTGAGCAGCACAACATCAGAGAATTATTTGTACACAATTCAGGTTCTAGAGAATCCCACCCTGTATTTTAAGGAATGAGGCTCAGGAATGCCCATCAGGTTCTTTCCTGGGTTAATGAGAGATTGCTTGCACGCTTCCAGTCACTTCCCTTTGACCTGAAGTAGTTTAGCTGTGATTGAATCAAACACAGGCTCTCAAAGTTAACCAAGCTGAAAGATTGAAAGATCAGATAGAAACTTTTCCTTCTGCTTAAGAGATTAACACAGCAGCAGCTTCCAGAACTGCAGATGTTGTCCAACCAGCAGTAGTTAAATCAAACACACCTTTTATGAGCTGTCTCCCTTTCATCCTGATAGCAACAGCAACATACCTGTTTCCTCTCCAAGTCTTCCCTGATGTATAAACTAGGAAGCCTCTCTCTACACTCTTCCAACTGAAGGTACAGTTTATTCAGCCATTTCATTACCACCTAGGCAAAATTATCCTGACACAGGCAAACACAGATGTGGCTGTACCTGCGAAAGGCAAACTTTTGCACCCCTACTATCTGCTCCAGTCTGTGGTAACACCAACTCTTGAATGTCAGCAGTAAAGAACAGCTGAACAGCCTGAATATACACTGCCAGGTCGGTCAAGGCACTCTAAGGTTGAAGTAGCAAGGGCATGCTGCAAAAAAACAGAAGCCCATCTTCTTTGGGCAAGTGACAAAAGCTGAGGTCTGGGTAGGTAGGAAAGGTCACGGATTTTATTTAGGCAGCGTATGGAAGTGAATGGGAGCAAGAGCTGTCAGAGGAAGATTTTGGTCAGGAAAAGGGGGATGTATTTTAGCTTGCCACTGTGTTTTCTGATTTTTTTTTTTATTACTACCTGGATAGCAGCCTGAACCAGAGGCAGAGTTTTATACTGGCCAACTCGAGGTTGCTAAGTAGGTAGGTAAAAGGAACCCGTTTCAAACCAGTCGCCGCGTATTTCCCAGCAGCCAAACCTGGGGGCATCCTTTCAGGAGGAAACCTACCTGCTTCAGGACTTGTTTGATTACAGCTGCTAACAATGCTGTTTGGTATCACTGGAGTGGAGGATGCCTGGATTCTGGGCTGAGGTGGGTTCGGATGTAATGAGTTTCCTAAAGCCATTCCTGACTGACCGAGCATCCCGCAGGTGCCGCCGGCCTGCATCTGATTGATTAACCCTGCAAGGTGGTTGGTGGTGCCCGGGCTTGTACCGTGGACAAAGTTAGTGTTTGTGTTCTGGCAGTGCACACCTTCCCCTCGCAGGGGTAAACTCTGTGCCAGCGAGTTCTGGAGGCTGCCAGAGTTCATACTGGTGTCTGCAAAATGCATCTGGTTACCAGAGCAAGGTAAAGCAGTACTGGAGCTCCCACAACTGGTGGTACTATTGCTGCTCATGTGAGAGCTTTGACAACTCATGGACTGAAGTAGCTGGGACATAGAACTGATGGGGAAGGAGCTTTGACTTTGCTTTCTTATCAAATCAGAGCCAGCTTTGGAAACTCCAGAACTGTCCAACTGAGACTGCCTCAGCAAACTCAACACCGTGGTGGTGGGCTGCTTTCTTTTCCTCAGAGGATCTTTCTGCTGAGACATCAGCTTGTCTCTGAGTGCTGCTCGGCCGCTCTGCCCTTCGGTGGTCGGTAGAAGCACGTTGGCAGCAGGAGGGAACATGGTATTTAAAGTGCTGTGTCCTTCGTTGTTGCCACCGCTGGCAACAGGTCCAGAATTGCTACTGCTGTTATTGTTGTTACCAGCAAGTTTATTTTGATTTGCTAGCTGTGCTTTGGCTGCTGCTGAGAGTAAACTGCTTGCTGGAAAAGAGGCAGCGTTGTGCTGGTTCAAGATCTGATTTAAAGGCATTCCCAGCAAACCAGGCTGACTCTTCAAGGAACCACTTCCAGCCGATGCAGTGGGAAAAACTGCATTGTTGGGAGGATTCAATACATTACTCATTCCAGCAATTAACGGGTTAGGGATCTCCTTGTACTGATTAAGTCCATCGTGCTTGGTGGAAGGGCTGGATGGCATAGATGGTCTTGGTGACCCTATCGTTGACCGTGGGGACCTGGGAGGAACTTTGATACCGCTACAGGATGACTGTGGTCCTACCGGAGGCAGCAGGAAATTGCCATGATCTGATGAGGTGGAAGAGGAACGTGATCTTTGGGGAGAAGCCTCGATCCTTCCGATCCCGGCTCCCATCATATGAACCGGGGACGTCACCGGCGAAGGAGAGAGGGAAGTCGAAGCAGAATGCTGCACTCTTTGAACGTGACTCCCGTGGTTCATGTGACCAGGCTTGACGGTTGGCAAAGGAAGGTTACTTGGCAAAGGGACGACAGCAGGAGGCATGCTTACATTCATCACGGGTACCTGAGAGTGGACGTTCGAGTGGAAAGTAGTTGGGTTAATGATAACTGGGTTCTGGTTCACTGGTTTGCTAGGAATAGGGTCAAGTATGCCAAGTGGATCCTTTTCTGATGTTAATGGCTTTTTCTGAAGAGCACAAGAAGGTGGTGGAGGAGGTGGGGGCGGGCCTTGGGGCGGTTTATGGTGGAACATTGCTCGTGGGATTTCCATACCAGCTGAAAAATTACACAGGGGCTTTTTCATGACTGGGCTTTTTGTGGTCAGGGTTGGGGAGAGAGGTATATTAGTCCTTCCAGCCATTGCACAGGATGACTGTATGGGAGAACCATGTAGCATTACTGACGGTGGAGACAGAGGTGTCCTGTTCATGTGAATAGGACTGGAGTTGGGTGCTCCGTGAAAACTGGGATTGTTCCTTGTGAAAACATCAGGGCTTCCAAGTGGGTCAGTCCTAGGAGAGATTGAGCCATCTCCGTAGATCTGTGATCCCGATGAAGCCGGACTGGGCATCCCACCGTGACTGCCACGATACGGAGACTTCTGTCCGAGTTCATTACTACCCAATCTCTGCCTAGGATAGACAGAATGAAGTTCTTGTTGCTGGCTTCCAGCCACTTCTTGCACATAAAGCCTCCCCATGGCATTAGATGCCCCCATCATCAACTTGAAAGGAGTCTTACATTCCGGCATCACAGAATTTGTAATTCCTTCATGCGATTTATTCCTCACTGATCTTGGAGTTGCTGCTCTAGTAGGGACTACCGGAGTGGCACCTGAGAGTGAAAACACAAGAGTTACTGTTTTGAAACCCAACATCCCACACCTCAGTGCAATGCTCAGAAAAGCTGGCAAGCCTTTTGGCTCAAACCACCGAAGTCACCAGTGGTGATTGCTGCTCTACTACACAGCGCCGCTGCGTAGACTTTAACTCCATATCCCATAGAAGGGCTGCACACATACGGATTACTTTAAGTACTTCTCCTTCCTTTTTGTCTTGTCTTTCAAGCTATCAGCACTGGTGTCCTACTCCTGAATCTCCAGAACCAGTACTTTGGCTAGGGCTAGAAGAGCTGGCAGGAGGAGCAGGCAATTGCTGTCAGAGGGAAAAGGAGCCTCTGGCACCATCTATTGAGTACAGGAGGAACAAAGCCCAACAAGGGCTTAGACTAATTTCTCCATGCCTTGCAGAGAAAAGGGTCCTGGCCCAAACTCTGGCCCTGATGAGGATGAATGGGAGTTGTACCACATAACTCTGGCCCAGATTTCTCTTCAGCCAACCACTTGATTGCAGAGACCTTGACAGCCCATGTCTGTGCAAGGCAAGGTGCAGCTTCTCTTGCTGCTCTGTGTCACTTGCCGGCATCACAGGCACTAACTTTCAGTTCAATGAGTTAGTTCAGTTCCTGGGAACTGTCCTTTCACTTCACTGAGTTAAGGCTTTACCTGCAGCTTCTGCAAAAAGCTTTCCTTGGGGTGAAGATGCTAAACTGAAGGGGCTCAACCTCACACACTGGTTTCAGGATAAAGACCCTGTGGATATTTGCAGATGAACCCTTCTACTAATGCTAAACTGAAGGGGCTCAACCTCACTGCTGGTTTCAGGATAAAGACCCTGTGGATATTTGCAGGTGTACCCTTCTGCAATGGAAAAACATTTCCTGCATGTCTCACTGTGGGGGCTAGATCTTCCTACAAGCACAAGATCACTTTTGTGCCTGCTAATATCAAATTTATATTAAAAGAGTTTTCTCCCCCAACGTTTGCTTTGAGAACAGCATCGTGAGCAGCTCCACATAGAATCATAGAAGCAGTCAGGGTTGGAAGAGACCACAAGGATCATCACAAGCAGCTCCACATCTGGAGGACTTGCTGCCAGTTCTGCTGCTCTGGGAATCTGTAATTCAGCTTGGACTGCTTGGCATGCAGCCTCTGAATATGCAAGCTTACACTTGAATAATCAGCTAAAGATTCCACGTTCAAATGAATCCAGAGGTGCCTTTGAATGCCTCTACTCACAAGAACCCAATTCCCTTCTTTCCTTCAGCCTGCCCATAGGAGACAGATGGCACTGACAATCCTGCCTTCATCCTATTTGCTCAACCAGCTACATCATGAGAGAAACAAACATATTACCTTTCCCAAAATACAACCCAAGCCTGATTTAGAGGACAAATCTGACGACTGAGCTGCAAAATGGAACACGTAACCCTCACCTGCAATGCTGGACCTGAGCAAATGGGCAGATGTTAAGTGTGTAAATCCAAAGATGTTTTGTTTGCAAAGACAAATGATGAGGAAATTTCCTTCTTGGCTTAGTACACAAAATTCTGGCCAACAGAGTAGGTGAGACTACATAAATGTGATTTGTCTCTTAACATTTAGCTGCTTTGACCTCCTTCATTTGGCTAATTTTTTTTGAAAATGGAAATGAAATTTAAGAAGCACTCAGAAAGAATAAACCACAATTAATAAAGAAAATGCACTGTAATTTAAGAGCTGGCACCAAGTTCTCTAAACCCATAACTGACACTGCAGAAAACTCAGCTGAAACAAAGCTTTAGCATCACATAGAGCAATCTGAAAACGCAAGAGCACCTCAGGACTGTGGTCAGCAATGGTATCCTCAAATGCTGCCTGCACATCTGAAATTTAGGATGTCTTTTTATGCTCTTCAAGTTTGCCACACTGAAATGGAGCTGTAGAGGAGCTGGCAATTAGCCAACTCTTCTTGCAGCAGCACTGGGGTGCAAAAGAGCTCTCAGATTAACCAGGACCACTTCCCAGAAGCTGCAAGTATCAGAGTATATGATGTTTATATCATATGTTATGGTAGCATAAACATCCTGAGCTCTGCTTTGAAGTAACTTCTCTCTTTTGTCCTCTCCATTTGAGTTTCTTTGACTACTTCAGAACTTTTGTTTCTGAATCCTTAAAAAGCATCTCATTTTAAATGGAAGTTTTTATGCACCTCTGGTTTTGTAGCTGTTTATTTCAGCGCTGACTCTGTCCTTTAGCTTAAGGAGCTTTATTTTCCAGTGCTGATTCTCATGATGCCTTTACTGACAGCAATCGCACCTCCTCTCAGCCACCATTTTGCTGGGTTGAACAAGCCAAAGACTCTTGAACCGCTTTCATAAAGCAAGTTTTGCAGTCTGCTAAGAGAAAAGCCTCTGCTCTATTTTAGCTGGAGTGCTGCTAGGAGGAAGAGGGTGCAGGAAGGCAGCGAGCACACAACAGCATTTGTACTTCTCTCGCTCCCAGTCACACTGATCTGCACCACACTGCCATCTGGTACTGTTCACAGGCATCTTTGATCAGCTATGATATCTAGGGCTTCTTTCCTCAATAATTTACAGCTAATAGCTTTTTTCACTAGTCCCCAGGTGAATAACCTCACAATTAACAGGATTTGTTGCTACACCCTTTCTTTCGCTCCAGTTCTCGATGATCCCCCAGACTTCCAACATGTTTTGATCTCCTCTTGTTTGGATAATACCTGTCAGCTCCATCCATCAACAAACTACCTCCTTTTTTGTTGATGTGGATAATTAAAATGCTAATCCAGGTTGGTCCCCCCAAAATAATCCTTGAGAAATTACAGTGGTGATCTTCTCTTGCTGTATATTCTGCCTTGCAATACAATTTCCCATTTAGCCAAGTCCTTAGCCACATTCTAATCCCTTTATAATCACTTTATTCTGCTTCTCTAATTTCCCATGTGACAGAATATCAGACATATTACTACAGTTCCAAAAGATGAGCGCTAATGTATTTTCTTTGTCTAGAACAATCTGATATCTTTTCCAAGAAATTCATGCTCTTAGTCTGGCCTGACCTGCTTTTGAGGCTCATTTTCTATCTCCCTCCATCTCTCTCAATACTGCCTCCATTTTTATCTCGGATCTGTTTACTACCGGGGAGTATTTTTGCCTAGCAAAGATAAATATTAAGTAAAAGCAGGTAATTAAATTCTTCTGTGTGATTTTACTCACTTGTTCCACCACCAGGGCTAGTAAGAACTAGTGAAGGATGTGGTGCTTCCATGCTTTTATGAAGTGTAGCCACAGCAATAATTTTCCTTTTGTGGATGCATAGTTTGGTGACATCTTCGTCCGCTTTAACATCTTCAGCAGTTCTCTGCTTCACAGCAGCTCCAGGATCAAAATTAAAGACCTGAGAGTGAATAATTCCAGTGTTTAAAGTCACGATGGGAGGCAGCAAACTCACCAAATACACCTCAGCCAGAATTTGGTTTGGTTCCTTAGACCCATCTCTCTGCTTCTACCACCTAAGAGAGAATCTTTACTGCTCCTATGGCCTAAGAGAGAATCTTTGCAGTACATTTCTAACTTATCAATAATAGATACTAAACAGTAGATTTGTAGTAAATATTAGATACTAGAATAGTAAAATAATATTAATATCACTAATAAAAACAATAACATCAACAACAGCAATAAAAATAATTGTTATGATAGTAAACAACCGTGGAAGTTGTCACCTAGCAAGAGAAGTGTAACACCCTTCAGCATAAAACCCCAAGAGCCAAGGACCATGTGTGGTTGAAGTTGCTCTGTGATGAAGAAGGAAAGTTTAGAATCTGCCTCTAGACAACAAAATTGTGGAGCTGAGACCGAAGCTGTGAGGCAAGGCAGGGTCCTGTTCTGATTCTCACGTGGTGCTGTTGATGGCAGGGCCCCAGTGTAAGGCTCAAACACCATAACAACTGAGTCAGATCCTTTCCATGAGGGGAGAAGGCAGAAGGGAGACGGATTTTTGTATCTGATGGTAAATCTGGGGGGTCTGTACCACTGATGTCACCTGGATGATCTGAACAGATAGCACATCAGCTGACATAGCTTGTTAAGATTATAGCACAGAGATCCAAAATGATGCTTTTCATTACCTTGGGAAGAACAAGAGGACATTCTAGGCCACACTTGCATGTTCCATCAGTCAGCAAGTAAGTCTTCACCTGCTCCAAGCAGGATAATAAAGACCCACTGGGACTGCAAAGGAACAGAAATGATGAATACAAGCTGTTTGACAGGTCATGACTTCTATCTACCACTCTAACAGCACACGTTGGGGGTGTTTAAAACAACACAGCTGAGATGTCCTGTGTTGTTTCATGGTGGTTCTTGAATTCAGTCAAGAACTGAGATGACACCTCTCAAAAACAGTCCCCCCCCCAATCATTTCAAAGGAAGATTTGACTGTAGCAAACAAACAGAGCAAGTGCAGAGAAGTTAACTGAGATTATTGGCATTTATTGTTCATACTCCAGTCCTTCTTGAAAGCCTTAACAACACCAAGATTATTTTTCTCTCTCCTCCAAGATTATTTTTCTCTCTCCTCTCTCCACAGGCAGAGTGCAGTCCCCACGGACCTCCTCCCCCTCCACCCCATCACTGCAGTACCACGCAGGCACCAAACTCATCTCTACTTTTTTGGACTGGGATCTAATTTAAAAACAAAAACCTCACAAAAGTGTGTATGAGAAAACCCACAGAGGGAAAGGGGAACAGATAACAAAACTGAGAGAGAATCAGAGCAAACGGCCTCAGGTTGCACCAGGGGAGGTTTAGGTTAGAGATGAGGAACAATTTCTTTGCTGCAAAAGTGGTTAGGGATTGAAACAGGCTGCCCAGGGAGGTGGTGGAGTCATCATCCCTGGAGGTGTTCAAGAAACCTGTGGCCATGGCACTGTGGGACATGGCTTAATGGTGATGGTGACGTTAGGTGAATGGTTGGACTTGATGATGTCAGAGGTCTCTTCCAACCAAAACAGTTCTAAGGCTCCATGAAACCCAGGTCTCATGGTTGCATCAAGAGTTTGGCTTCACTCAGCTATAATCTGAAGCCTCTCACTGCAAGCAAGACATACCACCCCAAGAAGCCAGTCCAGTGCATTTCTAACAAACTATGCTTGGGTTTCTCTACCTCCCACCAGAAAATCATTACCTCCAGATCCAAATATAGGACATTGGAAATTCTGTTACAGCAAAAATCACTAATTCATAAGAGAAAAAAAATTCTCATGTCACAAGGCTCTAACTTGCAGATTGCTCTTTATTACCCAGCCATCTAAACTGTTTATGGGGGAAGGAATAGGGTAATTTATGAGGCTAGGACACTGCCTCCTCATGGCAGCTGTAAATAGCTTTTCTTTTATGAAACACAACCCAAGTTTGCACCATGGAACCAGCCAAGAGTCAAAATCCCAAACCATGCCAAACTTTCTTCTCCCAACCCGATGCACAAACACCTCATCCTGCCCCAGAGCTAAGTCACAGGGAAAGCAGTGTCTGTAAGGGACATCTAAAGTTACATTGACAGTTTCAATCAGGAGTTTGTTAGCCAGACTTGCCCTGAAATAATTAATTTGGAAGGGACTGCCTAGATGTGTGACAGTGACAGGTCTGAGAGTAAGCAAGATAAAAGAGCAATCTACAAATAAAGGCAGGGCTATGAGGTGATAGATTTGCAAAGCCAAACCTGTCCTCCCCTCAACTGAAGGCAGGCATGGGAACAGGCTGCCCAGGGAGGTGGTGAAGTCATCATCCCTGGAGGTGTTGTAAAATATGTGTGGCCATGGCACTTTGGGACATGATTTGACAGCCATGGTGGTGTTGGGTTGATGGTTGGACTGGATGACCTTAGAGGTCTTTTCTCTTAGGTTGACGGTTGGAGAGGATGATCTTAGAGGTCTTTTGGAAGATACCTTCAAGCTCATCCACTCCAACTTTGCACCCAGCCCTATCCAGTCAGCCAGACCATGGCACTAAGTGCCTCATCCAGGCTTTTCTTCAACACCTCCAGGGACAGCAACTTCACCACCTCCCTGGGCAGCCCATTCCAGTAGCCAATGAATTTATTTTTCCTTCTTTTAATTTCAGCTACAGGCCTACTACACCAAGATGCTACCATTACCATATTTTAACTCACTGGGTATGTTGTTCTCTGTGTCAGCTTCCAGGAGACCTTACTGTGGCCTTCCACATCTAAAGGTGGTCTACAGGAGAGGTGGAAAGGGACTTTTAACAAGGGCATGCAGTGATAGCATGAGGAGAAAAGGCTTCAAAGTGGAAAAAGCTGGATTTACATGAGACACCTCCTACTAGACCAGGTTGTTCAAAGCCTCACCCAGCCTTGTCTTAAACACCTTCAAGGATGAGGCATCCACAGCTTCCCTGGGTAACCTGTTCCAGTGTCTTACCTTCTTTATCCTGAAGAACTTCTTCCTAATGTCCAATCTAACTGTACCCTGCTCCAGTTTCAAATCATTACCTTTCAGCCTATCACTACAAGCCTTTGTAAAAACAGTTTCTCCCCAACTCTCCTGCAGCCTCCTTCAGGTACTGGAAGGCTGCTCTAAGGTCTCTCTGGAGCCTTCTCTTCTGCAGGCTGAACAAGCTGAACTCTAGCAGCCTGTCTCCATAGCATAAGTACTCCAGCTTTTTGATCATCTTTGGACACTTTCCAACAGATCCACACTCTTCTGGTTTGGGGGCTCCAGAGTTGGACACAGTAATCCAACTGGGGTCTCACAAGAGGAAGAGAGTGGCAGAATCCCCTCACTTGACCTGCTGACCACACATTTCCTCACACTTCTGTACTGCAAAGGACAACTCACAACTCTTTTGTAAGAAGCTACTATTTTGTTTTTCAGCACTGAGGTCACCCAGAAGTTTTTGGCCTCCTAGAGAAACAAGCAAGAGTAACCTGTAATACATTAAGATCTGTTAGTGACAGTTGTGAGCTCTGCTGCTGTCATTAAGGAGCTTTTCTCAGTTTCCTGCCCTGATGACTGCTCACAAGCACTCAGCTGAAGTGCAGATTTAGGTCCTACTCTAAAGGCAGCAGCACTGTTTTACTAAGAAAAGCACTGAGACTCAACTCAGTGCTTCAACCAGGTAATAAAAGCTAGTTAATTAATGGATTTAATCCACAGCAACTGTTGACAGCTGCTAGAAGAGCATGTGTGCTTTATAAGGAAGCACAAATAGAAGGAGTCCTTATTCAGCTGGGATCATCTATCCTAGTTAAATCATGTCAGACCTTAATATACACACTCACTTTCCCTTGGATAGCTTTTGAGTCAATACTGTTTGACCTTTCCTTCTCTCAATAGCCATCCTGCATATTTCCAGGGTGGCTGTTTCCTCAGAAGGGCAGTGAAGTACTAGAGCAGGTTACCCAGAGAGGCTGAGAAACCTCAATCCCTGAGGATGCAGCAGGTGAAACCATGGCCGAGTCAAGCAGGAGGTTGGATAATTGACTTCCACCCTTTCCAGCCAACACCTTCCACTAAAAGAGCAGGATATGGCTTGATCTGCTCCATACCAAAGCAGGAGGTTGGATTATTGACTTCTATCCTCGCCAACCAACACCTCCTACCCTGTACCTCTCACCAAAAGCAGGGCATGGGTTCACCTGCTCTACGTGAAGCAGGAGGTTGGATTATTGACTTCCATCCTTTCCAACCAACACCTCCTACCCTGTGCCTCTCACCAAAAGCAGGACATGGGTTCACCTGCTCCATGCCAAGCAGGAGGTTGGATTATTTAGCCTACATCCTTTCCAACCAACACCTCCTACCCTGTGCCTCTCACCAAAAGCAGGACATGGGTTCACCTGCTCCATGCCAAGCAGGAGGTTGGATTATTTAGCCTACATCCTTTCCAACCAACACCTCCTACCCTGTGCCTCTCACCAAAAGCAGGACATGGGTTCACCTGCTCCATGCCAAGCAGGAGGTTGGATTATTTAGCCTACATCCTTTCCAACCAACACTTCCTATCCTATGCCTTTCACCAAAAGCAGGACATGGCTTAACCTGCTCCATGCCAAGCAGGAGGTTTTATTATTAACTTCCTTTCCAACCAACATCTACTTTCACCAAACAAGACTGTAAGAGCTGTAGACTGTATGAAGTGCCTTTCTGTGACCAGAATGGCTTACAGAAGGCAACCAGAAAATTAACCACTGTATTAAAGAGAAAATTATGTGGGAAAACAATACAAGCTACCCCAAGGTGGAAAAGACAACTGCTAAACGTCACAGAGTCAGTCAGAATAAAACCAGTGCTTTGAGTACAGCAGTTCAGAAGAGAAGCACTAACAAAATCCTCCTGAACAAGGAACAGCCATAAAAAGCAAACCAACAGCCAGCATTGTACCAACTGTTACTGGTTTATGAACGTGGAAGCAAGTGCTTGAAGAAGCAGGTAGGACCATCAGGTCTGTAATCACAGGATAAACCTGGTTGGAAGAGACTTTCAAGCTCTTCCAGCCCAACCCTCAACCCAGCGCCAAGAGGTCAACACTAAACTGTGTCCCTACGCACCAGGGCCACACACTGCTTAAACACCTCCAGGGATGGTGACTCCAGTACTGCCCTGGGCAGACCATTCCTATGTTTGAGAATCTTTTCAGTGCAGAAATACTTCCTAGCATTCAGCCTGAACCTCCCCTGGCACAGCCTAAAGCCATTTCCTCTGGTCCTGTCACTTGCCACCAAGGAGAAGAGGCTGCCCCTTCCTCATTCCAACCTCCCTTCAGGGAGTTGTAGAGAGCAATGAGGTCTCCCCTCAGCCTCTTCTTCTCCAGACTGAACACCCCCAGCTCCCTCAGGTGCTCCTCATAGCCCAGGTGCTCTAGGCCCTTCTTGAGACTTGTTGCCCTTCTCTGGACATGCTGCAGCCCCTCTATGTCCTTCCTGCAGTGAGGGGCCCAGAGCTGAACACAACACTTGAGATGTGACTGCATCAGTGCTGGGCACAGGGGGATGGTCCCCTCCCTGTCCCTGCTGGCCACAGTGTTTCTAATGCAAGCCAGGATGCCAGTGGCTGTCTTGGCCACCTGGGCACTGCTGACTCATGTTCAGTTGATTGTCAACCAGCACCCCCAGGCCCATATTCAAATCGCAGCTTTCCAACCACACATCTCCAAGTCTGCAGCTTACCATGGGGTTGTTGTGACCCAGGTGCAAGGACCTGACAGTTGGCCTTGTTGAACTTCATACAACTAGCCTTGGGCAGTGGATCTAACCTGTCCAGATCCTGCTGTAAAGCTTCCCTACCCTCCAGCAGATTGACACAGCCACCCAGCTTGGTCTCACCTGCAAACTTACTGAGAGTGCAGTATAAAAATACTAAAGCATCTTATGCCTGCATATAGAGATGACAGGACAAAAAAAAAATACAGCAACCAACCCCCAACAACTTCTTTCTCATTGATTTTTAGCTAAGGCAGAGGCCCAGAACATTACAGCTGCAATGAGCAACACAAGGGGAAGGAGATTTCTCTCCGACACGCATATCGCTGACACGGATTCTGTCTGATTCTGCTAATTGAGAACACAAACAAGAGATCCTGGAGTGCATTTGATCTTTTCTGGTGGCTGAGTGTAAAACTGGGAGTGTACTCTGACTCATTAAAGGATTTTCTATGTGGCAACACACAAAATGTTATGAAGATGTGGTTATTTTAACCAGAGAAGAAAATTAAGCAAGTCATGGGCTGGTAAACATTTAGACTTCTGTGATGTAAACCTGATGTACCCAGATTTTGTCAAAGCTAACTTTGATTTTTTTCCCCCAATAACATTTAATTTGTGACTTTGATTTTTTTTTTTTACCCAGTAACATTTAATTTGTAGTCTGTTGGCCTGAAATAATTCATTTAAGAGTAACTGCAATGCATTTCTTTGTCACTGTTTCAGGGTGAAGCAAAATAATTAACTCAATAAGCTAATACACAAATAAAATGCCTAAAACTTTGGATTTAGGCTTGTGTTCTGCTTCCTCTACATGAGAACTGTGAGGAATCCATAGGAGTAAATCTGGCTGGAGAATGCCAGTCATGCTGAACACAGAAACTTCACAGGGCATAGAGAACCTGATGTCTTCTGCGGCTACTAACGAGTTATGCTGCTTAGATTTTCCTCTAAAAGAGAGTAAGTAAAATACAGAAGTGTACTGGGGACCTGGAGCATACAACAATAAATGACTAAAGAAAGAGGAATCATGGAATTGGAATTGTTTGGGTTGGAAAAGATCAAAAAGATGAGTAAGTCCAACCATGGCCACTAAACCATGCCCCGTACTGCCATGTCATAGTATCATAGTATCATAGTATCATCAGGGTTGGAAGAGACCTCACAGATCATCAAGTCCAACCCTTCACCACAGAGCTCAAGGCTAGACCATGGCACCAAGTGCCACGTCCAATCCTGCCTTGAACAGCACCAGGGACGGCGACTCCACCACCTCCCTGGGCAGCCCATTCCAGTGGCCAATGACTCTCTCAGTGAAGAACTTTCTCCTCACCTCAAGCCTAAACTTCCCCTGGAGCAGCCTGAGGCTGTGCCCTCTCATTCTGGCGCTGGCCACCTGAGAGAAGAGAGCAACCTCCCCCTGGCCACAACCACCCCTCAGGTAGTTGTAGACAGCAATAAGGTCACCCCTGAGCCTCCTCTTCTCCAGGCTAAACAATCCCAGCTCCCTCAGCCTCTCCTCGTAGGGCTGTGCTCCAGGCCTCTCCCCAGCCTCGTCGCCCTTCTCTGGACACGCTCAATCATCTCAATGTCCCTCTTAAACTGGGGGGCCCAGAACTGAACACAGTACTGGGTCCAGGTGTTTCCTGAACACCTCCAGGCATGGTGACTCCACCACCTCCCTGGGCAGCCTGTTCTAATCCCTGACCACTCCTGCAGCAAAAAATGTTCTCTAATCTCCTACTGAAACCTCTCCTGGCACAATTTCAGGCCATTTCCTCTCATCCTGTCACCTGATACTAGGGAAAAGAGACCAACCCTCACCTCACTCTGATCTCCCTTTTCAGGCAGCTGTAGAGAGCAATGGAGGTCTTCCCTCAACCTCCTTCTCTCCAGACTGAACAGTCCCAGTTCCAGTAGTTCCAGAGCTACAAAACATCAGGATAAAGTTGTCTGGCACTGCAGGAAGTGAGCTGTAGGCTTGTTGCTGCTGGAAGAAGAACGTCCCACTCCACTTTACCTGCCATGAACGGTTTAAATGCCTGACCACTGCTCTGAATTCAACCAGAGAAGGCTCTCCTAAAAACTCCCATACTGGTGCAAGGCAAAGGGATTTCCTTTGCACCTGAGAGCAGGCAAAAGGCAGCAGAGCTTTCTCACCATCTCAGGTGGCAGAGAACTAAACCTCTGCTTAGTTTCACTGAATAATAAAGATACACAGTAAGGCTAAATCTGCTGCTGCTCAGCTTTAAAATCCACATGACAATAAGAAGTAATAAAGAACCACTCATGCCTAAAGCAAAGTGCAGAGTAAGAGTTATCAAATATTCAAGACCAAGCAAGATTCGATTGGAGAGCAGGTTAAAGGCATGCAAGTGGCACAACTGACATAAGAGGACTCCACTAAAACCAGCAGAAAAAAACACAGAATGGTTTAGCTTGGAAGGGAACTCAAAGCTCATCCAGTTCCAACTCCCTGCCATAGGTGGGGACACTTCCTGCTAGAATAGGTTGCTCAAGACCTCATTCAAACTGGTCTTGAACACCACCAGGGAGGTTGTGGGTGACAGAAGCACAGAACCAATCTGACCAAAGATCAGATTCTGTGCTTCTGTCACCCACAACCTCCCTGGGCAACCTGAGCTAATGCCTCACCACCCCCACTGCAAAGAACCCTCTCTTAATATCTAGTTTGAATCTCCCCTCTGCCAGTTCAAACCCATTCCTCCTCATCCTGTCATTACCAGACCTTGTCAACAGTCCCTCCCCAGCCCCCTTCAGACACCGGAAGGCCACTCCAAGGATTCCTCGAAGCCTTCTCTTCTCCAGATCTTACACCTCCAAAAGAAGCAGCCCTCCAAGTTTTTGAGTACAAAAGTTGAGCCATTTCCCACACATTCTGCCAAAACCACTAAGCAAAGGAGCAGCAACAACCCCAGAGCAGCTTACCTGATGTAGAGCACTCCGCTTTGGTCCACCCGTCGCTGCCAACCAACGGGAACTTGCACTGCCGGTGGCCCTCCATCCGTGTCCCCTCCGTCACACTCCTTTCCGCCATTCATTTTTCTGTTTCTGTTTATGAGTCTTCAAAGGTATCAACAGGAAGATGATATCCTTTTACTACAGGTCATCGTGGCCTCCCAAAGGAGTACACCTTTCCCCAGACTGTACAAAGTGCATTGGGAGGCTCCAGCTCAGTTTAAAACCAAGTCCTTCAAAGTGGCCATTTTTCTTAACGAGTCACTTTCCCATTATAATCCACATTAAATAGGCAAGGTTTAGATCCTTATCTATTCATAAGGATGAACTTAAAGATAGATTAAAAAAAAAAAAAAGTAATAAAAAAAAATTAGTGCTTCCAACTTGGGAAAATCATCATTCACCAATCCTTTGTTACCTGTCGGAAAGGAGAATGGGGAAAAGGAGGATTTCTAGTTCAACAGCATGGCTCCAAGCTTGATGACTGTCTAAGAGAACTTGTGTTTTGTGAAAGCTCCTCTCATGTTTATAAATATGAGTCAGATCTAAGACCTCCAGGTATTATACCCTTTATATGCCACATTCTTTTGGTTTCCTTTTTATCTTCCGTTCGTTATCCAGGTTGTCTTCTTGAGTTTCTTTCATGACTCCCTGGCTCCAATAAAGCAGCCTGAAAAATAAGAGAGAGAGAAAACACATAAGGCTGTTTGCTGAGGGCCTGGAAAGCATGAGAATCATAGAATGGTTGAGGTCAGAGAGGATTCTCCCTCTTTACTCTGCTCTGGTGAGACTCCACCTGGAGTGCTGTGTCCAGCTCTGGAGCCTCTGTTATAGGAATCATGGAATCATAGAATGGTTGAGGTCAGAAAGGATTCTCCCTCTTTACTCTGCTCTGGTGAGACTCCACCTGGAGTGCTGTGTCCAGCTCTGGAGCCTCTGTTATAGGAATCATGGAATCATAGAATGGTTGAGGTCAGAAAGGATTCTCCCTCTTTACTCTGCTCTGGTGAGACTCCACCTGGAGTGCTGTGTCTAGCTCTGGAGTCCCTGTTACAGGAATCATGGAATCATAGAATGGTTTAGGTTGGAAGGGACCTCAAAGATCATCCAGTTCCAACCCCCTGCCATAGGCAGGGACACCTCCCACTAGAACAGGTCACTCAAGGTCTCATCCAACCTGGTCTTGAACACCTCCAGGGAGGTTGTGGAGCACGGAAGCACAGAATGTGATCTTTGATCCTCCACAACCTCCCTGGGCAACCTGTGCCAGTGTCTCATCACCCTCACTGCAAAGAACTTCTTCCTAACATCCAGTTTCAATCTCCCCTCTGCCAGTGTAAACCCATTATTCTTCATCCTGTCATTACAAGACCTTGTCAATAGTTTTCCTGAACACCTCCAGGCTTGGTGATTCCACCACCTCCCTGGGCAGCACATTTCAATGCTTGACCACTCTTGCTGGGAAAAAAAAAATGTTTCCTAATGTCCAGTCTAAACCTACTCCATTGGCAGCCTGAGGCCATTATTTCTTGTTCTATCACTATTTACCTGTGAGAAGAGCCCAGCAACAGCCTCACCACAAGGTCCTTTCAAGCAGCTGCAGACAGTGATGTGTAACGAGGACAAGGGAAGTGATTCTTCCCCTCTTCCCTGCACTTGTGAAACCACAGCTAGAGTACTGCATCCAGTTCTGGGGACCCTAACACAAGAAGGACTTAGACCTGCTGGAGTGGGTCCAGAGTAGGGCCACAAAGAGGGCTGGAGAACCTCCTCTATGGGCACAGGCTGAGGGAGTTGGAGCTATTCAGCCTGGAGAAGACTGAGGAGACCTTATTAGATGTCTTTTAATATCTCAAGAAGACCTGTAAGTAAGCTGGGGAGAAAATTTACAAGGGCTTGCAGTGATAGGATGAGAGATAATGGATTTGAGCTGGAAGAGGGGAAATTTAGACTGGAAACTCAGAAGAAATTCTGTCCAGTGAGGGCGGTGAGACACTGCAACAGGTTTCCCAGGGGAGCTGTGGAAGTCACCTCCCTAGAGATAGAATAGAATAGAATCAAGCAGGTTGGAAGAGACCTCCAAGCTCAGACAGTCCAACATAGCACCCAGCCCTAGACAATCAACCAGACCATGGCACTAAGTGCCTCATCCAGGCTTTGCTTCAACACCTCCAGGGATGGCAACTCCACCACCTCCCTGGGCAGCCCATTCCAATGCCAATCACTCTCTCTGCCAACAACTTCCTCCTAACATCCAGCCTAGACCTCCCCTGGCACAGCTTGAGACTGTGTTCCCTTGTTCTGTTGCTGCTTGCCTGGCAGAAGAGCCCAACCCCACCTGGCTACAGCCTCCCTTCAGGTAGTTGTAGACAGCAATGAGGTCTGCCCTGAGCTTCCTCTTCTGCTGGCTGCACATCCCCAGCTCTCTCAGCCTCTCCTCATAGGGTTTGTGTGATGCTCAAGGGCAGGCTGAACGGAGTCTTAAGCAAACTGGGCTAGTGGAAGGTGTCCCTGCCCACGGCAAGGGGTTGAGTAGATGATGTCTATAGCTCCTTCTAACCCAAATGAATCTGTGATTGTATGTACATGGCTGTACATTTAAAGAGCTTAAAATCAAAACTTTAAATGTCAACACAACCATCAGAACAAGGCTTAGGGTAAATATAATCCTGCCAGGATATTCTATTTATATCTGGATGTAAAGCAGCTGTATCTCAAAAAACAACAGGAGTGCAACTGTTAGCAAAGAGTTAAAGCCCAGTTTGGGTGTATCTTTTAACTTAATAGTTCCACATATGCTCCTGTTCAGAATTATCAACAGATGACTAGCTCAATTAATGTCCTTTAAAAACTGTTTATAAAACTGGATGGATCTGAAGGAAGCTGAGGGTTGAAAATATCCATGGAAATGGAAAAGCACTGCCATTTAGGGGAAAAAAATACATTAAAAGAATCACTTCACAGAAAAAGCTGTTCAATAAAAAGGGCAAAGCCAGCAGCAGTGCACTGAGCTCTCGATACCTATGGAAGGAGCTCTGCAGCACAAGTAGCAATTCCACTCATGTGATTATACTGTATGAGCAAATTATAGATTGGGAGAGGTTGGAAGAGATCTCTGGAGTCCACTGAGTCCAACACCCTGATAAAGCAGGAGCACCAAGGGTAAGTCGCATGCAGATGGGTCTTAGAATAGAACAGAATGGAATAGAATAGAATCAACCAGGTTGGCAGAGACCTCCAAGCTCAGCCAGTCCAACCTAGCACCCAGCCCTAGACAATCAACCAGACCATGGCACTAAGTGCCTCAGCCAGGCTTTGCTTCAACACTTCCAGGGATGGTGACTCCACCACCTCCCTGGGCAGCCCATTCCAATGCCAATCACTCTTTCTGCCAACAACTTCCTCCTAACATCCAGCCTAGACCTCCCCTGGCACAACTTGAGACTCTGTCCCCTTCTTCTGTTGCTGGTTGTCTGGGAGAAGAGCCCAACCTCACCTGCCTTCCAGGACCTGAAGGAGGCTGCAGGAGAGCTGGGGAGGAACTTTTGCAAATGGATTGAAGCTGAAAGAAGGCAGATTTAGACTGGAGACGAGGAAGAAATTCTTTCCAGTGAGGGTGGTGAGACACTGGCACAGGTTGCCCAGGGAGGCTGTTAATGTCCCTTCCCTGGAAGTGTTCAAAGGGAGATTGGACAAGGCCACGAGAAGTGTGGTCTAATGGGAGGTCTAATGGTTGGAACCAGATAATCTCTAAGATTGTTAGGAGGAAGTTCTTCCCAGAGAGAGTGATTGGCATTGGAATGGGCTGCCCAGGGAGGTGGTGGAGTCGCCATACCTGGAGGCATTCAAGCAAAGCCTGGATGAGGCACTTAGTGCCATGGTCTGGTTGACTGGACAGGGCTGGGCGCTAGGTTGGACTGGACAAGCTTGGAGGTCTCTTCCAATCTGGTTGATTCTATGATCCCTTCCAACTCAAGCTGTTCCCTGAAGTCTAAATAACAGAGTGAGGTTCTCAGAATAAAGAATGTGATTACCACTTTAATCAAGAAGTGATTAATAGCATAAGGGTCTTCTCCAACCCTAATGATTCTATGATTTTCTGCAGGACAAAGCTTTCTAGGAGAGCCTGGCACTGTTTTTCAAGGATCTCTTTCAACTTTCCCATGCTCTGGAGCATTCCAATAATCCTTGGCTGGGCAGAAGTGGGTGAGGGATGATGAGGGGGATGAGATGCTGCTTGTTGCCAGGGAGGTGAGCGAAGGTCAGCGTGAATGTCACATGAAACACCTTGCCATCTCCTGTCTCATAACAATCTATCCCTTAAGCCCTAAATCTGGTACACAGAAATAGGATTTGGAGAGCACCTGGCAACAGTTCAGGACTCTCCCAGGTTTTCAGCACAGAAGTTTAGGTGTTTGATTTGGTTTATGCTGATTAGGAAGGTAGCAGAGGAGGTTTCATCAAAGCCAAGGTAGAACTTCCCACCGAGTTCCAGCGTTATCGCTGCCTTGGCATTTTCATTCCATGTCAGGATAAAATGGGTAAATAATTCTTCTATTATTTTTAACAAGAATTAACTTCCTATAACCCACTCAAATCAGAAAATATCCATTTCAAATGCCAGGAGCACACAGCGCAGGGGAGGCTGCTCAGCCTTGCTGTGGCTCAGGTTGCTATTTAGGGCAATTGCACTGGATCCATTACCAGAAAATAACAGCCATCAATTTCTTGTAGTTTTATTTTTTGCACAAGCAGCAAGAGATGCTTTGAAGTAACCTTGGATTTTCTACCAGTTCTGCAATGCTCTGCCTCAGCTCTCCCTCACCATCCTAATACTTATCAGCAGCTAATCGCTGAAATCATTTCTCTGTAGCGCACGGAGCCTGAACCAGCACTAAAAGCTGCAAAAGAATTCACTCAGCTGCAGCTTCTCTGCAAAACATTGAAATGTTTTTTACTCAGCACAGGGGGTTGGAATAAAATGGCTGCTTCAGGCAGACACTGTCAAGCAGACTTCATCCAGCGACTGAGGGAGCTGGGGATGGTTAGTTGGAGGAAGAGGAGGCTGAGGGGAGACCTCATTGTTGTCTACAACTGCCTGAAGGGAGGTTGTGGAGAGGCTGCTGCTGGGCTCTTCTCACAGATAATTGGAGACAGAATAAGGGGGAATGGCCTCAAGCTGAGACTGGGGTGGTTTAGACTGGGTAGGTTTTAGATCTGGGTAGGTTTAGATTGGATACTTGGAAAAAAAGTTTTGAACAGAGAGAGTGGTCAGGGACTGGAATGAGCTGCCCAGGGAGGTGATGAAGTCACCCACCCTGGATGTGTGTGCCAGTTTGAGCCTAGATGGGGTATTTTAGTGGGAAGAATTAGATGACAGGCTGTGAAAAGGAAACAATGGTGATGTCTACTTCACTTATGGGCTTGCTGAGATGTATAAAACCAAGAACATAAATACAGATAAGGGAGCTGCTCTCTGGCTTTTAGGCTGCATGCACTTCTCTAAACCTAACTTGCTGTCTGACTAATCCTTCTGCTTCCTAACCCCCCTGGCCAACCCTCCAAACTCACTTTGAATGTAAGGCAAAGTCTGGAGTAAGGCAGAGGGGTGGGAAGAAGGTAGAAGGGTGGTTGGGAGCCCCTGCTGGGGACTCTGGTTTCTGGGAGGGCAGTTGTGTTTCTGTATTACTTTTTTTTTACTCGTCTATTGCTGTATCTAGCTGCATAGATTGTAACTAACTGCTTGGACATTGTGCTAAGCTGTGAATATAAAGCTCCATTCCTTAGTTTCCAGCCACCTGAGTCTAGTCTGGGTGATTTTCTTAAGTGTAGGGGGAGGCAGGGAACACCCAAACCATCACAATGTGTTTAAGGGTGGTTTGGACGTGGTGCTTAGGGATATGGTTTAAAGTGAATCTTGTAGAGTAGGGTTCTAGGTTGGACTTGGTGATCCCGAGGGGCTTTGCCAAGCTGCATGTTTCTGTGTGATTCTGTGATTGGTTGAGTGACTTTTTCTTGAGGATTGTGAGACTGAAGAACAGTACAAGGATTTAGGGGATGTACATACTAAAAATGAATCAGAGCACAGATATCACAGAGTAGTAGTGTTTGAAGGGGACTTCCGGGGATCACTGAGTCCAATCCTTTTGCCAAGGCAGGCTGACCTAAAGAAGGTCACACAGGAACAGGTCCAGGTGGGATTTGAATGTCTCCAGATGACTTCCATCACAAGAAGCCCCCAACACAAGCAAGATATGGAACTGCTGGAGTGAGTCCAGAGGAGGCCACCAAGATGCTCAGAAGGCTGCAGCAGCTCTGCTATGAGGACAGGCTGAGAGAGTTGGGGCTCTGCAGCCTGGAGAAGAGAAGGCTTTGAGGAGACCTTGGAGTGGCCTTGCAGTATCTGAAGGGGGCTACAGGAGGGCTGTGGAGGGACTATTGACAAGGTCTTGTGATGACAGGATGAGGAGGAATAGGTTTGAACTGGCAGAGGGGAGATTTAAACTGACTGTTAGGAAGAAACTCCTTGCAATGAGGGCGGTGAGACACTGGCACAGGTTGCCCAGGGAAGCTGTGGCTGCTCCCTCCCTGGAGGTGTTCAAGGCCAGGTTGGATGAGGCCCTGAGTGACCTGTTCTAGTGGGAGATATCCCTGCCTATGGCAGGGGGTTAGAACTGGATGACCTTTGAGGTCCCTTCCAACTTAAAACATTCTATGATTCTATCTACTCTCTGGGCAGCCTGCTCCAGTTCTCCACCACCCTCATAGTCAGAGGTTCCTCCACATGCTTAGGTGGAACTTTTTATGTTCAAGTCTGTGTCTATTAGCTCTTGTCCTGTCACTGGGCACCACTGAAGACAGACTGATCCCCATCCTCCCACCACCTACCCTTTAGGCATTGATGAAATCCCCAATCAGTCTTCTTCTTCCCAGACTAAACAGCCCCACAACATTCAGTCTTTCCTAACCACAGAGATGTTCCAGTGCCCTCAGCATCTCTGTAGCCCTTTTCTGTACCCTCTCCAGCAAGCCCCTGTCCTTCTTCAGACCTGGACCCAGTATGCCATGAATTACAGAAAAGATGTGTCAAGCTCCCTGCAAGCCTCTTGGTACCCAGCTAATCAGTGTGCCCCCAGCCATGCTTTACAGGAGGACACTCATGGAAATGAGGTTTTCTCAATGAACTCCAGCACAGTTCTGTGCTGAACTCCACAAGCTGCAGGCCATTCAATACCCAGTACCTGCTGTAACCACTGCACCTCTCTGTTGGGTAGGAATGGCAGGAAGAAGATGTTTGGGGATAGAAATTGTTCACTCAGCAGCATCTGCAGAGTGGCTATGTGGTAGCTTTTTAACTGTATAATACCAAAGAAAAGTTAAGCAGAGCAGAGGGCTCTCCAAGAAGAGTTAATCCTCTTAAATCTGGTTCAACAAAGGACACCCTTTGCATTTTCTCAATAACTGGTTATCAGGCAAACAACAAAGAGGCAGCTAAGGAAGACAGCAGTGAGAAAGAGGATGAGAGTCACTTAAACCAGCCTGGGTCTGGCTCTTTTTCACCTTACCAGCGGTGCAGGCTGGTTTTAGAATACATTCAATATGAAAAGGCAGCTGAGATGAGAAGCTGCAATTTAAAGAGAGCTCTCACTGTGAGTTTATTGAGAGCAGCCCTGTGGAGAAGGACTTGGGTCTGCTGCTGGGTGCAAAGCTGGAGGTGAGCTGGCATTGTGTGCTGCCAGCCGTGTCCTGCGCTAAGCCCAGCGGTATGGGCAGCAGGGGCAGAGAGGGGGATGTTGCCCCTCTGCTCTGCTGAGACCTCACCTGCAGTGCTGGGACCAGCTCTGGAGTCCTCAGCACAGCAGAGAAAAGGACCTGTTGGAGCAGGGCCAGAGGAGGCCACAGCAATGCTGGCAGGGCTGGAAGGGCTCTGCTGGGAGGCCAGGCAGAGAGTTGGGCTTGTTCAGTCTGGAGAAGAGATGGCTCCAAGGAGACCTCCTGGTGGCCTTGCAGTGCTTGAAGGGGCAGATCAGAAAGCTGGGGACAGACTTTTGAGCAGGGCCTGCTATGACAGGAGAAGAGGTGATGGTTTGAACTGAGAGAGAGATTTAGATTAATCGAAGGGAGAATTGAAGGGAGAATTTTTTTTCCACTGAGAGTGGTGAGAACCTGTCCCAGGTTGCTCAGAGAGGTGGTAGATGCCTCATCCTTGGAGCCATTCCTGGTCAGGTTGCTTGGGGCTCTTAGCAAACTGCTTCAGTTGAGTCCTTGTTGAGTGCAGGGACTTGAAAGGTCCCTTCCAACCCAGTCCCCTGTGGGATTCTGTTCTAAAGGGACAAGGGCAGGAGACAGTAGCATTGCTCTGTGACTGAAAGAAGAGATTAAAATCCCAGGAGGGATCAGCCTGCCTGTGAATGCTCTGACACAGGCATTTGACTACTCAAATCTCTACATTTCTTACCAATCCAGAATCACAGAATCATAGAATGAATCATAGAATGGTTTAGGTTGGAAGGGACCTCAAGGATCATCCAGCTCCAACCCCCTGCCATAGGCAGGGACACCTCCCACTAGAGCAGGCTGCTCAAGGCCTCATCCAGCCTGGCTTTAAACGCCTCCAGGGAGGAAGCATCCACAACCTCCCTGGGCAACCTGGAATCTTCCAACTCAAGGGCATGGAAGTCCTGTGCCTACCAGAAAATCACTTTCATGTTCTTCATCACAGAACTCTATCTGAAGGACTTTGAACTGGGATAGAAAACATTTGGATTTTGAGTCAAATCCAAGCTATTTTGGACACTGGATTCTCTCCAAAGGCCTGATTGTCATCAATCCATGTACTAAATACCTCTCCCCTGTAATCTCCCAACAACTCCAGACAATTCATGTTATCACAGAATCATAAAATCAACCAGCTTGGGCATCCAAGCTCATCCAGTCCAACCTAGCACCCAGCCCTAAACAATCAACCAGACCATGGCGCTAAGTGCCCCATCCAGGCTTCACTTCAACACCTCCAGGGACAGTGACTCCACCACCTCCCTGGGCAGCCTATTCCAATGCCAATCACTCTCTCTGACAACAACTTCCTCCTAACATCCAGCCTAGACCTCCCCTGGCACAACTTGTGGCTGTGTCCCCTTCTTCTGTTGCTGTTTGCCTGGCAGAAGAGACCAACCCCACCTGGCTACAGCCTCCCTTCAGGTAGCTGCAGACAGCAATGAGGTCTGCCCTGAGCCTCCTCTTCTGCAGGCTGCACACCCCCAGCTCCCTCAGCCTCTCCTCATAGGGTTTGTGTTCCAGGCCCCTCAGGAGTTTTGTTGCCCTTCTCTGGGCACGTTCCAGTACCTCAACATCACCTTGAGTAATGTCCACATCTAAATCAATTATTTCTTTTTTTCTCTCCTGTGGGCCAAGGCATGCTGTTTAGATTTGGTTTGCAGTTCAGTTTCATTACAATATGCTGAAAAATATTTCCAGATTGAATTGTTTTCCCCCTTTTAGCCCCCTCAAGTATCTTCTCACCTCCCACTCAGAAAATGTCTCCTTAATTTTTCATCTGCTGAAAAATACCTCTTGAATTTTTAATGCAACTGGCTCACTTTTGGAAATGTCACATTTTAGGAAGCCCCTTTGCATACTCAGTTGGTGATGCTGATAAGTTCTTAGTCTACTGGTGAAAAAGAAAAAGAAGGGATACAAATGAAATGAAACTGAAATTAGATACTAATAGGCTAGATTCATAGATAGCAGCATGGTGGCCCTTGGGAAGGACCTCTGGAGATCATCCAGTCCAAGCCCTCTGCTAAAGCAGGGGCACTCAAGCAGCTTGCCCAGCATCACAATGCCCATTTGGGGTTGGAAGCTCTGCAGAGAAGAGACTTCACAACCTCTCTGGGCAGCCTGCTCCAGGGTTCCAGCAACCTCACACCAAAAATGTTTCTCCTCATCTTCAGGTTGAACCTCCTTGGTTCCAGTTTGTGCCCACTGCCCTATATCCTGTCACTGGGCACCACTAACAAGTGCCTGACACCAGCCTCTTGCTCCCCACAGGTCTTTTAGCTTTTGCTGAGCATTGATCAGATCCCCTCTGGGGCTGCTCTTCTGCAGGCTCAATAGTCCCAGGGCTTTCAGCCTTTCCTCCTCACAGAGATGCTCCAGACCCCTCAGCATCTTTGGAGCCTCTGATGGACTCTCTCCAGTAGTTCCCTGCCTCTCTTGAACTGGGGAATCCAGAATTGGAGTCAGTATTCCAGCTGTGTCCTGACTAGGGCAGAGCAGAGGCTAAGGAGAACCTTCCTCCACCTGCCAGTCACATTCTTCCTAATGCACCCCAGCTGACCAGTGGCCTTCTTGAGCTCTGCCACATTATGACATGAATACCAATGTAACATTCAGCTCATCATGAAGTTGATGTAAGGCAATTAAGGCACATTTTGCCAGTCTAACATCACAAAGAAGCTCCTTAATATTTCCTTAGGTGAACTCTGAAGTGTTCCTTAACTGTTTTGTGCCGCACCAAGGCTACTTTGAGGTCTGCAGTCAATGACTGCCTGCTCCCTCGATGCACAAAGCCCAGTGTCCCTTTTGGCATCACGGGACTTGGGATACAAAGTTTTGCCAACACTCAAAACTTAGACAGAACACTGCTTACAGATAGGAGCTGCAATCTCCTTTCCCAGGCTTTCCTTTCCCTCACAGAACAACCTACAAAATCCATGCTCTCAAGTCACAGTCAGAAGGTTTTAGAGCTAACAGCAAGTTTTAGCTTTATACAAAGCATCATTTTCAAACCACCCAGCGTCAAAAGGAGGTTTTCTTCAGCTGCCCCTTGCACATCATTAATCTGTTTAAGTCTATCAAAGCAATTAGTTCAGATGCTCCTGTATCACCTCATTAGAGACAAACCTTGCATCACTTTTGGGGAATGCTACTCCACTTTGAAAAGCAGCATTCTCTTGACTAATTAGATTGCTCTTGAATACTTTATGAAGCCCTATTTTTAGGAGAGTGATTCGACAAACAAATGTGCCTGAAGTATAAAAGCAACCTTTCTTCTTTCCCCCTTATCTCATTGTGTTGGTATCCAGGACTGTAATACAGCTGGATACATGATACCTTCTGGCCTTTGGTTTGAGAAAGTCATCTTCAGCTCTCTTGTAAATACAGAGCACGGAGAACACACAGCAACAAGCAGAAAAGTGATCAGCACTGAACCACTTAATTAAAATGAAACGTTTCTCAATTGCCCTGCTGCCAAATCACTTTGTGCCACTCCAGCCACCTTTGGTAGCCACTTCTTTGCAACTGTGTGAAGGACAGTTTGCAAATGTCCTAGAAGCATGCCTGTGGATTCCTAAGTTATACTGCTTTCAGAATCATAGAACCAGTCAGGGTTGGAAGGGACCACAAAGATTAGCCAGTTCCAACCCCCCTGCCATGGGCAGGGACACCCTACCCTAGAGCAGGCTGCCCACAGCCTCATCCAGCCTGGCCTTAAACACCTCCAGCCATGGGGCCTCAACCACCTCCCTGGGCAACCCATTCCAGCCTCTCACCACTCTCATGCTCAACAACTTCCTCCTCACCTCCAGCCTGAATCTCCCCACCTCCAGCTTTGCTCCATTCCCCCCAGTCCTGTCACTCCCTGATAGCCTAAAAAGTCCCTCCCCAGCTTTTTTGATGCTGTAGAATGTTTTAGGATTGGAAGACCCCAACATAACCATTCTAGTTTTCTCTAAAAGGGTTGTCAAGGCCTGGCACAGGCTGCCCAGGGCAGTGCAGGAGTCCCCATCCATGGAAGGGGTTTGAAAGCTGTGGGGATGTGGTGCTGAGGGACATGGTTTAGTGGTGAACTGAGAGTGCTGGGTTAATAGTTGGACTGGATGATCTTATAGGTCATAGAATCAATCAGGTTGGAAGAGACCTCCAAGCTCAGCCAGGCCAACCCAGCACCCAGCCCTAGACAATCAACCAGACCACGGCACTAAGTGCCCCAGCCAGGCTTTGCTTCAACACCTCCAGTGACAGCAACTCCACCACCTCTCTGGGCAGCCTGACCACTCTTGTAGCAAAGAAATTGTTCCTCATGTCCAACCTAAACTTCCCTTGGAGCAATTTCAGGCCATTTCCCCTCATTCTATCACCAGATGCTGGGGAGAAGCGACCAAGCCCCACCTCACTGCAACCTCCTTTCAGGGAGCTGCAGAGAGCGAGGTCTCCCCTCAGCCTCCTAACCCTAACTGAGCTGCAATGTATCCTTACTTTAGGAGATTCTGCCATTACAGTTGTCCAAGGCAGTGGCTAAACTGCAAGGAGCATGATCCCTTTATTGAGTGCATGTTTAGCAGCCCACTCCACAGCTTCCTCTGACACACTCCTCTGTGTAACCCTCAGAGTTGGAAGTACCTGAGGTTTTCACTTTCAAAGTCCACCCTTTCAAGAACTTCCTTTGTGTACACACACTGTGCCAGAGAGCATCTCTGAAAGGCTTTGGACAAAAAGCTCCAGAGCAAGGGAAAAAAAAAAGGGCAGGAAACAAAAGGATTTTCTGTCTCAACCTCATCTCTCTCTCCTCACTAAGAACTTAATAAACACAACAGGCACTCGGCAGAGCTCACAGAAGAATACACAACAGTCGTAATGCTCCTTCAGCCCTTCCACCACATTACTTTCATTCTTTACAAGGGAAATAGGTCAAAACTGTGTGCATGTGAGACAGGCCTGCTTTGCTGTCACAAGAATTTCGATTAGAGAAATATTCAGACTAATATTTGGTTGGCAATTTGTAGCCCAGAGAGCCAAATGTGTCCTGGGCTGCAGCAACAGAAGTGCGGCCAGCAGGACAAGGGAGGGGATTCTCCTTCTTTACTCCGCTCTGGTGAGACTCCACCTGGAGTGCTGTGTCCAGCTCTGGAGCCTCTGTTATAGGAATCATGGAATCATAGAATGGTTTAGGTTGGAAGGGACCTCAAAAGTCATTCAGTTCCAATCCTCTGCCATAGCCAGGGACACCTCCCACTAGAACAGGTCGCTCAAGGCCTCATCCAACCTGGCTTTGAACACCTCCAGGGAGGTTGTGGAGGACAGAAGCACAGAATGTGATCNACTGGAAGGTACTCCAAGGTCTCCTCAAAGCCTTCTCTTCTCCAGGCTGCAGAGTCCCAGCTCTTGTAGCCTTTCCTCATAGCAGAGCTGCTGCAGCCCTCTGAGCATCTTTGTGGCCTCCTCTGGACTGGCTCCAGCAGTTCCATGTCCTTCTTGTGTTGGGGGCTCCAGAACTGCACACAGGACTGCAGGTGGGGTCTGAGGAGAGCAGAGTAAAGAGGGAGAAAGAACTGGATGTGGTGGAAGGCCTCCAGAGAAGAGTCACAAGGATGATCAGAGGGCTGGAGCTGCTCTCCTATGGGGACAGACTGAGAGAGTTGGAGATGTTCACTCTGGAGAGGAGAAGGGTCAAAGGTGACCTTATTGTGGCCTTCCAGTATCTGAAGTAGGCTACAAGAAAGCTGGGGAAAGACTTTTTAGGCTGTCAGATAGTGACAGGAGTCAGGGGAATGGAACAAAGCTAGGAATGGGTAGATTCAGATTGCATGTCAGGAAGAAGTTCTTCACCATGAGGGTGGTGAGACCTTGGAATGGATTGCTCTGGAGGTGTTTAAGGCCAGGCTGGACGTGGCTCTGAGCAACCTGATCTAGTGTGAGGTGTCCCTGCTCATGGCAGGGAGTTAGAACTAGATGATCCTTGAGGTCCCTTCCAGCCCTGATAATTCTGTGATTCTATTTAAATCAACAGAGACACTCTGCATGTAAGAATTGTGCCACAGGTAGCAAAACCTTTCTCAGGGTATATTGTGAAGTAGAAAATTACTAACCTAGATGTTAATAAGGAGTGAAGAAATGCTATTAGGCTGAGGGAGCAGGAGTTGTTCAGCCCAGAGAAGAGAAGACAGGCTCTTTACCCTGAGGATGGTGGAACACTGGAACAGGTTGCTTGGGGAGGTGGTTGGGGCCCCATCCCTGGAGATACTTAAGGTGAGGCTCAACAGGGATTTGAGCAACCTGATCTCATGGAGGATGTCTCTGCTGCCTGCAGGGGACTGGACTGGATGACCTTTGGAGGTCCCTTTCCACCCAAACCACTCTATGATTCTGTGAGCTCTCTAAGAATCTGTCAAGCTCCAGAAGAGTCTATCAGGGAACATTAATACAGCTCTACATCAAGAAAAGAAGATGACTGCAAAATGTGGAAATAAAAAGCAATCTGTGCCTGTGAGAGAGAGAATTCAGACCTTCCAAGACCAACTGCCACAAGAGAAGAGGATATTAATAGAGAAAAATCTGCTTTGTCACAGTGGGATTGCTGATGCTAATGTAACACAACACATGGATCCAGCAGAAAATGACCACTGTGGACACTCACATCTGTCCAGAAAACCTAATGAGGAAGTGAAAATGAACATAAAATTAAAACCCTAATGACAATATTGATTATAATTAAATGATTGAGTTACAAATCTTTTAAAAAGTTTCAGGCCAGAGTTGAAATTACTTGAAAAGGAAAAGCTAAGCATGTAAATAAACAAATTACTTCCTCCAGTTCCCATGTTTCAGGCTTTCAAAAATCTGGGATTATTAAATCTGGTTTTAGAACAAAGAAAACCTGAAATTTCTGGAAATGTTCTTCAGGTATCTAATGAGGAACATGAGCCAGCAGTGTGTGTGCCCAGGTGGGCAGCAGAGCCAATGGCATCCTGGGCTGGCTCAGGAGCAGTGTGGCCAGCAGGATGAGGGAGGTTATTCTGCCCCTGGACTCAGCACTGCTCAGGCTACACCTTGAGTGCTGTGTCCAGTTCTGGGCTCCTCCATTCAAGAGAGATGTTGAGGTGCTGGAAGGTGTCCACAGGAGGGCGACAAAGCTGGTGAGGGGCCTGGAGCACAGCCCTGTGAGGAGAGGCTGAGGGAGCTGGNTAGATTGGACTGGAAGAGCTTGGAGGTCTCTTCCAACCTGGTTGATTCTATGATTCTAAGAGATGCAGAACATCAATAGGTAAGAAGTGTTCTAAGTGTTCAGTTCAATGAGACAGCTTTGCTGTACAGCACTGGACATGAGTAAACAGGGACCTAGAAAGCTATGAAATAAAAAAGCTGATTGTCAATCATATTTAGCTGTAGCAATTTCAAAGCCTGAACATCACAAGGCTGTTAGATTTTGAGATAAGCAATTAAAAAGAGGCTGGGGGTGGGGGGGGAAGAAACTAGATTGCTGGAAATACAGTGAAAGGCTCTGAGCTGCTGTCAGGATTAGCCCCAGATCTCCACTGACTGTGCTCTCAAAAATTAAGGAGGAAATGGTAACAAATGAAAAGCAGACACTTAAATGCAGTGGTCTCAAGAAATGCTATAAACCTGCTTTGCATTAGACACCTGAAGTTCAAGACACAGCAATATTTAAATCATGTGAATAATTCAGGCTGAGTTTCTGGGCAGGAGAATGTCAGGAACATAGCAGGATTGCAAATGAAACCTGGAAATTATGCTTTTGTGTCAAAGTAGTAAGTCACATGCCTCTGCTATTTTTAGACAGATGGAATTTCTTCTCTAAGTCCTGTATTTTTCTCCCAAAGTTGTTTACTGAATTATGTAGCTCTACTCAGCATTTTCCTCAATGAAAAGATTCTTAAGATATTAAAAAATACATGGTAACAACGAAAATCATCAATATCAGCTGTTCACACACCTTAATGTAATCTCTCCTGCCTTGTCTGGCTTAAATGGGAGAGTGACTGAGAGCTTGGGCTGCCTCTCTTTAAATCTGGTGGCTACAAACCTGGACAGTAGGATAAATGAATCACCAGCACTAGAAGATTATTATTTTCACTGATACACTAATGGAACAGAGAAGGATTTGGAGAACTCCTCTACTCTACCCTGGTGAGACCTCACCTGGAATACTGCCTTCAGTTTTGGGCTCCTCAGTTCAGCAGGGACAGGGATCTATTGGAGAGAGTCCAAGGGAGGGCTACAAAGATGCTGAAGGGGCTGGAGCACTGCCCTGTGAGGAGAGGCTGAGGGAGCTGAGGTTGTTTGGTCTGCTCAGAGCCTTTCACTGTATTTCCAGCAATCTGATTCCCCCTACCACCCCCCCCCCCCTTTAATTGCTTATCTCAAAATCTAACAGCCTTGTGATGTTCAGGCTTTGAAATTGCTACAGCTAAATATGATTGACAATCAGCTTTTTTGTTTCATAGCTTTCTAGGTCCCTGTTTACTNTTGAACACCTCCAGAGATGGTGACTCCACCACCTCCCCGGGCAGCCTTTTCCAATGCCAATCACTCTTGCTATGAAGAACTTCCTAACACATAGCCTGAACTCCTGTCTTAGCTCAGACATGGACAGTTCTGTTTGCCAGCTGAAGACTCAGAAGTACAAGGACCTTCAAATTACAACCCCAAAAAGAAGTGGGTGATTTTAATCCTTGAAAATGATGACAAATATTTCTGTGTTTATACACAATGGGTCCATTAATTATCAGTTTAATCAGTTCTAAATGAATCTCTATGAAGATTTGTATACCTGACCTTTCCTACTATAGCTTCTACTTACCCTGGTCTGAGTCAGCTCTTTTATCAACACACCATCCCCTACTTTCTCAACCTCCTATGAAAGCATTGCATTTGGTTTGTTATTTAAGATCTAAGAAATAAGTAATGCAAATACAGAACCCTAATTAACAGTAGGGCACAGGACTAAAATAAGAAGAAGAAGAAGAAAAAACCAACCAAGCAGCCTGACCTTTTTCCTCATTAAGCATTAGATCGAAGGTGGATATGTTCATCTTGTTCATTCCAAGCTGAAAAATAAAGAACCAGTGGGAAGGGAAAATAAGCAACAGCAAGCAATACAGACTGGTTAGGATGTTAAGATTGCAATATTAAATGATCCTTAAATGATTTCTTCTTATTTCTTCTTCACCTATAAAGGTTTCTCAGAACATTTTTGCTCCTTTGAAACTCTGAAATATCAGTGTCCAATTTGTGTTTTGTACACATTTCATTTCCATAACACAGCACAAGCACAGAAAAAAAACCCAAACCACCACAATCTAATAGTTAAGAAAATTGACAGATTGAGAGATTGCATTGGGTTGGACGGGATCCTCAAAGGTCATCTTCCCTGAACCCCCTCCAGTCAGCAGGGACACCTCCAACTACATCAGGCTGCTCTGAGCAAGTCTGATCTTGAATGTCTCCAGACACAGGGTCTCAACCACATCCCTGGACAACCTGTCCAGTATCTCATCACTCTTTGTGCAGAAGTGCCTCCTAATATCCAATCTAAATTTGCCCCAAATCACAGAACCACAGAATCAACCAGGATGGAACAGACTTCCAACCTATCACCCAGCCCTATCCAATCAACCAGCTGCTCCAGCTTCAAACCACTGCTCCTCATTCCAACACCACAGGCCCCTCTAAACAGTCTGCCCCCAGCCTTCCGGTAGGTACCCTTCAGATACTGAAATGCAGCCCTAAGGTCTTCCCAGAGTCTTCTCTTTTCCAGGCTGAACATACCCAACTCTCTCAGCCTGTCCTCACAGGAGAGATGCTCCATCCCTCTGATCAATTCTGTGGCCTTCCTCTGGACCCACTCCATCAGATCGATGTACTGGGGGCCCCAGAACAGGGCACAGTACTCCAGGTGAGGTGTGACCAGAGCAGAGGGGCAGAATTCCCTCTCTCCACCTCTGGCCACACTTCTTTTGATGCAGCCCAGTATGCCACTGTCCCTCTGGGCTGCAAGTGCCCATTGCTGGCTCATGCCCAGCTTCTCACCCACCAGCACCCCCCAGGCCTTTCTCTGCAGGGCTGCTCTCAATCTCATCACACTCAACCTGGATTGATATCTAGGACTGCCCTGATGTAGGTACAGGACCATGCATTTTGCCTTACTGAACCTCATGAGATTCTCCTCAGCCCACTTCTCCAGCCTGTCCAGGTCCCTCTGGATGGATCCCATAGAATCATAGAATGAGTAAGGGTTGGAAGGTACCACAAGGATCATCCAGTTCCAACCCCCCTGCCATGGCCAGGGACACCCTACCCTAGATCAGGTTGGCCACAGCCTCATCCAGCCTGGCCTTAAACACCTCCAGGGCTAGGGCCTCAACCACTTCCCTGACAAGTCATTCCAGGCTCTCACCATTTTCATGGTGAAGAACTTCCTCCTTAGGTCCAGCCTGAATCCTTCACTCTTGTCAGCCACACCACTCAGCCTGGTGTGCTCTGCTGATGCTGCCTCAATCTCACATGCAGGTGACAATGTACAACTCCTGTATTTCAGAAACATCCTCTATTCCAGTTTAATCTGTACCCTAGCAACAAAGATCAGAGAATCAACCAGGTTGGAAGAGACCTCCAAGCTCAGCCACTCCAACCTAGCACCCAGCCCTGACCAATCAACCAGACCATGGCACTAAGTGCCTCAGCCAGGCTTTGCTTCAGCACCTCCAGGGACAGCAACTCCACCACCTCCCTGGGCAGCCCATTCCAATGCCAATCACTCTCTCTGACAACAACTTCCTCCTAACATCCAGCCTAGAGCTCACTCAACACAACTTGAGACTCTGTCCCCTTGTTCTGCTGCTGCTTGCCTGGCAGAAGAGACCAACCCCACCTGGCTACAGCCTCCTTTCAGATAGTTGTAGACAGCAATGAGGTCTGCTCTGAGCCTCCTCTTCTGCAGGCTGCACACTTCCAGCTCCCTCAGCCTCTCCTCACAAGGCTGTGCTCCAGGCCCAGCACTGATGATAACCTTCTTGACTGTACACATGCTAAGGGAGATTGAAACAAGTTTCAAATAAGACTTTGTGCTTCCTGAGTGAAAAAGATCTTCCTTGTCTGGCTGTCCCATCTCCTTTACTCCAAGATTTAAGAAAGTCAAGACATTTCCAAGACATTTTTAGCCTACTAAAAATGAGCAAAGCACCTAAATGTTAACGGCTGCGTGGTTTTTGGTAGGATTTATATGGAAGGTGATTATTGGATGTATTCACACTGATACCTTCCTAAGGATAAGTTTCATTGTCCAATAAACAGTGAAGACTGCAGTCTGGCTCCTAGAAAATGAAACATTGAGGGTTTCCTGAGAATAAAAAGCATTCTAAGCTCTGCTTCAGTACAGAGGTTGTGAAACTCTTCTAGGAGGTGTTTTCCCATCTGAAAATAATGTTGGGTTTAATGTAGAGCAAGGTGGTACCTGGTTAGGATGCCCAGCTCTGCCCTGCCAGGTATCCATGGATTTAGTCACTTGATGCTCACTACAAAACCTGATTTTACTCTATGTGCAACAGACTTCACATTGCTTAGCTAGACAAAAAAGGTTTGATTCTCTTCAGAAGGAGCTAAACAAAAGAGAGACTCACATTCAAGGTTAGCAAGTCCAAGAGAACTCCTCCAGCTTGTCAAAGCAGAGAAGAGAAAAATGAGAGGAAGGACCAGAGTCAGCATGTGTCCCTTTAAGGATACAGGACATCAAGGAGTAAGAAAGCTCCAAAAGAGATGAGAACCCAGAAAATGCACCACTTCCTCCTAGTTGAAGGACAATGTGTTGTGCCAGACACAAACTTCAAACTCAAACAGCCCTTTTTTGTCTGAGCAGGCTTGAAAAATACCTCTGAAAAGGCAGATTCATTCACAAAATGGTTTGGGTTGAAAGGGACCTTAAAGATAACCTAGTTCCAACCCTCCCCACCCATTTGGTCACAGATTCAGACAATGGGTTGGGTTGGAAGAAACCTTCAACATCATCCAGTTCCAATCTTCTGTCATAGGCAGGGACACCTTCCACTAGCCCAGGTTCAAGGCCATCCTGGCCTCGAACACTTCCAAGGAGGGGGCATCCACAACCTCCCTGGGCAATCTGTGCCAATATCTCCTCACTCTCACTGCAAAGAACTTCCTAATATCAATGAGCAGAACATAACACATATTTAAGCCTAAAAAATAGTGAGCTATTATAGGCAAAGAAGCATTTAGTTAGCTCTTCAACACAACATACTGAAAGCTTGATGGAAAAAATACAGAGTAACACAATTATATTGTCACATAAAAACCCTCCATAAACAATACCAGGAACAAATGCTAGAAACTCTTGGAATTAAAGTCTAAGAGGGAAAAAAAACCCCTAAGATTGTGAATTCCAGGTAGGACAGCAGCTTCCCATGCTGATTTGGAGTCTGTTTAATTCATAGGGGAGACTCCAGTTCAGCATCTCAGTGGATATTTTGAATGCAAGCAACTCTGTGGCAAACCTCCAGAGGTTGCTAAAGTTGAATTTCTCTCCATTTTAGAGCTTTTCAAAGTATTATAGTTAAGGAAAAAAAGGGGGGGGGAAAAGTAAATTGGTTCATTTTTGTAATGAAAAGTGCCCCACATAAAGCCTTTAAATACCACATACCTTGAACTGAGTGTTGTTAGTAACAGAAAAAGTTTGGAGGGAAACAACACAAAGCTAATCCTACAATTAAGGTGCCAGAATTAGAGAGTTTCTGAAGAGGGATCTCAAGGGAGCAATCTGCTCAGCCCACTGACACTGGCAGAAGGTCAAATTAACCAAGATCATCTCTAAAAAGCTGTTTTCAATTGGATTTTAAAAACCAAATCACAGATAT
Organism: Tricholaema leucomelas; assembly: GCA_013400475.1. Lineage (NCBI taxonomy): Eukaryota > Metazoa > Chordata > Aves > Piciformes > Lybiidae > Tricholaema lacrymosa > Tricholaema leucomelas. Next base: position 205,867 of record WAAF01019479.1, read on the forward strand.
CATGAGTTACAGGTACAAGCTCCCATTTTTTCAGACATATTTGCAGCCAGATATGAGGTAAACCAAACAAGCTTGGAGTGTTTTCTCTCTGTAGCTAACCCTAAACTCTGCTTTGTGTGCAAACTGAACTTGCTCCTTTGCAACCACCACCACTGGCTCCTCCAAAACCCTCTGATCTTTTCAAAGCCTTGTGCCCATCCTACACTGTTCTCCTTTTTCCCAGAATAAACAAACCCAATCCTTTCAGCTGTCCTTTAGCAGCCCTGCTTTCTAAATCTGGCATGAGCTGTTGCTCTGCTTTGCCACCTTCTGGTTGCCACAAAATTGCTTTAAATGGCAGTGTCCACTCATGAAAAACAGAACCTACCTATGGGCTCACTGTCAGTGAGCAAAGCTTGAGTCTTCACCAACGACCTGCATGAAGGGACCGAGTGTGCCTTTGGTTAGTTTGCTGAGGATGCCAAACTGGGTGTCCAAATTGTCCTGTTTGCTGGTACCAAATCAGACAGCTCATTAATCCATGTCTCATTACTGAGTGGACCCTCAGCCAGTTTGCTGAGGAGACCAAACAGGGAAGAGTGGCTGACACTCCATCAGCCTGTGCTGCCATTCAGCCAGACAAGGACAGGCTGGAGAGCTGGGCAGAGGTGAATCTCATCAAGCTCAACAAGGCTAATTCCTGCACGTGGGGAGGAACAACCTCCTGAGCCAGTACGGGTTGGGGTTTGACCTGCTGGAAAGCAGCTCTGCAGAGAAGGATCTGGGAATGCTGCTGGACAGCAAGTTTCCCCATGAGCCAGAAATGGGCTCTCATGGCCAAGAAGGCCAATGGTGTCCTGGAGTGCATCAAGAAGGATGTGACCAGCAGGTCAAGAAAGGTTGTCCTCCAATTCTACTCTGGCCTAGTCAGGTCACAGCTGGACTCCTGGGTCCAGTTCTGCGCTCCTCAGCTCAAGAGAGACAGGGAACTACTGGGTAGAGTCCAGCAGATGCTACAAGGATGCTGAGAGAAGCATCTCTGTGGGGAGGAAAGGCTGAGAGCCCTGGAGTTGTGGAGCCTGCAGAAGAGCAGCCCCAGAGGGGATGTGATCAATGCTCAGCAAGAGATATAAGGTGGGGGGCAAGAAGATGGAGCCAGACTACCCTTAATACCCCCAGGGAGAAGGCATCCACAGCCTGTTCCAGAGTCTCAGAACCCTGTACTGAAGAACTTCACCTAAGACCCAGACCTGCTCTCCTTCAGCTTAAAATCCTTCCCCAGATAACCTTATGAAAAGTCCCTTCTCCAGCCTCCCTGTAGGCTCCCTTTAGGTACTGGAAAGCAGCTGAAATTTGCAAGATTTCTTTCAACAGTTCAGAATATTAAGAGTGGAAGGCAGAAAATAAAATACTTCTAACTACCATTTAGAAATAGAAAGAGGAAGAAAAACCACCAAACAAAAATATCAAAAGATCTTCCAAATGTTCATCAAATCCCAACAAAGAAGACTGCTCTTCTGTTAGCTCTCTCTAATGGGTGGGCAGAGGCCAATGGGATGAGATTGAACAAGGCCAAGTGCAGGGATCTGCACTTTGACCACAACAACCCCAAGCAGCACTACAGGCAGGGGACAGACTGGGGACACTGAGAACAGTCAGGCAGAGAGCGACATGGGGGTACTGGTAGACAGTAGCTGAAGATGAGGCAGCAGTGTGCCCAGGTGGAGAGCAGAGCCAATGGCATCCTGGGCTGGCTCAGGAGCAGTGTGGCCAGCAGGATGAGGGAGGTTATTCTGCCCCTGGACTCAGCACTGCTCAGGCCACACCTTGAGTGCTGTGTCCAGTTCTGGGCTCCTCAATTCAAGAGAGATGTTGAGGTACTGGAAGGTGTCCACAGGAGGGCGACAAAGCTGGTGAGGGGCCTGGAGCACAGCCCTGTGAGGAGAGGCTGAGGGAGCTGGGGGTGTGCAGCCTGCAGAAGAGGAGGCTCAGGGCAGAGCTCATTGCTGTCTGCAGCTACCTGAAGGGAGGCTGTAGCCAGGTGGGGTTGGGCTCTTCTGCCAGGCAAGCAGCAACAGAACAAAGGGACACAGACTCAAGTTGTGTTGGGTGAGATCTAGGCTGGATGTTAGGAGGAAGTTGTTGTCAGAGAGAGTGATTGGCATTGGAATGGGCTGCCCAGGGAGGTGGTGGAGTCGCCATCCCTGGAGGAGGAAAAGCCTGGATGAGGCACTTAGTGCCATGGTCTGGTTGATTGGCCAGGGCTGGGTGCTAGGTTGGACTGGAAGAGCTTGGAGGTCTCTTCCAACCTAGCTGATTCTATGATTCTGTGAAAAACAGACAGCTCTCTAAAAAGAAAAAAATAGGAGATTTAAAATGAGTTGTGAACATCAAGTATGCTATAGGAATACTCCAATGACTCTGTGATACTGTGTAGGAATACTCTGCATACTTGTTGAGAGGTGATCAGGCAGAATCCTGTGTTAGGAAGTAGAGTTAAGGAGGCAAACGTAGTCAGGTGTTGAAACCCCCTTCTTTTGATGCAGCAGATAGAGCGCAGGCACTCCTCACTGACTCACTGAGGTGTCCAAACAATCTAGTGCAGATTAACATCATTTCCTTTTAAAAATAAACCCAGAACACATTCCTTCAACTGGGGCACTTCAGATTAGGGATCTCTTCAGTCTTTTCTGGAGGGATTTAAAACAGCTTTGGAGAAATCTTAAAGCTCTGGAATTAGCCTGGTATTTATAGCTCCGTTTCCTAGCGTTGTTCTTTGAGCTTCCTAGGACATTCTTTCTTTCTCCATCTGCTGGTTGTTGACATGGTGTAACCTTATATTTTGCTTAGGAAAAGGCAAGAATAAGGGCATTTTATTTTATGGTTGGTTTTTTGGTTTTTTTCCTGTGAAGTTCTGGTCTCATCTGAGGGCAAAGCAGCTACTAGAATATAATCTAGGTCAAGAATGGTTCTGCCTCTTTTTTTTTTTCCTGCTACAGATAAGTGGAGTTCTATTGTTTCATTACGTCAAAATATATTACTCCCAATTATGACTAAGCCTCCCTATGAATCACACTGTCACAAAACTGCAATTTTCTTACCATTAAAATGCTGTGCTTCCTATGCTGCCTCAATACAATCTGAGAAATCTAGGTCAAGAAGGCTTCTTTGCTTTCTTGGTCCACGTATGAGTGCACTGCCTTTCATCTAGCAGCTCCTAAATTGTTTACTTTGCTCCCTCAGCACCATTCAGTGGTGAAGATTTTTGCTGGGTTTAATTTTTTTTTAACATGATCTCAATTTATGTTTGTATTTTACTACACTCAATCCATTTTGTAACAATAAACAACTTTACTACCAGAGCCTGAAACTAGCAAAACCAGACCCAACTTTCTCAGCTTAATCAATTTCCTGATTTCATTTTCAATACTTACCTACATTGCTCCTCATGGTCTTGCTTCTAGTTACCTTGGGGATCTTCAGGCTTCTTAAAACTCTTGGTGCCCTTGCAGCTTTGCTTTAGACAGTCTCCTGTTCAGATCTCCAGAATGGGCTATGTCCATTGAGGCTGGCTCCTTGTCTTACTACACCACTCCTCATCTGAGGAACTCTTCCACATTACATCTGTTGAGACAGTTGTGTTATTTAATTGAAAGAGGGAGCCAAATACTTTCATTTCACTTTTCTTGATTGCTTTGTATGCCCTTGGCAAATGACTTCTAATATAAACTGTAATAATACTTGATTTTAAAGAAGAGCAGGATGGCTCTGACTGGAAACTGACCAAAAAGAGACAAGTTGCTACGTTACAGGATGAGTGAGCTCACTCTTCCCCTCTACTCTGCTCTGGTGAGACCCCATCTGGAGTACTGTGTCCAGTTCTGGTGCTCCAGCACAAAAAGGACATGGAACCGTCCAGAGGAGGTCATGAGGATCATCAGAGGGCTGGAGAATCTTCCTTATGGGGATAGGCTGAGAGAGTTGGAGCTGTTCAGCCTGGAGAAGGCTCCAGGGAGACCTTAGAGCAGCTTTCCAGTATTTGAAGGGGGCCTACAAGGAGGCTGGGGAGGGATTTTTTACAAGAGTTTGTAGTGATAAGACAAGGGGTAATAGCTTTGAGCTGGAAGATGAGAGATTCAGACAGGGGATCAGGAAGAAATTCACAGAATTACAGAAACACAAAACCTCACAAATTCTTTCCAGTGAGGGGGGTGAGGCACTGGAACAGGCTGCCTTAGGAGGCTGTGGATGTCCCCTCCCTGGAGGTGTTCACGGCCAGGTTGAATGAAGCCTTGAGCAACATGGGCTAGTGGAAGATGTCCCTGCCTGTGGCAGGGGCTGTGGAACTACATGGTCCCTTCCAACCCAACCCATTCTGTGATTCTGGTGGTTCACTGTCAGAAGATTTCAACAGAAATGAGAATATGGATTTCTGTGGTAGTAGCAGAAAAATTCATGCCTTCAGACAAGTGCAGCTGTCCTGATGCACTCCAAAGGCAAGAAGTCCAGGCTTTAAACAGTTCCTGTACTACAAATGGTCTCAGTTGTGTAAAAGATTCCACCAGTACTGTGGATGAGCTATGACAAAAGTCTTCTGCACTGGGATGCACGTAGGGGTAAGCACTCAGCTGAAACAGAACCTAACTTAGGTTGGACATCCATATGGTTGGACTTGATGATCTCAAAAGTCTCTTCCAACCAAAATGATTCCATGATTTGCCTGTTATTGAGCCATTTCCTTCAGAATCACCACCAAAACATACCTGCAGTCCTCCACCAGTTCACAAATGGTGAGGCTTTGACTGTGTCCATTCCAATTCCTCTAATGCTGAAAGGAATTAACAATTTTTGCAGTATTTTAACTCAATTAATTAGTTCTTTTAGAGGTGAAATGGAATGGAGCTCATTAGGTTAAAGGCATATCCAAAAGAGTTCATGCAGGTCTTTGAAACATTACACCTGAAAGCCTGAGGACTCAGTAAGGACATATTTAGGGATTTCAAATGCAGTAATCCAGAGACACTGAGGATTTTGCTTGGAAAAAAAATAAATCTTTGATTGAAATAGAACAGTAGAACCATAGAATTGTTTTGGTTGGAAACGATCTCTGAGGTCTCAAGTTCAACATGGAGCCTGGAGAAGAGGAGGCTCAGGGCAAACCTCATTGCTGTCTACAACTACCTGAAGGGAGGCTGTAGCCAGGTGGGGTTGGGCTCTTCTCCCAGACAACCAGCAACAGAAGAAGGGGACACAGCCACAAGTTGTGCCAGGGGAGGTCTAGGCTGGATGTTAGGAGGAAGTTGTTGGCAGAGAGAGTGAGTGGCATTGGAATGGGCTGCCCAGGAAGGTGATGGAGTCACCATCCCTGGAGGTGTTGAAGCAAAGCCTGGCTGGGGCACTTAGTGCCATGGTCTGGTTGACTGGGCAGGGCTGGGTGCTAGGTTGGACTGGCTGAGCTTGGAGGTCTCTTCCAACCTGGTTGATTCTATGATTCTCTTATTGCCCACAGCTGAAAGGGTTAAGCAACTTTGCTGAATAAAGAAAACTCTGGGTTTATAAATGCAAGCAGTCACAGGGCTCTCACTACTGAATAGTTATGACTGAGAAATACTAGAGCAGCTGAAGAATGGGGGTATTCAGTGGACAGAGCTGCAGTCCAAGTTGCTCACAACAAAGTCAAGCTAGATGGTGAAAGGAGAATGACACAAATCTCAAACAGTTTGAGGGACACTGAACTTGGAGGAATGCAGAGGTCTCCCAGGGCTGGGCTGTGACTCCTGGTCCACCAGCTTGCTCACAGGATAGTAGGAGCTGAAAGGGACCTCTGGAGATCATCAAATCAGGGCTATAAAACCTAGTGCAGAGGTAATTGAGAAATTGAATCACACAATCACAGAAGGTTAGTGGTTGGAAGGCATCTCCAAGCTGTGTGGCACACCAAGCTGTGTGGCACAGCTGACTTGCTNGATCACCTACTAGAGCAGGTCATGCAAGAATGCATTCAGGCGGGTTTTGAACGACTCCAGAGAAGGAGACTCCACAATCAATCTGGGCAAGCTGCTCCAGGGCTCCAGCACCCTCACACCCTCGCTTCTGTTCCTGGGGAACCTCCACTGCTGCACCTTGCACCCATTGCCCCTCGTCCTATCAGTGAAGTAGAGCCTGGCTCTGTCCTCCTGACACTGCCCTTCACATCTTTATCAACACGAATGCATTCCTCCAGCTCTTCAACTCTAACATACAAATGCCTTCATTTCAACAAAAGAATTTCTTCTTCAACTGTAGAAATGACAGCAATTCTTCACTCCTTTCCTCTGTGTATGAGCTGCATGAAATACTTGCAAGAATGAACATTTTTATGCAGGTTATTCATAAAACACTCAATAAATAAGCATCCACGGATCCCGGCATTGCTTATCTTTACAGCAACACACCAAACAGCAAGGTGATATAAGCCACCACTAAAGCATTTGCATACAAATACCTATTTTTTTTAGATGGTAATTTCAAGATGGATATTACATTTCTCAGATCAAATTATTTATTAATGTTTAAACACATTGAAAGGTATCGATAAGAGAGACTTTTTATGATGGACTTCCCCTCCAGTGGATAATGCTAATCATGGCAAACACTCTTAAAACTAATTTACTGGAAACAATTTCAATAGATGGATGAAATAGCCAAGAATGAAAACTAAGTCATACAAGGGCTTAAAATAACTAGGTCATGTGGACAGTACCCTGAAGATTGAAGTAGCATCAGGGAAAGAAGCTTCTAATAAAAGCCTTTAAGAAACCTCCGCAAAGCTTTACTGAAACGAATGCAAATAACTAAACAGATTTTCAAACTGCCTGGCAAAAGGAAATAGTAACAGACAGGAAAAGTCCCAAGAAACCTCCACAAAGCATTCTTAAAATGAACTTAAAAAGAAAGAAAACAGATTTTTGGACTCGATACCTAAAGCAAACGGTAGAGACAAGGCTAAAAACTCAGCGCTACAAAACCGACGCCACCAACAAAACAAAGGCAGCGTGGAGCAAAAGATGGAATTAAAAGTTTCTGCTGGGGGCAAGGTGGGGGTAAATAATTAATTAATTGCCCTAATGATGGCATTTACAAACTTCCTAGCAGCAAAATGCTGGTGCCACAAAGAGAACTGCCCAGCTGCAGAACATAGGTTTATAAATAGCGAGCTTAGCCTACCGGTGATAATCAAAAGGCTCCTATATGGCGAGCCAAGAGGATTTTTGTGGCTAATTCAATAGCATCTGTAGTGCTTTTCCCCTCCTGAAAGTCTGGGATTCATTCTTCTTTTTAACCAGTCTTTGCCTATTAGCAGCTACCAGGTTTTGGGGTGGGCTGGAAGAACTGAAAATAAGCATCTGTGAAAAAAACAACCAAACCCAAACCTGCAAAGGAATTCTGCTGGTTTTGACTCCCCAGCTAAAAAAAATATGGGACATTTGACAATGAAAAAAGAAAAAGAAGCACTTGAGCAGTCTGCTATTTAATGGAAGGGCATGAAGCATGATGAAGCTGGGGAGAGGGCTGGAGCACAGCCCTATGAGGAGAGGCTGAGGGAGCTGGGGGTGTTTAGTCCGGAGAAGAAACCCTTGAGGGCAGACCTCACTNTTGAGACTGTGTCCCCTTCTTCTGTTGCTACTTGGCTGGCAGAAGAGCCCAACCCCACCTGGCTACAGCCTCCCTTCTGGGACAGCAACGAGGTCTGCCCTAAGCCTCCTCTTCTCCAGACTAAACACTTCCAGCTCCCTCAGCCTCCCCCCACAGGGCTGTGTTCCAGGCCTCTCACCAGCTTCATTGCCCTTCTCTGGACATGTTCCAGTATCTCAAGTTCTTCCCAGAGAGAGTGAGTGGCATTGGAATGGGCTGCCCAGGGAGGTGGTGGAGTCGCCGTCCCTGGAGGTGTTGAAGCAAAGCCTGGCTGAGGCACTTAGTGCCATGGTCTGGTTGACTGGGCAGGGCTGGGAGCTAGGTTGGATGAGCTTGGAGGTCTCTTCCAACCTGGCTGATTCTATGACAAAGATCTGGTTGTAAAAATGAGGCTGAAAGGACTTGAGTAATGAAAAGTTCTCCAGAGAATTTGAGGAAGTCCAGGGGGATGGACTCTGAGAGCGGCTGAACAAAACAGAAGAGTTGTTTTTATCCCATAGACTGTCCTAGCTCTTATTCAATAGCACCACACATGGAAAGCTCAGATTGTTACTCAGGCATAAGCACAGGACTTAGTGAGAGACTACAATATGTTTACTTTTCAACTGCATGCACAAACAGAACAATAAACTTCCCAGTGAGTTCTCCCCAAGTTGAAGGAACCTACTGGTGAATGTATTTTTGGGGAAGAGAAATCTGGTTTGGTTCCCCCCCCCCAACCCTGCACATGTCTGGTTTACTTTGTGAGCTTTCTATTTACATAACAAGTCTGTGCTAACAGATTAAAAAAATCCTGTCCCCATCTAATCTCTTCAGATCCATACAACAATATTCTTACAACTATGCTATGTGATGGAGCTAAAATTAAAGACAGTCTGCTTTCCCTACCAAAAAAAAATAACACAAGAGAAATGCCCCAAAATGATTTTCCAGTAAGAGAAACAAACTCAATACATTTTCAATTGTGTGCTGTCATGAAGGAAGAGAGAAAAGGGAATGGCAGGCAGCCAGCTCTCTTCTTTCTTTAGGTGGGTTTAAAATACATATCTTCTAAACCAATCAACTGGATTCTTTGCTGTTTCTCAGCTTCTTCTTCCCATTTATCTTGTGGCATAACTGAAAAACCATAGGATCATAGAATGGCTTTGGTTGGAAGGGACCTCACAGACCAAAAATATTCCTCCAGAAGAGTTAATTCTAATTTGAGGGTTGTATCAAGAGGAGCGTGGGCAGCAGGGCAAGAGAGAGGATTCCTCCCCTTTGCTCTGCTCTGGTAAGACCTCACTTTGAGTACTGCAACCAGTCCTGGTGTCCCCAGCACAAGGAAGAGTCAGAGCTGTTGGAGCGAGTCCAGAGGAGGCCACAAAGACGATCCAAGATGACCTCTGCTGTGACGATAGGCTGAGGGAGCTGAGGTTGTTCAGCCTGAAGAGGAGGAGACTCCAGGGGGACCTCAGAGCTGCCTTCCAATACCTGAAGGAATCCTACAGGAATGCTGCAGAGTCTTGTCTTAGGAAGACTCTTGTGAAAAGGACTTTTTATAAGGGTGTCTGGGGACAGGACAAGGGGGGAAGGGTTTGAAGCTGAGAGACAGCAGGGTTAGACCGGATCTTAGAAAGAAGTTCTTCAGTAGGAGGGTGGTGAGACTGGATTATGCTGCCCAGGGAGGTTGTGGATGCCTCCTCCCTGAGGGTGTTGAAGGGCAGGTTGGATAAGACCTGGAGCACCCAAGTCTAGTTGAGAGTTGTCCCTGCCCAGGGCAGGGAGATTGGAGTAGATGATCTCTGAGGTCCCATCCAACCTGAGGCACTCTAGGATTTGATGAAGTTACAGCAAGGGGATCCATGCTGGAAAACAACTGGCAAAAGCTTTGAAACATGCTGACAAACATCCAATCTGGTTTGGGCTGATTTTACTTCCAATAACTGCTATTTTTGTTTTGTTTAGTAGTGGCATCATCTCCCCTACCACTGAAAACAAAGATGCTATCAGTCATTTCCAGCAGTGGCACAACTACCAGCAGATAAACAAGACCAGGGCAGCCTACTGGAAGGCTACCATTGTCTTCTGACACATCAAAGAAAACAGACCCAATGGTATTAAAATCTGAAATCAGTGCTGGCTATCCATATTCAGGTGACAGCAAGAGCAGCAAAGAGAGAATTCACCTACCTCCAATCAGCAAGACTGGTGGAGGCAATCCACCAGGTTTTGGTGGGTCTCTGAACTTTTGGAAAGAATTGGAAGTGCTGTTTCTTCAAGTCTTTATGTTTCTTTGCCTGTTTTGTTGTGGTAAAGCCTCTTCTTCCTGCAATAAAATACAGGTTGGACTGAATCATAACAATTAAACAACTCAGTAACAGGAAGCAATGTTCCCAGGTGGCCAAGAAAGCCAATGGCATCCTGGCTGGGATTAGAAATGCTGTGTCCAGCAGCAGCAGCAGGGAGGTGATTGTCCCCTTGGACTCAAGGTGTGTTCAGTTTTGGGAACCTCATTACAAGAGAGATGTGGAGGTGCTGGAGCCAGTGCAGAGGAGGGCAACAAAGCTGGAGAAGAGCCTAAGGAATAAATCTTATGAAGAGTGACTGAAGGAGCTGAGGATGGCTAGTTTGAAGAAGAGGAGGCTGAGGGCAGACCTCATTGCTGTCTACAACTACTTGAAGGGACATTGTGGAGAGGCTGCTGCTGGGCTCTTCTCACAGGAAAACAGTAATAGAACGAGAGGGAATGGCCTCAAGCTGCCACTGGGTAGGTTTAGACTGGACATCAGGAAACATTTTTTTCCCAGCAAGAGGCATCAGGGACTGGAATGAGCTGCCCAGAGAGGTAGTGGAGTCATCCACCCTGGGTGTGTTTAAGAGTGGTTTGGATGTGGTGCTTAGGAATATGATTTAAGGTGAATCTTGTAGAGTAGGGTTCTAGGTTGGGTTTGGTGATCCTGAGGGGCTTTGCCAACCTGAATGTTTCTGTGAATCAAAAGGTGGCAGAAAAACAGCTCATCAAACCTGTGCCTCATGGAGGCTACTCCAACAGACTGCCATGCTGGAGAAAATCCATCAGGGCATTCAGAACACCAAACATTGACCAAAACTGGTGAGTGAAGAAAGGTTGACTCCAAAGGGGGATTTAAAATAAATTAATCCAATCTGATCCTAAATCCAGATCCATTCTCAACTGCCCTCTAGAAGGGCCTAGAGAATAAATCTTACGAGGAGCAACTGAGGGAGCTGGGGAAAGTTAGTTTGTGGCTGAGAGGAGACCTCATTGCTGTCTACAACCACCTGAAGGGAGGTTGTGGAGAGGCTGCTGCTGGGCTCCTCTCACAGGTAACTGGAGACAGAACAACGGGGAATGGCCTCAAGCTGAGACTGTGGAGATTTAGATGGGGCATTAGGAAAAGGTTTTTCATGGAGAGAGGGGTCAGGGGCTGGAATGAGCTGCCCAGGGAGGTGGTGGAGTCACCCAGCCTGGATGTGTTTAAGGGTGGTTTGGATGCGGTGCTTAGGGCTATGGTTTAAGGTGAATCTTGTGGAGCAGGGTTCTAGGTTGGACTTGGTGATCCTGTGGGGTCTTTGCCAACCTGCATGTTTCTGTGATTCACTGATCATAAACACAAAATCAGGATACTGAATCCAGCTTGTGTCCGACTCTAGTGGCATCCTTCACTGCTTTGCATGTCCACAGAATTTAAGATTACAGAACTAGAGCCCACACAGCTTAAGAATGGAGCGGGGGGGGAAAGCAGGACTTATTTTCATGAGGTATTTTTGAGAAGATCTACCACAAAATTTCAGAGAACTAAAACTGTAAAAGGCATGCCTGGTTTTGCTTATTTTTATCCAATGGATACACACATTTCTCTCTGTATATAAACATTCACACACATACACGTACCCAGAAATTCACATAAGCCCCACAAAGAAGCTTAGATACCACTGAAAGTAGATTTGAGACTTGGAGACATTTCCACCTAAAGTGCTTTGTTGTTTTTTCACTCAAACCAAATGCAGCTCCAACCAGTTCTGTGCCTTGAACATGAGATGGAGGATCAAGCAGCGCTACAGGCTGGGGAGACAGTGGCTGAGAGCAGACAGGCAGAGAGGGACCTGGGGGTACTGGTAGACAGTAGCTGAAGATGAGGCAGCAGTGTGTCCAGGTGGCCAAGAGAGCCAATGGCATCCTGGCCTGGCTCAGGAGCAGTGTGGCCAGCAGGATGAGGGAGGTTATTCTGCCCCTGGACGCAGCACTGCTCAGGCCACACCTTGAGTGCTGTGTCCAGTTCTGGGCTCCTCAATTCAAGAGAGATGTTGAGGTGCTGGAAGGTGTCCACAGGAGGGCGACAAAGCTGGTGAGGGGCCTGGAGCAGAGCCCTGTGAGGAGAGGCTGAGGGAGCTGGGGGTGTGCAGCCTGCAGAAGAGGAGGCTCAGGGCAGAGCTCATTGCTGTCTGCAGCTACCTGAAGGGAGGCTGCAGCCAGGTGGGGTTGGGCTCTTCTGCCAGGCAAGCAGCAAACAGAACAAGGGGACACAGACTCAAGTTGTGCCAGGAGAGGTCTAGGCTGGATGTTAGGAGGAAGTTGTTGGCAGAGAGAGTGATTGGCATTGGAATGGGCTGCCCAGGGAGGTGGTGGAGTTGCTGTCCCTGGAGGTGTTGAAGCAAAGCTTGGATGAGGCACTTAGTGCCATGGTCTGGTTGATTGTCTAGGGCTGGGTGCTAGGTTGGAGTGGCTGAGCTTGGAGGTCTCTTCCAACCTGGTTGATTCTATGATCGTGAAGTCATCCTATCCAGAACCTTCCGTCACATATAACCTTCATGGACAGTTGAGCTAACTACAGGGATCAGAGGATTTTCAGGACTCCCCAGTGTAAACCTGGAACCTTGATCAATGCAGAAGACCCGGCTTAAGTCAGGGCTCTGGCAGCTCCTCAGCACCAAGCTTCAAAGCTATGGGCACACCAGATTTTGGCCTTATGTCTTCATTCCCCTGGGACTCTTCTTGAGGAGGAACTCCCCACAGTGTAGCCTTTTATTCACATGAGAGGGCACAACTCAACCCTCTGCTGCAAGGCTCCAGGTGCTGCTCTCTTTCCTCCTCCCCAGCTAAGGCTGGCCCAGTGAATCAGATAAAGGAGCTGATTTGGGTATTTCTGCTGGATTAGTCTTAACCTAGATCACTTCCCTAATCTCTGTGGCTGGAGGAATGCTTGTGCTGGACTAAATGCTTTGGAAGGAGTGGCACATGTACAGGAAAAGAGCAGTGGTAAATTTGGCTCAGCCAGGCCAAAATCCACTATTTTTTGCTCATTTATTTTAGAACACTGCAGTGCTGAAAACATCTTCTCCTCTTCTCCTTCGACAGGAGGACATCAGGGTATTTAATTGTTTAAATAGAAGTACTATTTAGCTGTCTACACATTCAAACTGTCTGATCCTAACTTTAAATTGTTAGTATGGCAAAAGCAGGTGAGCACATCTAAAAAGCTCTGCTTTGAGTACCTGACTGATGTCAGCACGAAGATGTTAGCAATAATAATCTTGCTTCCTTAGTAATTAAGAATTCACATCTATTACCTGAGTATTTATTAGACAGGACCTGGAGAAAATGAAGTTAAAATAGAAGAAAATGAGACTCAAATATCCTGCCTTCCAAGACTACCTTTGCATGCACAGATGGCCTTTGCCCAGTGCACTCTTCATCTGAAAGACAACAAATGAATGCAATGGCCAAAATGCATTTTAACTGCTTGATAACCAACAGAGACACTGAAGCTACAAGGAGCACAATGACAACAGGAAGGGCTTTCAGAGAAGGTAGTTGAAAGATTGGCTATAGCTGACTCTCGGATCTGTAGAGAAGAAGCTAGGAGTGCTGGTGGACAAGTTTATCATGAGCCACCAATGTGCTCCCGTGACCAAGAAGGCAAATGGTCTCCTGGAATGCATTAAGAAGAGGTTGAGGAAGGTTCTCTTCTACCTCTATTCTGCCCTGGTGAGAATACATCTGGAATCCTGGCTTCATTTCCAGGCTCCTCAGCTCAAGAGAGACAAGGAACTACCGGGGAGAGTCCAGGGCAGGGTACAGAGATGCTGAGAGGCCTGGAACATCTGTGAGGAGGAAAGGCTGAGAGCCCTGGGGATGTTGAGCCTGCCGAAGTGCAGCCTGAAAGGAGATCTGATCAATGCTCAGCAAGAGCAAAAGGACCTGAGGGGGACAAGAAGATGGGGCCAGTGCCCAGTGACAGAGTTAAGGGGCAGTGAGCACAAACTGGAATGAAGGAGGTTTCAGCTGAAGATGAGGAGAAACTTGTTGTAGGGTACTGGAGCCCTGGAGCAGGCTGCCCAGAGAGGTTGTGGAGTCTCCTTCTCTGAAGAGCTTCCAAACCCACCTGGTCATCGCGATGCTGGGCAAGCTGCTGTGGGGGTGTCCCTTCTTTTGCAGGGGGGCTGGACTGAATGATCCTCAGAGGTCCCTTCCAGTCCCCACCACGTTGGGAGTCTGTGACTCCACAGGGCTAGGATGCTGACAGGCTGCTCCCCTGCCAGGGTGTCGAAGGCCAGCACGCTAAGGTGTTTGCTTTGGGGACCTAATGCATCACTCTCACATCTTAATGTTCTTGATGGATTTGGCAACAGCATCACCCGAGTGGATGTGGCTTTGAAGAGAGATGATGTCAGAAGGGATCCTGCCTATTTTTTTGTCTCCAGTTACAAGGGGAAAAAAAGAAATGGAATTTTAATTTGCAAGAGGAGAAAATCAGAGCCATCCATTTAGTCAATAGTCTCAATCCTATAAATCCTGCCTCTCTGATAGCTCCATAAAGAAGGTGACAAGTACTAATAATGACTCTTACAGCCATGAAAAGACTTTTATTTTCTGAAAAGCCTTGGTTTTGACAGGAAAGGTGCAGGCTCCTATTTAGCACCAGCACACAGGCAATCTTCACCCCTCGATTTGCAATCGGAAGGAAAACAATCAACTTGACAAATAGATCACTTTCTGAGCAGAGAGAAAATCACTGCCCTGGCCAAGGCTGGCTAATAAAGAGGTAAGCACAGTGCAGGTCTGTGTGCCACAGCCCTCCCTGTGCCTAACTGCTGGTTGCTATGGCAAGCATTTCCCTCTGTTTTCTACATTAAACCAGAATGTGTTTGCTGCTTCCTCCTTCTTCATACTTAGGTGAAGTTACCACTTGAGATCTGGACCTGTAAGGTGTGGGAAGCTAAAGGTTGCTCTCCACCTCCTACTCTGCCCTGGTGAGACCTCACCTAGAATACTGCATCCGGTTCTGGACTTGGCAGTTCAACAAGGACAAGGATCTACTTGAGAGAGCCCAACAGAGGGCTAACAAGGATGCTGAAGGGACTGGGTGAAGAAAGGCTGAGAGCCCTGGGGCTGCTTAGCCTGGAGGGGAGAAGACTGAGAGGGGATCTGATCAATGTCCGTGAATATCTGAGGGCTGGGGGTCAGGAAGGAAGGGACAGGGGCAGCCTCTGCTCACTTTTGCCCTGTGACAGGACAAGGAGCAATAGATGGAAACCACAGCACGGGAAGGTCTACCTCAACATGAGGAAGAACTTCTTGACTGTAAGGGTCACAGAGCACTGGAACAGGCTGCCCAGAGAAGTTGTGGAGTCTCCTTGACCTTCAAGACCCATCTGAATGTGTTCCTGTGCAAACTTTGCTAGCTCCTCTGGTCCTGCTCTGACAGGGGGCTGGACTCCATGATCTATGGAGGTCCCTTCCAACCCCTGGCAGGCTGTGATCCTGTGAACAGTCATTGCCTTCCAGTTTGGTTTGGGGTTGTGACAAGGTCTCAGAAGGAAAAAGTGATGCATAATTTAACAACAATTTGCACTCATCTGTAAGGGGTGTTGTAAGCATTTGTGATGTGTTTCTCTTAGCTCCTTTGCAGACCTCTTGTACATGCACTTCCATTTTCTAGCTCACAATGGAAATGTAATCTGCTTTTCTCCTTCACTGATCCTTAATTTAATATAGAGATAACTGGGAAACTGATGAGGACTGAGATGATAAACAAATAATTTGAGCTCAGCGTAATACCAATTTGTCTTTTGTCCTCCTTTTCTTCCTAAACAAATGTTGGTAGAGGGACAAAAGGAGGAGTTAGTTACAAAATAAATAAATAAATGTAGTCATTACTGATGCAGACTAAAAAAAGCAGCTGAGTTTCATTCTGTAGTTGTCCCTACCTGAATCACAGCGGTGAAAACCCAAGAGCCATCAAATGAGGAGAGGATGATGTTAGTCCATTTCCTTCTTCATTTCTATTGCTAACATGAAGCCTTAGCCCACCAAAACCAGCCAGACTCACAGAATGGCAGGGGTTCAAAGGGACCTCTGGAGATCTCCTACTGCAAACTCCCCTGCTGGCACAGCTGATAACTCCAACAGGAGAAAGGAACAACCTTCATGCCACCCCAGAGGTGCACACCAGACTAACTGCAAACTCTGCTGTCCTGTGCTGAAGGAAGATCCAGGATCAAACCTGGTAGTAGCCACAGACTTAACCAGACAGAAAGAAAAATAACTCTTGATAGGAATAGAATCAAAGAATTGTTTGAGCTGGAAAAGATCTCTAACATCATCGAGTCCAACAACCAATCTAAGACTGCCATGGCCATTAAACCATGTCCCTAAGTGCCATATCCACAGGTTTCTTGAACAGCTTCAGGGATGGTGACTCCACAACCTCCCTGGGCAGCCTGTTCCAATGCTTGACCACTCTTGCAAGAGAGGAATTGTTCCTCATGCCCCACCTAAACCTCCCCAGTGCAACTTGAGGTCATTTCCCCCGCTACCAGCAGCTTGTTTTTCACTACAGTCCAATTTGTCCCTCCATGACACGTGAAAACCCAAAATGTGCCACATGGCTTCATCTCTTTGTTGCATCACATCTTGGCACAGAGACTAGTGGAGGATTGTCAGTGGGGTCAGTGGTCCTGGATTATGACTTTTAACATCTCCTGTACTCCACAATGGATAAAATGAGCAGAAACAGAGTCTCCAAAGCATATTTACAACTTCCTTACAGGCCCAGACAAATGTTACATGCTCTACTGTACATTTTTGTGGTGCTTGAGAGGATGCACTGATGTTGCCCTCAGGACAGCTGAACTTGTCTCTCCACCTGCCCAGCTTTCCTGCTGCCTCTCCAACTGCTTGGGTGCTTTCACACCACGCTAGGACTGTCCTTGCACTGGTAAGACCTAATCAAACCCACCAGATTCAGATTGTTTTCTGCAAAATACTCGTGCTAATGCCAAGATTCTAAGTCTTTCACACTGAATCACACAGAATTAACCAGGTTGGAAGAGACCTCCAAGATCATCCAGTCCAACCTGTCACCCAACACCTTCCAATTAGCTAAACCATGGCATTAANGTCTCAGGGCCCCTCACCAGCCTTGGTGCCCTTCTCTGGACATGTTCAAGCATCTCAACTTCTTTCTTAAATGAAGGGGCCCAGACTCCTTTCAGAACATGGCAGAAGCAACTGCAGTGCTGCACAAACGTTTGCAGAAATACAGCAGCAGCATGAGAAGCAGAAATGGACACATGAACGTCAAGAAAAGCTGGACAGGAGCCAAAGGTGGGCACTTGCAGCTCAGAAGCTCCATCACATCCTGGACTGCATCAAAAGATGCAAGGTCAGCAGATTGAGAGAGGTGATTCTGCCCCTCTGCTCTGGTGAGACCTGGCCTGGAATACTGCTGTGGAGACTCCAACACGAGAAAGACATGGAACTGTTAGAGCAGGTCCAGAAGAGGCCATACACAGGACCAGAAGGCTGGAGCATCCTGACTGCAAAGACATCCATCCCTGGATGTTTTCAAGGCTGGGCTGGATGAGGCTCTGGGCAATCTGATCTAGTGGAATATGTCCCTGCCCATGGCAGGAGGGGGTGGAAATATCACAGTATCACCAAGGTTGGAAGAGACCTCACAGATCATCGAGTCCAACCCGATAGATGACCTTGAGGCCATTTCCAACCCTGACAATTCTGTGTGATAGGGTGAGACAGCTTGGGCTGTTCAGCCTGGAGAAGAGAAGTCTCCAAGCAGACCTTCTGGTGGCCTTTTGGTACTTAAAAGGGGATGATCAGGACGTGGGGGACTCTTTACAGGGGCATGTAGCCCTAGGACAAGGGGCAGAGGTTTTAAACTAGAGAAAGGAGATTGAGATAGGTCATAGGAAGAAGTTCTTTACTATGAATGTGGTATAACACTGGAACAAGTTGCCCAGGGAGGTGGTAGAAGACCCCATCCCTGAAGACATTCAAGGTCAGGCTTCATAGAGCTCTGAGCAACCTGCTCTAGTTAAAGACATTCTTCTGACTGCAGGGAGGTTGAATCAGATGACCTTTAAAGGTTTCTTCTAACCCAATGCATTCTGTGATTCTAAGATTAAACTCTTCTCCAAAGCCTCAAACTCATTAGGAGAGAAGAAATCTACTGCAGCAAGCACACCAAGTTTATACTTTTGCCTCATGATACTTTATCAGCAGATAATGAAGTGCCTTCTTTTAGACATGCCATTATGCTCTTGTTTAAAACTGAATCCTCAAATATAAGATAAGAACATAAACTTTTGAGGGCTATGTTGTTATTTCTTATTTAAAAATTCCTGACATCATTCTCCTTAACTGGCCAATCTTGATTATTTCC
Organism: Tricholaema leucomelas; assembly: GCA_013400475.1. Classification (NCBI taxonomy): domain Eukaryota; kingdom Metazoa; phylum Chordata; class Aves; order Piciformes; family Lybiidae; genus Tricholaema lacrymosa; species Tricholaema leucomelas. The sequence goes on from WAAF01019479.1 coordinate 224,205, forward strand.
AACTCTCATGCAAGCCAAATCCTGCCACGGCAGCTGAAGGGACGAGGATTCGATAGCTGCTGTCCAGCAAGACTCTTGGCATCCATTTTATCCTGGTCTGCAAGCAAGGCTGCTGGCAGAGAGATGGTTTCTCCTGAATCTGAAACCTTGTCCACTTGAAGATCACATAGAAAGGAATCACCTCACCCAGGCACATGAGCACCATTGTAAAATCACAGAATCAAGCAGGTGGGAATAGACCTCCAAGCTCAGCCAGTCCAACCTAGCACCCAGCCCTAGACAATCAACCAGACCATGGCACTAAGTGCCCCATCCAGGCTTTGCTTCAACACTTCCAGGGATAGTGACTCCACCACCTCCCTGGGCAGCCCATTCCCATGCCAATCACTCTCTCTGACAACAACTTCCTCCTAACATCCCGCCTATACTTCCCCTGGCACAACTTGAGACTGTGTCCCCTTGTTCTGCTGCTGCTTGCCTGACAGAAGAGACCAACCCCACCTGGCTACAGCCTCCTGTCAGGTAGTTGTAGACAGCAATGAGGACACCACTGCACATAAAAGATTTACTGCTCAGGTTTGAGGTAATTGGAAACTCTTCAAGAAGCTAAGGATTTAAAAAAAGAGTCCAAACCAACAAGAAGCAGCAGCCTGTAGCTTCAGGGCCCTCTCATCACTAAACTTTTTAAAGAGGAATTACCTTATGGAAGGTGAAGGAATGACTGGGTTTAACATGCTCAATTTTACTCTCTGCTCATTCAGTGATGTGATCAGCTTATCACCACCACACTCACACTCTCCATGCTCTCTGCTTCTGTCACTCCTCTGTGGCTAAAGGGTGTTAGTCTCCCACTACAATGATAACCTAAGTTCTTCACATACAGATTTCAAAGTGCTGGGTCCTGCCTTTGGGCCACATTAACCCCAGAACCGCTCCAGGCTGGGGCAGAGTGGCTGGACACTGCCTGGCAGAACACCTTGAGGTGTTGGTCAACAGCTGGATGTCTGAGTTCATGTGTGTTCAGGTGGCCAAGAAGGCAACCAATATCCTGGTCTATACCAGAAACAGTGTGGCCAGTAGGACCAGCGAAGAGATTGAGCCCTGTACTGGGCATTGGTGGGACCACACCTTGAATATGTGGCTCAGTTTTGGGTCCCTTGCTCCAAGAAGGACATTGAGGTGCTGAAGCACGTCCACAGAAGAGCAATAAATCAGGTGAAGGGTCTAGAGCACAGCTGAGGGAACTGGGGTTGGTCAGCCTGGAGAAAAGGAGACTCAAGGGAGAACCTTCTGGTTTTCTACAACTCCCTCAAGGGAGGTTGCAGTGAGGTGGGAGTTGGTCTCTTCTCTCTAATAATAAGTGAGAGGATGAGAGGAAACAGTCTAAGGGGAAGTTCAGATGGACACAGGGAACAATTTCTTCCCCAAAGGCTGCTCAGGACAGTGGTGGAGTCCCCATACCCAGAGAGGTTTCAGAGCTGTGCAGACGTGGTGCTGAGGGCCACAGTTTAGTGGTGCCCTGGCAGTGCTGAACTAATGGATGATGATCTTACAAATCTCTTCCAACCAACACAATTCTAGCATTCATTACTAATTATCTCCATGGTGCCTTAGAAGGTGCTCAGGACAAGCCTGGATGGGGTGTGGATGTGTGTGTGTGCCACACCAGATATCCCACCTGAAACTTGGAGAAGTCTCTTCCAACCAACACAATTCTAGGATTCATTACTTATCTCTATGGTGCCTTAGAGGTGCTCAAGACAAGCCTGGACGAGGCACTTAGTGCCATGGTCTGGTTGACTGGCTAGGGCTGGGTGCTAGGTTGGACTGGATGAGCTTGGAGGTCTCTTCCAACCTGCCTGATTCTATGATTCAAGACAAGCCTGGATGGGGTGTGGATGTGTGTGTGTGCCACACCAGATACCCCACTTGAAACTTGGAGAAGTTCAAAGCAAACTTAGAGCAGGAATTTCATTTCCCTCCCCAGGACACACCACACTGCCTGCATCACCAGTGAGGAGCATTCACCACTGTGCTTCCTTCCAGCAGCTCTTTCAAACTGAAGCTGCTGCTAATTAATCCCACTAATTGTCCAATTCATTCATAAAGTATCAGGATGGTATTTTAATAATCCCCTGACAGAGGCCACCTAAAGGAGAATTCAGGTTCTGGAATGCTAATTCCATTCTTGCTAAGGTTAATAGATGGTTTCCCACCGAGTCAAACGTAATTCACATTGGCTCACTACTGAGGCTATAAAGTGCCCTACTCTCTTGGATAATTCAAACCAAAACCAAACCAAAATCCATCTTATTTCTTCAGAGAGATCAAAATTCCACCACATTTTAGCTCAGCACCAAATGATTTTTCAAGAAAACCCTCAACAGGTTTACTTGAAGCCTCTTTTAAAGGGTATTTCTAACACCCAAATCATCAAAGCTCCCTGATTTCTAGGACTACCTTCAGTAGTTTTAGAAATATAGAATAGAATAGAATAGAATAGAATAGAATAGAATCAATCAGGTTGGAAGAGACCTCCAAGATCATCCAGTCCAACCCAGCACCCAGCCCTATCCAGTCCACTAAACCATGGCACTAAGTGCCTCATCCAGGCTTTTCCTGAACACCCCCAGGGACAGTGACTCCACCACCTCCCTGGGCAGCCCATTCCAATGCCAATCACTCTCTCTGACAACAACTTCCTCCTAACATCCAGCCTATACTTCCCTCGGCACAACTTGAGGCTGTGTCCCCTTGTCCTGTTGCTGGGTGCCTGGGAGAAGAGACCAAC
>WAAF01019480.1:0-16970 GCA_013400475.1 Tricholaema leucomelas
GAAATCCCTTCCATCCTAAACCATTCTATGAGTCATGTACTGCTAAAGGTTCAGTTGCTATCACTTTTCAACTGCTGTACTTTTAATCTGATCTCCCACAGAAACAAAAATTATGGGATCAAATAGATTATTCACTATTCTTTCTGCTCATCTTTTCAAGAAAATATTCATTCATGAAAATTAGTATCTGCAGAGTAAAATCAAATCCTAATGACTGTCCTCTGAGGTAAAAGCAAGCTGCTATATGTACTTTTGGCAGCTACCTGCTGGGCAATCAGTACACACAGAGACCTGGAAAAAAGCAGAATTATGGTGTCATGTGAGCAAGGTGGGAATGTTTCAGGCTGGGGAGGAAAAGGAGAGATGCCGTGGGACAAAAAGGAGTTAAATCTACAGGAAAACGAGCTTCTTGCATTCTACTGGTGGTAGAACAACAGGCTTACCAATCAAGTGTCTCAGAGGACTTTGGTACACATAATATCACATTGAGTTCACACCCAAAAACTCACTAGACATCTCTAAATTAAAACAAAACAGTTCACTTCATCTCTTGTAAGTATTTCCCTGCTACTATACAAAATCTTTAATAAATTCTAAAGAAGCATGTGTGGAAAGTAAGTCCTGGCCATCAGAAATGGATTTGGATTCAGACTCTCACTGCTTCAACTGGAGCAACGGAAGCTCCTCTCTCAGCAGAGCAACAGGCTCTACTGACCCTGTCCCACAGCCACTCAGCTCTTTTAAGCATGGCCTTAATCGAGCCCAGTTCTCAGTCCTGTCTTCATGACTTCATGCAAAACACTCCTTGGCTATGTGATGTCCTAAAAACACAAGCAAGCATTATCCCTATTCAACACTCAGTGGAAGTGACACACATAGAAATCCAGGATGTTCTTCTCTTTCATAGCTTATTCCCCTTCTGAGACAGATTATGGAGGCACACTTGCCCTTCTTCCTCTGCAACAGCCCACAAGGAAAGCAAATCTGCTACCTCTTTGGTCACTGCCCTTCCCAATTTGGTGCAGTAACAAAATTATTTTTTTTTATGTTTAAGTGATATGCAAAGCTCAGAGCTGCAAACCTTGAAGCAGGAATACAAATTTAATTCCACCAGGAATTCTCAGCAGATGACTGGGGCAAGGATTACCCAAGTCACCCCCACGCAAATCACTGAAGTCTATCTCAGACACACTGGATGTGTGGCACACCCAAATCAGAATGAGGTGTGAGCACAACACAGAATCTCTATCAGGAAAAATTGGGCCCCATATTTTACTGGCAATGACACCATTCTTAAACCTTCTTCTTAAAATCCAATAACTCTGAAAAACAAGAGGAAAAAAAAAAAAAAGAAAAAAGAAAGCTGTTGAAGAAGCAAAGGGAAAAGATGAGAGAACAGCTTCATCACCCAGGCTAAAAGAAGTGCAAGCAAAGAACATCTAACGGTGACAAAAAACCTCAAGCTGCATTGTTTGTCCTGTATTACCTCCCAAACTTCTAATAATCTCACTGGTCAACCAATCAAGCAGTACATCTTATGTATATTCACATGATTTGTCAGTTCCTCTCGAGTTTATCAGAGTATTGTCAGGGCTGGAAGGGACCCCAGGGATCATCTAGTTCGAATCTCCCTGCCATGGGCAGGGACACTTCCCATTAGATCAGGCTGCGCAGAGCCACACCCAGTCTGGCCTTAAAAACACCCAGAGATGAGGCTTCCACCACCTTCCTAGGCAACTTGTTGCAGTGTCTCACCAGTCTCATGGTCAAGAACTTCTTTCTAACACCTAAGCTAAATCTCCCCTCCTCTAGCTTAGATCCCCTCCCCCCCAGTCCTATCACTACCTGACATCCTAAAAAGTTCCTCCCCAGCTTTCTTGTAGCCCCCTTCAGATACTGGAAGGTCACAAGAAGGTCTCCTTAGAGCCTTATCTTCTCCAGACTGAACAGCCCCAGCTCTCAGGCTGTCCTCACAGGAGGGCAGCTCCAGTCCTCTGATCATCCTCATGGCCCTTCTCTGGATATGCTCCAGAATGTCCATGTCTTTCTTGTAAGAGGGGCTCCTGAACTGGACCCAGTACTCCAGGTAGGTCTCATGACAGTAGTGCAGAGCAGCAGAATCACCTCCTTTGACCTGCTGTCCGCACGTCTGACGCAGCCCAGCATACACTTGGCTTTCTGGGCCAACCATACATATTTATAATGATATATGCCCAGAAATCCAACATTTCAGATGGCTCTGCCTTTATTTCAGTCATCCTTGACTCAATCCAGCTCATGCTCAGGAGTGCAAGCAGGTAAGTCAACATATGCACCGAGTTCAAAGCAGAGTTTTGACACTACAAAACTGCATCTGGAGACAGCAAAGCTTCTCTAATAGGCAATGTCACTCACAGATAAAGAAGCTATTATGTGGTTTAGAAAGCTCTTTGATCTGATTCTTACACTGAACATTACCCACTCCTTTCAAGTTCACTGTGCTGCTTTTTCAGAAGGATGTACCAGTGTATGTTCCTCTGCTGATCAGCTTCTGCAAATTCTGCCCTGTGTTTCACCCACAGCACTTGTCCAGATACAATTTCAAACTTGGAGTCAAATATGGGCGTTGTACTCAGAGCAGGCTGAGCTCCATTATTTATAAACAGAGGCACCAGCAGATCACAGAGGTAACCCAAACCTTGCCTATGGCAGCAATTTTACATAGTGGAAGAATCCAGAAGTAAGGCTGATGAGTATTACTGGGCTGCTACAGCACCTCTGTCATTGACAGAGCTCACGTGGATCTTTGACAGAGGCATGGCCTGATTTCAAGCTATCACCTGATAGGAAATGAGCTCTGGATGCTTTGTACACTGGGAAGAAGCAGGACAGGTTCCTCCCTGTTTCCACTTCACTTACATAAAAAAAAGGCACTCAAGACATACACTAAATATTTGCCTTTTCAAGCAGATCCGTAACAGCTCTTTGGTAAAACTGAAGTACGAGAAGCCAGTGAGACTCACAATTAAACATGATGAGGATGGATAGTGAGAATTAGGTAGGCAAAATTTCTTCTCTAACTCTTAGCAGGGATTTTCTTGCCAGAAGCAAAGGCTCCAGCATCTCTGGGCATGCCTAAATGCCTCTATCTCTAACGAAGAATTGCTAGGAGCAGGCCTAAAATAGTTACCAAACTGAAATCCACCACACAGACATATTTTTATACACAGATAACAGCAGGGAAAAAAAACCCAAAAACCCAAACACCACAGTTGTGGCTGTGTACATTAGGCTTTAGTGCTTTCTTCAATTACTGTGAGCAACAGTTCAGCTCCAGCCAGGCCAAAACCCAGGAAGACACTAGTGAAGACATATTACTGCGCTACCACACATGCAAAGTCATACCCTAAATCAGGGTTCACGATCACGACCTGGAGCATCTGTCAGTAGATGCCTCAAGCTTCCACTAGAAAGCTTTCCACTCAAACCAGTAACAGAAATCCAATTAAGCAGTTTTAAGAAACATGTTTAACTGGCAATACCATTTCAAATCGTCAAGTCCTACTCAACTTCATTATGTCATTGATCTCTTTTAAAGGCTCATCAAGCTTCCCACTGATATTAGAAAGGAGGGGAAGTACAGAAAACAAAAGCACAGTACCTATTAGAAACACCTAACACAGTTTTTGCAGGAAAACCCAGACAGTCCTAGCAGAGCACTGAAAGGCTTCTGGACCCTCAGTGTATTCCCTTGCACAATTGATACAGTGACCCCACTGATTGGTAAGGTATGTTTGCAGTTTCAGTTGTCATCAAATTATCAGAGATAGAAGCAATATTAACACACACAGCAAACAAGACAAAGATCATAGAATCAACCAGGTTGGAAGAGACCTCCAAGATCATCCAGTCCAACCTATCAACCAGCCCTATCCTTGTACCTTCTGTATACAACATAGGGGCAGAGGGTACAGTTGTTAGCATTAACATCAAATAATTAAACATGAAGGTTAGCAATTGCTGCAGAACAGTGCAAGCAGAAATCCAGCAGGGAAGTCTGTGTTTGCATTTGCCTGACATACAGTGGATGCTGGAGGTAGAACTTGTGCGAAGTCTCCTATACAGACACCAAAACTTCAAAACATAACACAGGGTCCACCTGCCACGAACTGACATTTCCAAACCAAATTTTACATAGAAGCAAACCAATATTTTAGTTTCCTCAAAAACTAGTCTTTTAGTTCCTTCAACAACTAAGACAACTATTGCCTTAGTCTATCCCTGAAGATTCACAGAAGCTATCCAGAGCTCTGTGCTTTCTAAAATACAGAAACTCTACAGACTGTGCTCCCACATCTGTTTTTCATATAGTTTATCACTTGTTTGTTTGTTTTCTGTCTTTTTTACTGTCACAGAGCTATCTGTGTAAAATTCAGCTGACTGGACTTTAAATCAACTCCCACTGGAGCAGACATGGATGAAAGAATACAGAAGAAACAATTTTTCCAGTTCTATCAGACATAACTTCTTGGCTGTGTACTGGTTGTCTTTAACCTATGTTTTTAAATTAATCTGACTTCCCTAGTAATGACCTTTCAAATAGTGTTAAGTGAGCCTTTATGGATTTCCTCTACCATTTGCCTTCAGCCTTTTTGATGCTGATGTACTAGTTGGAGGGCTCTTATTTCTGACAAGTATCAGTATTATATGTTTCTACTTGTATCTTGTATTATATCTTCTTCTTATATCTTCTAATACATCTTATATTGCAATACAACAGTAATATAATTAGTGTTGCAATATTCTAGTAATAAACAATACTACAAAAATTCACTGAAATAATACACATAAATTTGCCTTAAACCTATTATTCCTATTCCATGTGTCTGCTTTGACAGTCTGAACAGCAGCATTCCTAACTATCCCAAACTCTGCACATGTATGATGCAGAAGGGATAAAATATCATACAGCACATTCAGGAAACAAAACACCTGTCAAGAACAAAAGCATGGAGTGCAGTATTCCATTGATACCAATGAGAGGTCTTGGCATCTCCAATGCCTTGTAATCTGCTTTAGAAAGTAACATTTAAAGGAAACACAGAGTTTAATACCCTAGGTATAACACTCACGCTCCCACAAACACTAGCCAAGAATCACTCTCAATGGAAGATTTAACTGGGCACCTTAAAAATCTAGAAATGTTCAGTGTCTAAGATTAATCTTCACAGATTACACACCAGGAGGGAAAGCTGAGCAAGTTAGCTCACATTTCTGTTCACTTCCAAGTTCAAGTCTCATAAAGAATCACAAACAGAGCTCTAAAAGAGGCCACCTTTCAATTGCTTTAGCAGCTTTAATCTCAATCACATTAAAAAAATTAACTGTAGCCTTTAATACACTTTCCAGGGAGTCTATGACCATATTGGTGTCTTCCAACAGTGTCTTGGAAAAAATTCTAATTCATCAACACACAAAACAACTGCACTGAAACTATCATCCCTTATCTAATTTTCTGTCAAGAAACTTGCTTTTAATTGGAGACTCTCAGCTTAATGCACCAAGAAGATCCCTCTGATCCACAAAACAATAAATACACAACTTCTTCCCAAAATCTGTTTATTTTTGGCAGACTTTTATTTGAAAGAAAAATTTCGCTCTAATTCTTTTGCACAGTAATTCAAGATCATTTTTTTATAGGCAGCCTGTGAACCAAAAACTTTTAAGCTATTTTCTGCTAAAGCTAGCACAGTCAGTGGACAGGCAACAACAGATATTAAAAGCTTATCATTCTTCAGCCACAAGTTTTAATACTGCATCTTTGTTCAGTCTCTACCTTTGTTCCCTCTGACAATCACAGCCAGAATATATGCCAAACTAAAAAAAAAATGTATTTCATCTCAGTTTTAGCCTCAGGCCTCAGATCCTGAAACGTGTGTTCGAAAGTATTTAATCCTCAGCCTAATAACTGACTCAAAGCTAACACACAAAAATAACACCAAATATCAGGACTCAGCACTGCAGCTTTGGGCTGTTCTTCCTTCTTCACACAGAAAAAGGTATCATAAAGCAACGGACAATGACAGAACCAATCACAATGTGTCACAACACGGTAACTTGTCAGCTGTAGACCAGGGCTTGAACTAGAGGGAAGCTTGGCTGAGGTTTTAGGCCCTTGTTCAGCTTCTGTTTCAAATCCCCCACACCTCTGAAGAGATTCTTTCATTTTGTCTTCCTTAGGTCAAGGAGACTGTTCCCATTTGGGGTTGGACTAGATGACCTTTGGAGGTACCTTCTAACCCAGGCCATTGTATGACTCTATGATATTTTATCACATGCCATAACTTTATTTCAAAATAAAGTGCACTACTGGGTTCAGGCAGCAACAACGGGTTTTAATGTTGTTTCAACTGCTGAAGGTATATCTGAAAACTGGATTAGGTCCACACAATCAAAAATTATATGCTAAGAAAAGTTAACGGCAATTTTTAAAACATTGCCTAGTCAGTTAAATGCTTCCCAAAGAAAATAAAAGCTTTATTCCAGCGGAGTATCTTTTTTTCTTTCTTTCCCCCCCCCCCCCCCCCCCCCCCCCCCCCGCATTTTACTTGTTTATGGAGGGGCCCTTCCAGTTTAGGATTCAGCCTAGAACAAAACATTGAGGGCAGTGCTATTCAGAAATTCTAATCTAATACACCTATACTTAACATAAAGGTCGCTAGAATTCAGCCAACTTCTATTATTTGAACTGAATGAAAACACGAGTAAAAATTAAACCCTCTGAAAAACCTCTGTCACAAAATAATCAGGAATATCTTGTCTATAAATAAACAAGAGAGTTTAGCACGAAAACATCAAGTCTACCCATTCCCATCTGCTACTTGTTTGTCAGACTGGTTAAGAAGATAAAAACAGTTCTTCAGCCACCCTCCACCGCACACACCTATTTAACCGTAACATCCACGAACAAGTAACTAACCCACCTCTGCACAAAGTCTGACACGCCACTAGTGCCAGTTATTCTTAGAGACATGACCACAGCTCCGCGTAATTAGCGATGTTACAAAACGCATCCCGACTGCTGCCCCATCCCCCTCCACCACTACCACCATTGCAGGAGTGACTTGTTACACATCGCGATGAGCAAGGAACATTCCCTGCCCGGGGAGAGAGCGGAGATCAAGCCATAAAAAGGGCACGGGATGCGAACAGGGATCCTCCCCACTCCGGGCCGGGAGCCGAGGCTGCCTGCTGGCTGTCGTGCGCGGCCCGGGGGCGCCGGCCGGCCCGGGAAACTGCCTCTTCTCGCGCCGCACGCCCGAGGTCCCGGGGGGCGGGGGGAGTCCCGATGAAGGGCAGCAAGCGCTCTCTCCCCTTCTCCAGGATCGCCGGCGCGGGGTGAAAGGTGCCCCGGCTGAGCTGGGCGAGGGGGGTAACCGGGTCCAGGCATTCGAGGATGGAGGGCTATGGCGGGGAGGGGGCTCGCTGGACCAGCGTCGCCACCAGTGAGAACTGAGGGGCGATCACTGCCTTCCCCCTCGTTGGCGAGGCGCCTTTCTCCACGGTGGCGTGCGAGGAACAAGGGCGGCGAGGTGAGGGGTCAACCGAAGCCCCTAGGCCCTGGGCTAGGGCGGTGTCGGCGATACGGCGGCTCCGCAGAAGCGACGGAAGCCTCCTCGCTCGCCTGCGGGGCCTCGCCACGGGCGGCAGGGGCCTGGGAAGCGGGATATCCCGGCCTCCCGAGTCTGGGGGCGGAGGGCTGGGCGCCGCTCACTCACCTCGGGAGGCAGCAGGCGCCGCTGGGTCTGCATGGCGAGAGGGGTCTCCCGGGGCCGCGCTCCGCCGCCACATCCGCCGCTTGGTCCCGGGCGGGCCCCGCAGACCCCGCGAGGACTGGGGGAGCCGGCGTCCGCCCTCAATGCCTGCCAGCCGGGCTCGCTCGCTGGCTCCGCGGCCAAGGCCGCCGCAGCTACCGGCAGCCAGCGCCCCCTGGCCAGCCCCAGAGGCAGCGCACAGCACTGCGGCACCGCCGGGGAGGCAGTGCGGAGCCTGCCGCACCCCCGCCCCGCGGCGCGGGGGGCCGGGCAGGCCGCGCCGACACCTCCGGCCCGGCCGCCTACTGCCGCCGTCACGGGCGGAGAGCGGGAGGAGTCACCCGGCGCACGGGGACGCACCGTCGCGCCGCGCACGGAGCTTGGCCGCAGGCACGGAGTCTGGCTACACGCACAGCTCTGTTTGCGAGGTCCCGCCGAGCCTTGCGGGCCGCGGGCTAACACCTAGCCCGAGTGGCCCGGCAGCTAGAGCCTCCGGCCCACACACACACGCGGAGGGCGGTACCGGGCGTGTACCGCAAACCAGCCGCAGGCAGAGGAACTGCGTGAGGCGCAACTGTGCCGCTGCCCGCGCCGCAGGGAGGCTACCATCGATCGCTGCCCGGGCACTGCGCGGCGTACCGGTGCGCCTTCGGCTGAAACATAGTCCCCAATCGGCTAAAGCTGCACCTACGTCCTGTAAACAGAAAGATTCGCGGCTAAGGGCCGTCCGTATTTTACTTCGCCGTTTTGTACTGAGTACCTTCAAAATTAGGAACACCCTGTCCTGTGGGACACCCACAGGCGCCCATGCACGGCTACCTTGAGGGGTGCGTGGATGCGCAGACACGCTCAAAGATAGGGTAATTCCTCAGCAAAACAGGATAGCAAAACAAAAAAAACCACGCTCCTTCCTCACAGCAACAGCCTCAGAACTGCAATGAAAAACGCACAGGCTGCGCCAAACCATAACTATGCGCCCGAAGTCTCACCGATTCTCTCCTTAAGTGGAGGCGGCCATGGCAGTGCCCATGCCGGGAGCGGGACTCCTTTCCCAGCCTGTCTGCAGGCACTCGGGAGCTTGAGGAAGCGTCATTTTCCCGCGTGTGACCTGCAGCGGTGCTGTGGATCCGGCGGAGACAGGAGTCGGGAGGGGGCTGCTGCCTACAGCCGCCCTCTGCCGGCCGGGGGCAGCGTCCCGCACTAGGGCCTGACGCCGGTCACCGAAGCCTCATGCCCCTCAGCACCATTACAGCTAATGCCTGTCTCTCCAACATCACAGAAACACAGAAATATCCAGGTTGGAAAAGACCCTCAGGATCACCAAGTCCAACCTACAACTCTGCTCTCCAAGATTCACCTTAAAGCATATCCAAACGACCCTTAAACACACCCAGGATGGGTGACTGGTGACTCCACCACCTTCCTGGGCAGCTCATTCCAGTGCCTGACCACTCTCTCTGTGAATTTTTTTTTTCCTAATATCTAATCTAAACCTACCCAGTTTCAGCTTGAGGCCATTCCCTCTTGTTCTGCCTCCCAATTACCTGTGAGAAGAGACTAGTAGCAGTCTATCCCACAACGTTCCTTCAGGTAGTTGTAGACAGCCATGAGGTCTCCCCTCAGCCTCCTCTGTTTCACGCTAACTATCCCCAGCTCCTTCAGTCACTCCTCACAAAATTTATTCTCTAGGTCCTTCCCCGGCTTCGTTGCCCTCCTCTGGACCCACTCCAGCACCTCCACATCTGTCTTGTATTGCAGTGCCCAAAAGTGAACACAACACTCGAGGTGTGGCCTCACCAAAGCCGAGTCCAAGAGGACAATCACCTCCCTACTTCTGCTGAACACAGCATTTTTAAGCCAAGTCAGGATGCCATTGGCCGCCTTGGCTGCCTGGGCACACTGCTGGCTCATATTGAGCTGTATATTACAACCTCTAGATCCCTTTCTGCCAGGCAGCTCTCCAGCCATACTGCCCCAAGCCTGTAGTGTTGCTTGGGGTTGTTGTGATGAATGTGCCTCTGCCTGCTGCCTCACCCATCTGTAGTGAATGCCTTTCACCTCTCCACTTTCCTCAAGAGCCCCAGCCTTGGCTCCCCTCAGAAGCGGTTCCCCTGGCACCAGGAGAAGCAGAGGAGGACCACCATCCCCGCACCTTCGAGCAGCACTCTGGCCTTCTCCCAGCCACAGAGTGTTATGTCACTCCTAGGAGAGCACCAAAGGCAAGTGTGGTGGCTGCTAATGTAGTCATGCTGCCATTCGCAGCTCTTTGCCCTCACAGGTTATCACTTTGCAGCAGGCTTCTCTATTAGCTTCCTATGCCTGGCAGTGAATGCAGCGTGGTGAGCCCAGGTGATCAAATGGAGGCCGTCTTGCTCCAAGAGCATCAGCCCATCCCACTCACAATGAATAAAAGCACTTGATGTTTATTCATTTATTCTGGTAGAACTATGTGCTTTTCAAGAAAAAAATACAAGAAACTCCTAATAACTGATTCATCAGTCCATGGGCAAAGAGCTGAGATTAAAAAATGCTAATCAGTCATTGCTGGTAGTACCACATTAATGGAGATGGAATTTATTTTCTCCCAGTGTTCCCAGTTAACCTCAACTGGCTATCTCTAGTAATTAGTGGTGTTAGAGGAGTTCAGATCAGTCCAATATACAATTACTGTCCTGAAAAGAGTTCTCATTAAACACCTCAGACTGCTGAACACACAACATGCCCAACATGCCTGACAGGCAAGGGATGAGCAGTCTAACACTTTGTACCCTCCGGCCAGGCCTAGGCAAGCACATCTCTGATTGTCTCACAGAGGCATATCACTGCTGTCTTTTTGTTCCAGTTCAATCTCTCTGCATAGAGCCATTTGCTGGAATGTTTTCTCACCAAACACAGAGGTTTTGCCCAAAGGATAACATAACTGGCTGTTTTGCAAGAAGGCCATCTCATGAAAGGGAAAAAAAGGAGTTGGGAGCAATTGGGAAAGGTGATGGGCCATGGCCTCGTGCCCCCTACCTTCTCAGTATCTCTTGTGTATGACACATGACTGGTTCCCAGTGAAGGCGTGTCTAGCAGCTCAGGCTGCTGCTTCAGGCATTTGTGTCAGACACCTGAACTCAAAGCGGAGCGCCTGCTTGTCTTGTGTTCCAGCCTGCTCCTTCTGCTAGTGTCTGTCCAAGCAGAAGACACTTCTGTGTGTATGGCAAGAAGCACGACCTACAAACCAAAGTAGTAATTTTGATCCCAAGGCCTAGCAAGGCTGTAAGGCATGGGCCATAAACTTCTACTTGACACATTCAGTGTCAAGAGTTAGAAAATCTTTGAAAAGTATCTTCAGCTCTCCTACATGTGTCAGCCTTACATCAGTGGAGCTCAACAGCACTGTCCTAAGAAATTATGCATAACAGTACCTCCACCTGACAGCATGCACATGTGGTATTCAGTTTGCCACTTCTCTTCCCAAGCCTTTCACCACCTTTGCCCAGGTTTTTATGAGAAGAAGCCAAGGAGGAGAAATGGAGGAGAACATATAGAGGACTCCAATTTGCAGAAGGCAGGGAACTGGAGTGAGAGACAGCAGTTAGAAAGGTGAAGAGATGTTATGAGATGTCCTGCTTGAAGAAGGAAGCAGAGTGTTACGGGGTCATTACAGCAATGTGTGTCTGCACCAGTTTATGTACACTGGGAGCTAAGGGTAATTGATATGAGATCCAAACTGATGCAAGAATGATTTATAAACAAGAGAGTTAAGGACAAATAAGTGGATTCTATAACTACTTGGTGAAACTTTGGCAGAGGGGGGAAAGCTTAGCAATGGCTTTGTTCTGTCAGTACACAGAAACAGCAGAATGGTTAACAGCAATGTAGGAAAGTCAGAAAAGCTTAATAACTAATTCTGGTCTGTATTTGGGGAAGAGCCAGGTGACATATGAATATCAGATGATGGTGATGATCATGATGATGAAATACACTCCATTACAGCAGGCACTGGGGAGGATATTAAACAGAAGCTAATAAAGTTGGGCATCAGCAGGTCTAGGTAACTTGCATCCAACAGTTTTAAAAGCACTGGCACAGAGTATCTTTAGACCATTAATGTTGATTTTCAATAAATCTTGGAGCACAGTTAAAGTTCCAGAGAACTGGATGAAATATTGTACCAATATTTTCGAAGGGTAAACAAGGTGACCAGGGCAATTATGACCTGACAGCCTGACAAGAATCCTGAGTAATAGGACATTATCTACATTACTTGATTAAAAAAGAATTAAAGGGTGGAAACTCAATAAATTCAAATTAACCTGGGAAATAAATCTTGCCAGAATAATTTGATTTTTTTTAAATGGCATTACAAATTTGGTTGATCAAGGTAAGTAGGTCTGCAAAATATTTGCTTCAGTAACTTGCAGCATTTTGATCAAGAAGCCAGAATGATACAAACTCATCACAGCCCTGTGTAAACTGTTTAGACTCTAGCTAAGTGACAGTTACAAAGTGGGGAAATAAGAAGTCATCATCAAAGAATGTGTTTCTGGGTCCAATGCAGTTAGGTCTAACGCTATACTGGGCTGCTATTAAGGGCCCTAAGGAAAGTGTAAAATCATCACTTACAAAGCTTCCAAGTGATGTAAGCAATAGGGAATCATAAATAACAAGTTGTGATGTAAAGTATCTGAGACAGCTTGATAACACAGAGTATGCATTTCTGTACAGCCAGATGTAAAAACAAGCTCCAAAGAGTAAAGACAGTGGTTATGGGAAGGATGAATTTTTCTTCCAATGGGTTAATGCTCAAAAATGAGCTCTAAAGAGTAAAGACAGTGGTTATGAGAGAGGAGAATTTGTGTCGCAAGTCACCTTAGTTAATCAGAAGAAAATGAGCAGGTAGTGTGGTGCTGTGGCTACCAGGTTAGTGCAGTGCTTGTGTTTATAAAGAAGAGAACGTAGAAAGATATCTTTATGTCTTTTGCTGGTACTAGTCCAAACGCTCCTGAATTCTGAATTCCTTAAAAGAAGCTGGAAAAGAGATGGTTCAGAGAAGACCAACACAAATTATTTCAACTGAAAGTTCAAACATTCAGTCTATTTCAGCATCAAAAAAAGAAGGTGAAGGGGTGACTCTATCACAGTTTTTAAGTACTTCCAAAATTCAGTGGCTGTATGCTAAAGGCAGTTGTGCTCAGCTTCCCGGTGAGGTTCTTTACCAGTGAAAGCACTGAGACATTGCAGTGAGGAACAAGTTAAGATTTCCCAGCACTGGAAATGTCAAAATCAAATGCCTGTAAAAACCGTATTCTAACACAAGCAAGAGTTCAGTGCTGTAAGTCTGTTACCCATGAGATACAACTCTGTGACCAACGCTGCGGATGCTCTTTATTAATCTATGCAGAAGCCGATTTCCTTGGGCACTACAAAGTAACAACCTGTCATCCCTTCCAGCGTCATCTGACACAGATCATGTGTTGCTGAGCACATGATGGGAGCAGGCACGGGGAGGGAAATGTTTCTATGGGCTAGAGGGATGGGTGGACTCGTTCACAGAAGGCAAGTCCTTTGAAGCATATTGCACACAAAGATAGCTTTTTTCACTCAGGAAGTCTGAGACATAAGTTGCTAGAAGCTGGGAGGTTACTCCTGACAAGTGTGACTATATGATTATCCTGCTGCTGAGCTCTTCCTCTGACATCTATTTCTGGCCACTGTCACAGGCAGGATACTAATCTTTCTTCTGCTGAGCAGTCTCTCAAGTCCATACCGAGGCTGACCCACCCTTCATCTCTTACTAGTGTAGTGAGGCAGCAGAGAACATAAACAGGCATAGGCACAGGGCGAGAATCAAGGGAAAGGAGAACAGGAACACTTAATGAAGGCCAAGGACTGGCTTGGGTAGAGGATTGTACATGAGGCTCTGAACTTCTCCAGAATCTGGCACTGACTGAAACATTCAATAGTCTCTTGGTCTGATCTAGTATCATCAATTAGGAAACCTTGCAGCAAAAAGTTCATTACTTTCCCAGTCTGCTTCCTGATACAAATACTCAGCTTTCCACTAACATGCAAGATCTCACATAAAAAAGGCCTGCACTGTGAATCAACGCTTCCCAATCTCTTGGGCAACTGAAGCTTTTGTTCAGTTCCATGGAATGAACTGTTGGCTTTCTTCCCTACAGTAGCTGGCAATTGCTTGCATCCTGCACTGGCAGAAACCACACTCCAGATATTCATTACTACTACCACTGCCAGTCGAGTGTCCAATGATCTCTAACCAGCTTCTATTGTCAAAACCCTTCTGTTGTCTAACTACAGCCTTCCTCTGACAACAAAAGACCTGCCCTCTAAAACCTGAGTGACTGGTCCAGTTCCTGTGGTGCCTGTCTTCATACATCTTGATTACCTCATCAGCATTGAATCTTTCACACTTCTCAAGTTTTTGAAAGCTTCATCCATTATGCTCAAGTACTACCTGCAGTAGAATAATCTGAATCAATAAAAACGTTTGACTAAACAGCCTCAGACTCCTGTATTAAGACTATCTCAGTATTAGTGAGTCACACAATACAGCCACTAATACATGGGCGCTTAATCTGTGATGCATATTCCACTACATAACACTTAATCTCTGGAAAAGACTGGTAGCCCCTCTCATTGTGTGGATCAGTTTGGAGTTGTTCCATGCTGAAGACCTCTTCTTACATTGTGCAGTTTAAATTTCAAACATGCCCTATATTCTTAGGAGTACAATGTCAGATGGCATTTTCGTCCTTTCCAACAGCAAACTCACACTTGGTTATGCGTAAAACAAAGCATAACTTCCTTACTGTCTATGCTGGTTAAACCTTTCAATTCACTCTCTGTATTCCAGACACTGGCCTAGAGGCTCTAAAAGCCCTGTGTCTGCATCTATGTGAACTTGAGCAAGAGCTCTGGACTTTAATTACTTCTTGCTTTATCCTTTCTCTCTCCCTCTGGCACCCATTTTAACTTAGGAGCCCAAGCTTCAGCAGCACACACCAGTTATTCAGTTACGTCTGTCTTTCTCTTCCCCCTCCCTCCTTCCAAGGGATCTTCAGGATCTCTTGGCTGATTTCTGCCACAGCTACAAAACTGGTAAGCCTCAATAGGAGTGAAGTGGTAAGCCTCAATGGAAATTAAGTTCTTACAAGTGCTGTGGCAGCTCATGGCCAGACAGCGAGGGGACAAGCACTGCAGCCCAGCTGGTACACACAAAGTGGGGCAGCAGCCGGGTTGTTCATTGGTGCCTGCTCTGGCTGCCCGGGCAGCGTGCAGGCACCACCACCTGTTACCTACCCCATGCAAGCTGCTTCAGCCTAGGAGCTCTGCAGGCAATGCAGGGGTAATTGTGGATGTGGCAGAGCTAGGGTTACTGCAAGGAGGAGATTGAACAGTGAAAACACAAATCCAGGTACAAACCAGGGCTGGTTTTCCAATACTCACAGGACAGTTTTGCAAGGGCTGTTGTTTGGATTCAGTATTTGAGACTGGGAAGCAATAACAAGATAATCTGACAGCCTCTGCTAAGCAAGAAGTCACATTACAAGATTTAGGTAGTCCTTGTTAACCAGAAAACAATAAACATTTGCATCATTAAATTCTTAGTGTTTATTTTGCTACTCATCTGGATTTGGAAGCCCTGGAAATGCTCGAGCACCTTTTTGATTACATTCCTGGTCTGGCCAGAAGCTGGAAATGCCTTTAGTGAATCCCCGTGGGGTTTGAGGGTTTGCAAGCATTTCAGATGAACATGTCTCTGCTCAGGAACGAGAAGCCTGCCAGGATTTGCAACTGGGAGAGACAGGTTCTTGTTCAGCTCTTTAGCTGACTTGCTGAGTGGCATTTAACCTGTCTGATCCTTCTCTCCCAATACAAGTAGTTATATTTGTACTATGAGTAAGTATTGCATGAAACCTTACAAAAGTCTGTGAAACCTCCTATGAAATGTGTTACTATAGTATGGAAGACATGAAATCATCACCTACATATGTGATTTTTGCTTCACTGAAACAAAAGACCTTTGATAGGAGCTTAAAAATGAGCTTTATCTACAGAACATAATCTTCTTAATATGCTAAGAAACCAGCATTTTGGTTTTGAAACTCTAAAAGCACTTTCCAAATCCTTGACACCTGTTAGTCCCCCTGGCATATTTAAGCAACCTGCTCCATGAAGCTAATAAAAAGAGTTTCCACTAAGACTCATAGAAGTCCTAATTTCAGGTCCTGTCCTGTGTATATTGGACATCACTTGGCTGTGACATGATATAGTTCCTCATTCATATAACAGTTTCCATCTTTCAAAGGTGATAGCACTCCAGGAGCAACACTGGGGCGGTGCCAAAGGGTGGTGGAAGGTAGAAGTCAGATTCTCATTGTTTGGATAAAAGTCATAATTCAGATCAGTTTGCTCTAAAAAACAAAAAAAAAATCTGCTTCAAGTATGATACATTGGTGAGGAGAGAAGGACCAGCATGTCTCACAGCGGCGAGAAGGAAGTTTTGGAGTTGTGGATAGCTCTTTCTAAAAAGCCTCACGTGTGCCACCAACTTATCTGCTCTTCATAGATTCATAGAATGGTTTAGGATGGAAGGGATTTCAAAGATCACCCAGTTCCAACCTCCCGCCATAGGCAGGGACACCTCTCACTAGAGAACAGGTTGCTCCAGGCCTCATCCAACTTGGTCCTGAACGCTTCCAGGGAGGGAGCAGCCACAACCTCCCTGAGCAACCTCTTCCAGTGTTTCACCACCCTCACTGCAAAGAACTTCTTCCTAACATCCAGTTTAAATCTCCCCTCTGCCAGTTTAAACCCATTACTTTTCCTCCTGTCATTACAAGACCTTGTAAATAGTCCCTCCCCAGCCCTCCTGTAGACCCCCTTCAGATATTGGAATGCCACTCCAAGGTCTTCTCAAAGCTTTCTCTTCTCTAGGCTGAAGAGCCCCAGGTCTCGTAGCCTGTCCTCATAGAAGAGGTGCTGCAGCCTTGTGAGCATCTTCGGGGCCCTCCTGGCCTTGCTGCAACAGTTCCATGTCCTTTGTGTGCTGGGGGCTCCAGAACTGCACACAGTACTCCAGGTGGGGCCTGAGGAGAGCAGAGTAAAGGGGCAGAATCCCCTCCCTTGCCCTGCTGGCCACACTGCTCTTGCTGCAGCCCAGCACAG
>WAAF01019480.1:17257-228112 GCA_013400475.1 Tricholaema leucomelas
ACCTTGAATATATCCAGGGGTAGGGCCTCAGCCACCTCCCTGGGCAACCCATTCCACCACACTTACAATAAAGATCTTGTTCCTAACATGCAGTCTACATCTGCTCTGCTCCATTGAAGCCATTGCCCTTTGTCTTATCGCCACAGGCCTCTGTAAACAACCTCTCTCTATCCTTCATGTAGCCCCCTTCAGATACTGGAGTGCTGCTGTTAGGTCTCCCTGGAGCCTCCTTCTCCAGGCTGCAGAATCCCAGCTCCCTGAGCCTGTGCTGGTAACAGAGCTGCCCATCCAACCTAGTCTTGAACACCTTCAGGGAGGAATCAGCCTCAGCCTTCCTGCGCCACCCTCACTGTAAAGAACTTCTTGCTAACATCTAGTCTAAATCTCCTCTCTGTCAGTTTAAACCCATTACTCCTCATCCTGTCATTAGAAGACCCTGGAAATAATCTCTCCCCAGCCCTCCTGCAGCCGCCTGCAGATACTGGAACACCACTACAAAGTGTCCTCCAAGCCTTTACTTCTGCAGCCTGAAGAGTCCCAACTCTCATAGCTTGTCCACATAGCAGAGCTGCTCCAGCCCTCTAATCATCTCTGTGACCTCCTCTGGACTCACTCCAACAGTTCCATGTCCTTCTTGTGTTGGGGGCTCCAGAACTGCACACAGTACTCCAGGTGGGGTCTCTGATGAGAGCAGAGTAAAGAGGGAGAACCACCTCTCCTGCCCTGCTGGCCACCCTTCTCCTAGCCAATGGAAAGCATGACAGCAAAGAACAGGTGTTTTTTAAACTGAGATTCTCCAAACCCAGGCCACATACAGGCCTACAGACAGCTTACAAGCTCACAAGGTGTGGCCACATAAGTATCAGTCAGAGGCATTCACAAGGGGGCTTCAGTCAACGCACTCAGTGCTCAACACACTCACTCGGAGTGGCAAGACTTGTTCCATATGCAGGCATCAGGCACTTCAGAAAGGAATTCCACCAGCAAACAGTAACACAGAGGATGTTTTGTGGAAGACTTTTGAATGGCTGGTTTTGTGAAGAGAAACCCACTCCCTTAAATGTCAGCGCTTCAGACTCAAGGAAAATTCTAAGAACGAAACAACTTTAGATAAATCAAAGCACTGTAACTAATACTTGACTACATTTTCATTATATACAGTGCAAAGTCAAACTGTTTCCAATTGAAAAATCATATCAACATGGGTGTAGTTAAATAACCCATTATGAAGTGCTGAAGGGGTACCCTTTGATGTGAGACTCTGGTCTTTTGTTCCTTCCAACATAATCATATTCTATGGCTGAAAAAAACTGTCAGATTTCCTTTTTTACAGATTCACTATACGCATAAATCAGTTTGTTGTTGTACTTACACGAATGGACACACATTTTTATACACAAAAACAATCTAAGCCTTTTTAAATCCTTTCTTAGTCTGTGAGGTCTTGTAACAATGAGCACCATGCACTAAGTATGATACTTTAGAAGTGTTTTACTTTCAATAACTGTAAATCCTCCACTGCACAATTTAATACCCTCTTTTCTTTCTGACAGGAACAATCAAATTTCCTCTGTAGAATTCTCTGCTCTGTTTATTTCCACTGTGTTCCTCCTGATTCATCTTTGTTCTGCAAAAATTAGGATGTTTTAAATTTCTCTTTAAATCACAAGTTTCTCTCCATCTTCATATGGTGTCACTTTCAGCTTTTAGATCCTTCTAGGCAGGCTGAAGTCTGTGGCCAGAGTTGAAAGGGCCACATCACATGTCTGGAGAAGTACTGGCATGGCCTGGGTGTTACTGCCCTCTCTTTTGGAGAACAACAGCTAGAAAACAACAGGCAGGATTATCTACCTGTGCACCAGAGCAGCTGAAAAAACAGGGAGCCTTCTTATATGGTCAGCCCTAAAATTTAATGCATCCTTCCAGAGCAGCCCTAAACAGCTTTTGTTTACTTTTGCCAAAAACATTCCACATTCTGTAAATTCACCTTAAACATCAAGATGGGGGGAAGTCTTTACTGTGTGGGTGGCCATACATTGCCACAGTTTGCCCACAGAGGTTGTAGACTCTCGGCCCTTAGACATAGAATGAATCATAGAATCATAGAATGGTTTAGGTTGGAAGGGACCTCAAGGATCATCCAGCTCCAACCCCCCGCCATAGGCAGGGACACCTCCTACTAGAGCAGGCTGCTCAAGGCCTCATCCAGCCTGGCCTTAAATGCCTCCAGGGAGGAAGCATCCACAACCTCCCTGGGCAACCTGTTCCAGTGTCTTACCACCCTCACTGTAAAGAACTTCCTCCTAACATCCAGTCTAAATCTCCCCTCTTCCAGCTTAAACCCATTCCCCCTCGTCCTGACATTACCAGACCTTGTCAATAGTCCCTCCCCAGCCTTCCTGTAGGCTCCCTTCAGATACTGGAAAGCCACTCTAAGGTCTCCTCGAAGCCTTCTCTTCTCCAGGCTGAAGAGCCCCAACTCTCTCAGCCTGTCCTCATAGCAGAGCTGCTGCAGCCCTCTGATCATCTTCGTGGCTCTCCTCTGGACCCGCTCCAGCAGTTCCATGTCCTTCTTGTGTTGGGGGCTCCAGAACTGCACACAGTACTCCAGGTGGGGTCTGACGAGAGCAGAGTAAAGGGGGAGAATCACCTCCCTTGCCCTGCTGGCCACACTTCTCTTGATGCAGCCCAGCACACGGTTGCTGTCTGGGCTGCATGTGCACACTGCCGGCTCATGTTGAGCTTCTCGTCGACCCAGACCCCCAGGTCCTTTTCCTCAGGGCTGCTCTCCAGCCATTCATCATATTAAAAAGCCTACTGGTCCAGGGCAATCTGCCTTTGCTGATCTTGTTTGCGCAGAGGGTCAGAGACCTCCAGAGATGCCTTCCCACCTCTGCCGTTCTGTGATTATGTTAAAAGTACCTAGGAATAAATGAAAGACTGAGATGAGAACGCAGACAAATAAACAGATGAGGGTCAGAAACAGCTGCTCCTGAATTCTTGCAGAGCTTGTGCTGTAAGAGCACCATCAAACAGCGATGCATGCATTCTGTGTGCCTTACAGACATCAGTGTGGAGCGCTGGACCCCAACAGGGAGTACTGCAGTATAATTTTTTTTCTCCATACCTTCCTTCATCACCCATTCCTCCAGGTCCAAAGGTCTGTGAACCTGCCAGTCTCAGCAGGAGAAGGGGAGACAGAGGGAGAAGGATTGCAGTAAGGCCTGAGGCATAGGAAAGCAGAGAATGACGGACTGCACATCTTGCACAAAGCTTGCAGCTTCTTGCTGAGGTAGAAAGTATATTTCAGGAAGTGTTTCCAGCCCAAATGCAGAGTTGTGAAGATGACTACAGATATGCAGTTACATGTTTTCCAGTATGGTTGATTTCATTGTTCAAGGCTTGTTTGGAAGGTATAAGCAAGCAGAAGTATAGACTTCAATCTAGAATATCTTTGCATTTCTTTCAATGTTTCTGTAAAGAGTTTCATCTAATCTATCTATGCATTTGTCCTTTAGGTCTTCCTGGGTTCAAAGCAAGAGCTGGGTTTCCTTTAGAAAGGAAAAGAACCGAAACTTACTTGAAAGGAAGTGAGTGATGTAGCTGGCTCATTGTTATCTGAAGCATTTCCTTTCTTTGTTGCACTGGAGATAGATGAACAACTGCTATGCATGGACATACTTGACTCTTCAGCTCTGGTCTGTGATTTTGTGTGAGTAAATCATCCAATGCATGACAGAGCCAAACTCCAGCAATGGGGATTTTATTGTTAAAGGAATCTATCAGGCACCACTTCTGCAACACTGTCTTGGTTTATGTGCTGTTGTCACGCTAATCTTTTCCACCCTAATTCTCCTTAATGACAGTGGGTTAGTGGGCATCAAACCCACCACTCCTTCTGCACACCACTTTTTGAAGCTAGGTCTTTTAAAGAAGGAAGGCTGCCACAGCTGTACTGCAATGCAGGTACATCTTCCTCTTCTTCAGAACAGTTCAGAAATACGTTGCTCAAGTTCAACCACACTTGTAGTTCATGCAGTCTAACCCTGCTCCAGATCAGGGTCACCTATACCAGATCACACAGGAACACACCCAGGCAGATTTTGGGTATCTCCAGAGAAGGAGACTCCACAACCCCTCTGGGCAGTCTGTTCCAGGGCTCTGTCACCCTCACAGGGAAAAAAGTCCTCCTCATGTTTACATGAAACTTCCTATGCCTCAGCTTCCACCCACTGACCCTTGTCCTGTCACTGGGCATCACCCAACAGAGCCTGGCTCCATCCTCTTGACACTCACCTTTATGTATTGTGCTGGTTTGAGGCTAACTGGAATATTTTAATGAGAGAAATTAGACTGTTGATTATAAAAAGAAAATAATGATGCAATCTATATCATTCATTAGTTTGCTAAAAGGGATGAAAACCCAAAATGCAAACAATTTGTTCCTCTCTGCTCTGGGATGCTTCTCTTTGCTCTGCTCCAATATCTTCCACTAACCTTGGCTAACCAGGTAACAAGTAATCTTTGCTGCGTGTTTTGGTTTCTATCGGGGAAGGAAGGAAGAGAGAGAGGCTTTGAACTCCTTCTGGACAGTTTCTTTGTCTGGGAGGGAATTTGGATTTCTGTATTATTTCTAATTTGTATGTAATTGTAAATACTTGCAAATATATTGTGTATGTATGCTTTTAAATTTAGCTTTGCTGTATATACAGCTATATCTTACTTCCAAGCCGTCTGAGCTGGTCTGGTAAATGTCAATAGTGTGTGGGGGTGAACATTCCTAACCCACCACAACTTGAAAGAGTCAACTGGTGACTGCTGCAGGAGAGAGCTGCAAATGACTGCCAGGGCAATGCAGAGGGAAGGCAACCACTCGAATTGCTTTTAGAAAGCCACATGGAGGTCTAAGACTTCTTTGTACAGTTATCTCTGTCCTGTCAGCACTGCCATGGGGGATACAATGCCCATACCTCATAGGAAAGGTGTGATGGAGGGCAGGTAGAGAAGGATGTGGTTAAAAACCATGGGCTCCTCCTGCTTGCATTCGTTCTTCCAGCAGGGAAGCTGTTTACACATGCAGACATTTGTTTAAGTGCACCCTGAAGTATTCCAGGCATTAACGAAACCCCAAAGCATCTTGTTAATTTCAAGTACTTCTCCACCCACATTCCTCATTGAATTAAAGGATATCCTACATGCTCTTTTGTTTCACTTATTCCCCAAAGATCATTTCATCACACACCAAGCAAGGATCTTCAGCATATTCCTAGGAACATCTCAGCCATGGTACTCCACAGGATGATGTTGCTGGTACAAGGGATGTTATTAGAGGAATGAAGAGATGAATAGATGGTGCACATCCCCAAGGAAGTGCATTAGAAAACAGACATCAAAAGGAACCTGCCTCAAAATGCAGTGAGTGTCACCAGCCTCTGGCAAGTCCCACTCATCTCTGCCCAGTAAGGCTGTTGGGCTGTATCAGGGACATGTCAGTCCCACGTTAGCTTCTATGGTAATGGCACTCCCATTTCAACACTTGCCCCTGTTTTTTCCAGTCTTTTTACACAAATCCAACAGGATTGCCCTAAAATCCCTGCAGATCTTTGAATGTGTGAAATCTCTCTCCCAGGACATGTTTGCCACATGTTACACACCATCTTCACAGACCCTAACAGGATGATAGGCCATAATCTGTGACAGGAAAATTTTAACATTTCTGTTTCCTCTTCCACCAAGAACTGGGTGGAAATTATTTTCTTAAAGCTATTTTGAACCACTAGCAACAATTCTTGAGTAGGCATTCAGGAAGGAGAAGCATATTTACTAGCATGATGTCACCACCTGAATTATTATGCTGGGACAGGAAAGAAGTTTGAAAAGCAGCGCAGCCAAAATTACCACAGCATTTAATTACAACCTACTTTCATGACAGGCCATCAGTTAATTAAGAGTGTCAAACTGCTGAAGTGCCTCCAGCTTCTAGATGCTTTGCAAATGACATAGAAGTTATCTTTCTAAATAGCAGCAGCTCCACTGGAAGCTGAACTGACACCAAACTGCCCAAACCAGCAGGTCACTGGGGCAGACAGTTATAACCCATTCTATTTGCTCTCTAAAGACCACATTCACCTGGTGATCTGTGCATGCAAAACTGTTCATCTGAAACTGATGTAATTTTGGAAATGTTGCAGAACAGGAGCCTTAAGTTACTGGGGTCTGTGCAGCTATGCCTTGGCCTGCCTCCAGCACTGGCATCTTCCCTCCACAGTGCTGCAGCACAGGCAATTGGGAAGCTGGAAAAGCCTTAGAGAAAGGTTTGAAGTTTTCCTTCAGAAATAAATCGCCTTCACTGATTCTGAAGTAGCGCACAGGACACTAAAGAAACCTCTCTGCAGAGGAAATGATGTTTGAATCCTGCACCAATACAGGTTGTGAGGTGATCTGCTGGAGGGCAGCCCTGTGGAGAAGGACCTGGGAGTGCTGGTGGACAAGAAGCTCTCCACGGGACAGCAGTGTGCCCTGGTGGACAAGAAGGCCAATGGGATCCTGGGGTGCATTCAGAGGAGTGTGTCCAGCAGATAAAAGGAGGTTCTCCAGCCCCTCTACTCTGCCCTGGTGAAACTTCACCTGGAATATTGTGTTCCGTTTTGGGGTCTCCAGTTCAAGAGGGGCAGAGATCTACTGGAGAGTCCAAGGGAGGGCTACAAAGATGATTAAGGGACTGGACCACTGCCTGGTAAGGAGAGGCTGAGGGACCTGGTTTTTTTTGGTCTGGTGAATAGAAGACTCAGAGGGGATCTAATTAATATTTATAAATATCTGAGGGCTCAGGGTCGAGAGGGAGGGACAAACTCTTCTCAATTGCGCCTTGTGCTGGGGCAAGGGATGTAAACTACAGCACAGGCAGTTCCACCTCAACATGAGGAAGAACTTCTTGACTGTAATGGTGACAAAGCACTGGCACAGGCTGCCCAGAGAAGTGGTGGAGTCTCCTTCTCTGGAGCCTTTCCAGTCTTATCTGGATGTGTACCTGTGTCACCTGAGCTAGATTCTATGATCCTGCTCTGGCATGGGGGTTGGACTCAATAGGTGGAGGTCCCTTCCAACCCCTAACACCCTGTGATGCTGTGAATAACCCCAGGTTATTATGGGACTGGTTTACCCATTTTATTACACCTGGCACTAAATCCCCTACTGTCCTCACAGGGCAGCCTGTTCAAATGAATGACTGTGTGTAAATTCTACAGGATCATGATTTTGTACAAATCATAGCAAAGCAAGGCAGAATAGGTAGAAAGCTCATGCCTCAGCCAACCAGCATGGGTTAAGAACAATGCACAAATGCAGAATAAGACAAATACCTTGAAAACGAAATGAAAACAGCCCAGCCCAGCTCTTTTGCTTTTCCTCTGGTCCTTTCATCTGGCAGGCAGAAAGGAGAGTTCAGGGCTTTGCTGTTTCCCCCTCCCTGACAACAGCGAGTGCTTACCGTTTGAACTCATGAGCAAACGTCTCCCCCTATAGTGTGCCAAAAGATGAGCACCTTCAGAACAACAACATCCTGGCTTTGGGCTGCAGAGAGGAGCCAAGGTAAAACTCATCCAGAACTTGATGTGATGCTCACCTCAAGGGGAGCACTTGGATTAGAAAGAATAAGGCTGCAAGGAAGCAAGCTCAGAATTCAGAGCTGTGACAAGCTCCTGGCTTCGTGACTGTGGGGAAGCCTAGTTGATTGACAAATTAGGGGTTGGAAAAGAAGATAAGAGGCTGAGTTTCAAGATTATTTAGGTGGGACTAAAGGCAGTTTGTTAGGCCTGTAATTTGTGCAATAGGCAAAGGACTTCAAACACTAAACAGAAATAATCAAGCTTCCTAAGCAAGGTTCAAAGTGCTCTTCACTGCTAAAGCCTTTGATCAAGATACCGCTTGAGCTTGGTAAAAATGCCATTTAGTACACCAGGCTATGAAAACGACAAGTGACAGCACACAGGAATAGGTCACCTTGCCAGGACGATAAATGTCTCCATGCAATACTCAGAAAGTGGTGATTGTTCAACAACTTCATGTCTGATTCAAAGGGAAGATATGTTGGGTGGGTCCTGTCAGCAGCGTCCTCTCGTGCTGTTTTGGTAAGGAAGAACCCTCAGCTCTGTAGGTGGCAGCGAGAGGCATTCACAACCACTGAAAACAGTAGATGTTAAGGTGACTGTGCCTGAAAGGAGAAGCTGCACAGGGAGAAGGCCATCTCCTAGTAGCTGGCGTTAGACAAAGCAGTCTGACAAGTTCATACCCAGCACTGCCCATTACACAGCATGACGATGAACATTAATTGCATGCTGTTCTCCCCAGAGCTCTTCCCTGCAGTGTTTAACAATCTTGGAGATGCAAGCACTAGCCCAACACTGGCTGCAATGGCACTGGCTACACTCATTTCCGCTCCTTCCCCATTTTCCACAGTGGAAAATATCCCATCAGTGGCAGCTGCATTGGCTCAGCAGATGCTTCAGGTATCAGCCTGTTCTAGCCTCCTTAGTCATGAAAGCATACCTAAAATTCCCATTTGCCAGCTGTGGTGCAGAACACGGACTGGAGGAGTCAATGCCTGCAGGATTTCAGACATCCTAGACACTGAATCAGAGAAAATTTAAGTGAAAAAAGCAGCAGCATCCTGACATGAGGGACCTCCTTGCTGAATACCAGATACCGCTTATTCCAGACAGGCTGTACTCTTTTCTCCTTTCACTAGTACGTGTGAGGGGGTGAAAACCCAAACAACAGACACATACTCATTTTGATCCTGTCTTTAAGCAGTCAGCAGTGAGGGCAAAAAGGGAATCACTCAGACCATCACAAACCCCACAACTAAAGCCCATGGAAGTGAACACACGTAGAGAGAAGAAGATCGTGAACACACACTCCTGCTTGCCCTGTGAACTTGATAGCTTTGCTTGAACCTTCCTGTTCTAGCAGTCTTCTGACTTCCCAGCAGTGTAGCAACCCCCTGCTCATGCAAAAGGACGTTGCTTCACTGGGTGTAGTTAAGCCTGTTTTTAAAAAAAGAAGTCCCCAGGCTTACTTCTACCTTGCTAAATCGCATGACTGAGATTGTGGAGTGCTGTGAGTCAGAGCATTTGGGAAGCCCTGACCAGCTACTTCCGCAACATCAAGTGAGAGATGCAAGTTGGTCGGGTTTGTAACTCAGAAGTCAGGCAGCTGAACTGCCAGAAGCCTTGCAAAACAATTCTGACTATGACACAGGATTAAGCACAACATCAGCCAACAGAACGGGACACAATAAACAAGAGCACAGCCAGTGGGGAGTTGCTCTCTTGAGGAGGGGGGGAGAAAAAGTGAAAAAAGGAAAAAGCTCTTGGGCATCTTTGACATCTGCTCTTTATCTTGATTTTACCAAATCGCAGGTATAAAACCTACAGGTGTCTTTGCTGCAGCAGAATGACTTAACTGTGTGTCTTGGAGGCAGGGAATTAATGTGGCTGAGTCAGGAATTATAAAAATAGAATTGTTTTCTTCTCCTGGAAGCATGCCCACAAGCTATATACAAAACTAGTTTATTTACAGATTCCCTTCGATCAACAATTTCTTCAAAAAAGAATGTTATCAACAAATTTAGAGATTTAGGAAGTCAGAAAATGGAAAAGGCTAAGCTATAAATACAGCTTTATCCCACTATCAATCTGGCTGAGCAGAGAATTAGTCTTATGGAGGTGAGATAGGTATTCCACAGTGATGCCTCACTGGATTCATCTCTGGAAGCAGCCTTCTGACGCTGCAGGCAATATCCAATGGTACAGATTCAAGCAGCAGAAGCCCAAGGCAAGTGGCAGAGCGGCCAAACTCAGAAATGTCTCAAGCACTTCTTCCATGGGTGGGATGATCATGGAACAATGCTGCCTTCACAGCAGCAAGGGAGAGCCAAACTATTAGCATCTTCCCAGTTCAAGAAGCAGCCAGGAAGTTGGCTGCTGATGTAGTCTGAGAGTGGCCAGTCCAGGTGCCATCAGCAGCTCTCTCAAAGGATCCCAGGGCTTGCCAAGCCTGCAAGTTTGCACAGAAGGGTGCAAAAGTGGGGAGAACTGTCCAAAAGCAGGAACAGTGTAAAACCAAGAGACATACAAAAAGGTAGGAGCCATCCAAAAGCAGGGATGGTCCAAAGCAGGAATCTGGTCAAGGTACAAGCTCTGTCAAAGATGGGGACTCTCAAGGTGGGAACCCCTTCCCTTCTCCCTTGCTCTATGTAAGTTTTTCTAGACAAAGTGTCTGTTTACCATTTTATACTGGGCTCAGAAACCCACCCAACCACCAGCCCAACTCCAGCATGGGCTTCCACACAGGTCAGCCCACATGTGGGAAAGCACTTTTTGCTGTTCCCCCTTCAAGCCCACAGGGTAGGGGGGGGAAACATTTTTCACACCTTCTCCCATTCAAACCTGGCGGGGAAGGAAGGCATTTGGATTGAATCTGGAACACTATGGTGGTAGTAACTGTTAAAGCTTGGTTTTCTTGTGCAAGTTGACACTGCATCTAAAACCTCCCACATTTTTCATGCACTGCTAAAGTACACAAAAGATTAATTAAGGACAAGTATTTTAATTGCCTCTCTCTTACCTTGCCTTATCTAAGACATCACATGGAAGGGCCAAAAGCTGACCCAAGCCACATATTAATAAAAATTCTTTCTTACCATGTTTATTCAAAGCAAATGAAATCTTCCTTTTGAATAGCTACCCTTTTCATTTGTTCTGTGTCCTGGGCTGCAGCAAGAGTAGTGTGGCCAGCAGGCCAAGTGAGGTGATTCTCCCCCTTTACTCTGCTCTCGTCAGACCTCACCTGCAGTACTGTGTGCAGCTGTGGAGCCCCCAACACAAGAAGGGCATGGAACTATTGGAGGGAGTCCAGAGGAGGGCATGAAGATGCTCAGAGGGCTGGAGCAGCTCTGCTATGAGGACAGGCTACAAGAGCTGAGGGTCTTCAGCCTGGAGAAGAGAAGGCTTTGAAGAGACCTTGTAGTGGCTTTCAGGTATCAGAAGGGGGCCTACAGGAAGGCTGGAGAGGGACTATTTACAATGTCTTGTAATGACAGGACGAGGAGTAGTAGGAGTAAACTGGAAGAGGAGAGATTCAAACTAGATGTTAGGAAAGGGTTGTTTACAGTGAGGGTGGTGAGACACTGGAAGAGGTTCCCCAGGGAGGTTGTGGCTGCTCCCTCCCTGGAGGTGTCCAAAGCCCGGTTGGCTGGGGCCTTCAGCAACCTGTCCTAGTGGGGGGGGTCCTCGCCTATGGCAGGGGGTTGGAACTAGATGATCTTTGAGGTGCCTTCCAACTTAAAGCACTCTATGATTCCTGACAAATCCTGGCCATCCTGTACCCTGGGGCCCAAGCAATTTGGAAGTATGAACATCCTGTGATGTCAGCAAGCCCACACTCTGTGCCTTCACGAAATTCACACACTCGCTACTAAGAGAGAAAGGAAATGACAAAAAAAGGCACTTGGTATACATGCCTGATGCTGGTCCTGTGAGCCATCTAAACCTTTCACTGCAGCTTACTGCAAACTCCTGGAGTGCCTTTGCAGGTTAAACCCATTAAAGGTGCATGCATTTTTCATGGAAGAGTTCCCATCAGTTCAGGTGCTGATAGCATGTGTCTGCTTGCTTCCAAAGAAGCAGCACTCTCATTCCGAGGAGTTCCCAGTGACCCAGCCTGCACTGCAAAAATCCTCTGTAACTTACCAAGCCACCAGGATAGATGTACTAGAAACAATACCTAGATGATCCCTTTGAATTGGACTAGAGCCTTTAGAAAAAAAAGAGTGGATGGAATATTTTTATGGAAAACCCATTTCAAGGTTCTCAGAACTGAAGCGGGGGTGGGGAAATCACTGTGTAATGGGATCAATGATTACAATTTTAGGGCTGGAAGTGGCCACTTTCACAGTGACTTCACAGAGCACACCGGCAATGAAAGCAATCCTGCAACTCAAAGGGCAGTAGAAGAGATGGAGGTAACAATATCCCCATGTTCAAAAGTTAATCATTTACACTGGCACACCCATCATGCAACTAAGAAAAAGGTGATGTGGAAAGAACTAGGAAATGCAACACATTCCTCGTTTTTCAGAAAACTGACATCATGTCTTTGGCAAAACAGACATCTCAGCCAAACACCAAGCAGTAGATTATGAGAAAACCTGGTGTCCTTCAGTCAAGCTGAGGAAGCAGGCTCTGGGAAATTTAAGACAGACAGGAGAAGAAGCTCTTATTCAAAGTAAAAACTATTTTAGTTCTTATTTGCTTTCTTTCAGAAACATGCAAAAAATGTGAGCCATCTCTAATTGCAACTGCCAATCACAAAGAGCAGAGTCCCAAGGATCATTTCAAAGTCAACAGAAACTTCAGTTGCATTATTCCCTGGAGCCTGCAAAAATGCTGCAAGTTACAGCTGTTTTCAAGTAAACACTCTGTGGCAGAAACTGTATCTTATCAGAGAAATGCAAATTCCTTATTAAAGATCTCAGTAAATTTTCAGTGCCTGTGATGGTTTGGGTATCCTCTGTCCCCCACAACTTTAGAAATCACCCAGACTAGACTCAGCCGGCTCTGGAAATTTGAATGAAGCTTATATTTACAGCTGGCACAATTTACAAGCAGATATTTACAGTATATACAGATATAGACAGAAATATACAAGGGAAAAAGGTAATACAGACACAACTCCCCTCCCAGAAACCTGAGTCCCCAGGAGAGGCTCTCAACCACCCCTCACCTTCCCCTTACCCCTCTCAACCTTACCCCAGTCCCAAGGAAGAACGGAGGTTCGGCCAAGAGGATTAAGAAAGCAAAGGTGAAATCAGACAAGGCAAATGGAGGGTGAGGTTAGAAAGCAAGATGGAGTTCAGCCAGCAGCCACAAACTCCCCAGCAGGCAAGGAGAAGAGAGCAGCCCAGCATGAAGTGCCCAAGTGAAGTGCAGAGCAAAAGGGACTTTTATCTAATGATTTGCTTTTCCTTTGTACACATCTCAGCAAGACTGTGAGGGAAGTAGACACCATTGTTTTCATTTTCCAACCTATCATCTAGTTCCTCTCACCAAAACATCCTAGCTAGGCTCAAACTAGCACAGTGCCCAAGAACCTGCAAGCATGAATCAAAACATCAACAGCTTGCCCCCTGCACAATAATCACTATTCACCTAAAAAGTGACATGCAAAATGGGCTCGGGGAGGAGGGCTGAGTTTGGGTGCTGTGCAGCTGCAGCATGGTGGCATGACTGGGGTAGAGGGTGGCATGCTGGCATCACACACTGCAGCTCATCAGCTCAGGGTGTAGGCAATGCCCAACCCATTTCACAGTTCAAGCAACCTGCAAGTTACAGTCTCTGACCCAATGCATCGCTGTGGAAATGCTTCCCTTCTTCCCAAGCTGTGTGACCATGGCAGCAGCACCATGAGTTCCCCCACACTGCCTTGTCAAGCCAAGCCTCAGAAGCAGGGCAAGCAGCACCAGAGGTTCACTCATTGTGAGGCTGTTTTGAGTGACGGTCATCCCGTCCAAACCTGCCCCAAAGGGCCATGCACGAATGCTGTCCTTGAAAAGGGAGATGACCCTTCGTTGCATAGCAACTTAAAGCTAGGTGCAAGGCTTTGGATGGACCCCAGAGACACAGCTTCCTCTGCAAGCACCCACTCACAGAATGAGCTGTGGCACCTGTAGGGTCAGATGCTGCTACCACGGCTCAAGGTGCCGTTTCACAAGCTGGCCAAGACAACCAAAACAAGCTGCTAAAAGAAATGATTCAGCTCTTAGAATGTGCACAACTGTGTGGTCAGCCTCAACAGCCAGGTGAGCTGGAAACCACCTGAAAACTGACATTGCAAAACCGGAGTTTGCAGCCAGCTGAGGAAGCTGAGCCAGGTGTCCTGACACCAGCTACTGCTGCTGGTGCTTAGGGAAACAAAGGGAAGACTTGTCTCTTCGTGAAAGCCTTTCAGGTTTGGTGTCCTGCTGACAATCTGTTGAGATTTTAAGTCTTCACTTATCTGCATCTGGCAGGAATTTGCACTGCCTGGAAATGTCCATCTTCACACAGCCTCAAAACCAGGTCTGACATTCTCCAAATGTAGCTCATGACACATCTCCCAATGTGTGTAGAAAGCTGGTCACACGGCACTGGCTCTTCTTTGTCAGCTAAGTTGCATTAGACAGAATCTAAAAATACATTAAATGCTCGCCAATACTACTTTTTGACATAAGCAGTCACTGTAGCTGCTGCAAGGATATTGCAAAAAGGGGCAAGAGGTCACAGAAATCTTTTTATTTAGATGGGCTACGTGCACTGAAAGGTCAGCAGGCCTTGCAACAGGATTGTTTCAAGGTTTGCCTTTGATACTTGATCAAAAAATATCAAAAGCAACTTCAAACCTCAGGTGAGGGGAAAATCTCCAAGAAGCAAACTGATTTATCAGAGTTACAAAATGCATCTGCAATGCAAATCTCAAGGAAACTGCCTAACAAATTGAGAACAGCACCTGAGTAAGCTGTGGGGCTGCTGTTTAGTGAGAGGGTGCTCAACAGACTGCCCATCTGGAGGCAAAGCAGCCTCTTATGCCATTGCCACAGATGCAGCTCTTTTCTCAAGAAGTATCCAGGTTCTGTGATTGTTGATTTACCTCACATGCACTCCTAGGAGGCAGAGCACCACCCCTGAAATGCAAACCAAGGCACTGGAAGATGAGCAAGTTTGGGGTTTTTTTCTTGCCAGGTACAGCACTGGCCTGAACTGAGAGCCCAGTTCCCAGTAACCCTGCTGTAACCATCGACCCAAGCTACCACCCAAATATTACCAAGAGTTCCAACTGCTGAATTAGTTGCTTCGCTTGCTCTGCTTGGCTACCTGAATCCTTGGACACTGCAGCTCCCATGTTTCTGCAAAAATCCATGGAGCTCCTCAGTGTCTGCAAACTGCTCTTTGAGAGAAGGGTATGGGATTAATAGTTTAAAAACCCAAACCCAACATTACTTGATGGGAAAGCAAACATGGCTAATGCTGTGATGTGTTTCTGTCCTGCCTCACTTCTTTCGCTCAAGTGTAAAACATAGATCATTTAAACAGTGTAATTGTGATCTCCAGAACAAGCTGTTTGTTCACTATGCTGAAGAAACCAGCACTGACTTCAAACAGGAAGAGAAGACTGATCTTAAAGGCTGGTGGAAGAATTTGCTCGATCACCTTCACCTGTAGCAGCATTTGCCCAGCCCCTCCATTCAGCCCCTAGTTTGAAGCTGTGTAGTCTAATTATAGGAAAACTTAGGAAGATCCTTCCTGGACATTCCTCATCAGAGGCATGACTTGATCTTACATACAGCCACAGACTTACTGCTGCTACAGATTCCTGTTCCTCTCTGTTAACAGCAATACACTGCTCAGTAACTAAACTGCAAGACCCCCAGTGCTTGTTTTGCACGCATGAAATCTAAAACATTTGTGAAGATCCCAGCAGAAGGCAGTTCACAGCAACTCCGATTCCCATGGAAAGCTGGAAAGTGCTTCTGAATTACCTGCATAGTTCAGCAGAACTTTACTAGCATTTATAAAATTCATCCTTACCATTCTTGGGCACTCTCCCAGTATTTCTACATGAAGTTCAAAAGAAAAAAAAAAGATCAACTGAGCTCTATTTTGTAAAGGTCTGCATTCTATGCTAAGTGTTCTCTCAGCTCCTTCCACCATACCAGCACAGAAATGCAGCTTTTTTACTGAGTGCTTCATGAGCCATCCCTCATGTGCCAGGGACTACACTGCCATCTCTGCCCCTCATCACAACGGGCCAGCATTTTTCACAGACGAGATGCACCACTACAGCTTTTCAGAGCCTTGCTCTTCTGCCCAGGAGCAGCCTGCCAGTCCCAGATTTCTCTTCCATTCACCAAGGAACTACACAGATCTACTGTCACAGTCTGGGCAGGAAGACCAGCTTTGGCTCTTCAACATTTGCTACATTCTCCATTCTTTGATCTGCAGCTGGGATTCTCTCCCATATAGTCCAAAGGATGTTTCAACCTACTTTCTGCTCCATCTTGCTACTTTCAGATCACTGCAAAATTCTTTAATGTGTCAAATATTTAATTAGTGGGAAAGTAAGCTCAAGAGTTTCAGAAGTACAGCAGTTATCATGCTTCAAGCCAAGCAAAGAACATTTTCATGTTCAGACTCATAAGGTGAGTTTCTCCTGCACCAACGCTCCCTTTAACATTTCCATCAGCACGTACAAATGCTGTCTGCATTACACCAAGAATAAATACCAAGAGAAAGAGCTTTTCCCACAACAGCCTTGATGGGTTACTTTTAATTAAAATCAGTTTAATGATTGATAAGCTCTAGTATTTCCAGCAGTGGTTGACTTTTTCCAGATACAGTGAGAAACTGAAGATAGTAACTACATAAGCTAGCATATTTACGTTAGTTTACGCGTTGGCAAACACAGGAAAGAGTGAGGTTGTAACATGTAAGCTGTCATGACCAAGAGCAAAAACTAGTGAGTGTTTTGTAGGAGTCTAAGTTCAGCTGTACAAACTTAGGGAATTATTTCCAGTGCTTACTCTCAAGCTCTCACAAAACTACTTTTGACACACTTCCTACATCAGAAACCCATCAGCACAAATTTTCAGTCTCAGATTACAGAATTCAGGGAGAGGGGATGTCCCATACATAAACT
This sequence comes from Tricholaema leucomelas, assembly GCA_013400475.1. Classification (NCBI taxonomy): domain Eukaryota; kingdom Metazoa; phylum Chordata; class Aves; order Piciformes; family Lybiidae; genus Tricholaema lacrymosa; species Tricholaema leucomelas. Next base: position 33,989 of record WAAF01019480.1, read on the forward strand.
ATGAGCAGCTGCTACTTCGTTCTTCACTCATAGCCCTTGAGCAAATGAAGAACACCACAACCACTTCCTAGCATACTTCACTTGCTCCTTGAGCTTGCAGAGGCAGAAGAAAGCAATTCACCATGCCTGAATCCACATTCATGAAGACATCTCTTCCTTATCCACACATCAAATGCAGCTGCATTAAGATCAGCCATACAAAACCCCCAAGTTTCATTCAACACTGCAGGGAAAACAGGAGGGTGGGTTCACGGGAGAGTGAAATCCTAAAGCTCCTCCCTAGTCGTGCCTGTATCTTCCTCAGACACTGCCAGCAAGGATGGAGTGCTGTCAAGAACAGCTGCTCTATTCACCTGCTGGTCCTCAGATAGTGCCGCAGGGAGCAGGAGACAACACACCAGAGGGAGCAGTTCCTCTTTTGTACTGGTATTTTATTTGGTAGTAAGGTCCATGTGGCATAGAAAATAACAGGAAAACTGAACAAAGCCTGTAAAACAAATGCAGGAGTTCAGGTGATGAACCACTACAGCGCTGCTTTTGTGGTTCCATGATGATATCACCAAAACTCAGGTACTGTTTGCCTTGTATTTTTACAGTTCTCTAGCATAGGAATCTACATAAAAAGCTGATATGTTCCAATTAAGCCATAGTGAAGTGACAGATGTAGAGAAAAAAGGCTTTAAGTCACAGCTGCCCTTGACACAGGTTACAAGGATGTCTAACTATACCATAATATGCATTACATCAAGAACCTTGAAAGAGCCTCTGAGAAAACGGGTTCACATTAAGCATTTTAAAGGTCATAAATACTGCACTGTACCAACAGTACCTCCCAACGTCCTCCTTATGCCTGAGGAGCATTTGTGGGTTTTAAGAAGCTACTACATAGGTGGCACCAAACCTAGAGGTAGGTTACAGGCAAAGATAAGTTACAGGCAAAAAAAAAAAAAAAAATCCCTTTAGAGCCAGTCATTGCTCAAACTGCCCAGCAGGATGCAAGGCAAAATGTCAACAACTCTTTTCCCCCCACCTTCAATGTTGCTCCCACCGTTCATTTAATTCCTAGTGCCTCAAGAATGACAGGGGATCATCAGCTGCTAGTAAATGCAGTCATGCCAAGAGAACAGCTTGAAGTTATTCAAGCAAAAATCTGTTACTGTGCAAAAGTGATGCACTGGACCGTTACCAAGACCTCCAAGTTCAGGAAGTGACATGATGGTAGAGAACCAAAGTGTTTGTTTTCCTTTGGAGATGGGAAATACTCCACATAATCAACAGGAGAACATACTGCTAAGCCTACATGGAAAGAGTCAAACATTAGCTCGTCTCAAAAGTTTAGAGACTAGAAAAAACAACAAAAATAGAGAAAAGTTAAAAAAAAGCACCCTTTTCCAAGACCAAGTTTTGTTTTTTAACAAGCTACTGTACCAAGTGAGCTGGTGAAGCAGCTCACCTCCACTGCCAGCTGGGATCAGCACAACACTGACAACCATTACTGTGTGTATGAAAAACATCCCCAAGCACAACTGTGAACAGCAAATTCACCCCAGGTTATGACTTCAGGTCACAGAATGTGGACAAAGTTTTAATCTCGAATCCCTTCTGTGCACTATTTGGTGACAACTAAAGTAATAATGCTGAAGATTGGCATTCTTTCTACTTCCAAAGGAAAAGGGGAAAGGTTAAAAGTGTCCTCCAATTAGTTCTCCACTATATGTACACCCACACATACACACACACACATGCACACACCCCTCAAACTGCACTGACGTTTCTTTTTTGACCAAAAGAGTAGATCCTGGGAGTAAGTGCAAAATGCAAAATCAACTGACAGAAAATGCTGAACAAACAGCATCATAAAAATACAAAATATTTATATTACTGAACTATTAACAGATGATGTTCACTGTTTCTTTAGAACTTTGGAACCACATAGCTGATTTCTTAAATCTAGTCCATGCCAGCTTCCAGAACTATCAATGTTTTAGTTAGCTTCATTCTTTGATGCTTCATCAAAGTTTTCTACGAGATCTGAAAGAGATGAAGATATGTATTATAGTCATGCCCAGGAACACCACCCTCGGCAGCTTCAATGCAAATGCACATTACAGGAAAAGCTAAGTAGTTCTTAACTATACTTCTGTACATGGTTGTTTATTGGCAGATTTCAAAGGACTTTTAGAAAGTATGGTGTAGTTGAACATACACAAAGCACTAAAAATACAGAGTCGCTCAGATCAGTGGCAGTTTGAACATGAATTGATTTAGACCAGAGGTGCTCTAAAAGCTGCAGCTGAATCTTGAGCCACCCGTATTTTTGAAAAACACCAGAAGTTAAGCACTTAACTGCTCTGCTCTAACAAACAGGAAGTTCTAGAGAACTGCATTTTTTATGTAAGGTTACAGAGAAATAAACCAGAGCATGAGGAACTGAACCTCTGGGCCCACTCGATTGTTGTTTTAATTAATACACCACAATGATAATTCACAGCAGAATGTGGTTATTGGCAGACAGCTACTGACAAATTAAGAAGTGACAATTTATTCTTTGAAAAACTTTCAAGACAGTGACATAAGCTTTGCTTCTTCTATTACACAAATTAAAAAAATACCCAATCCAGACTCTGATTTAAAGACCAGCTGATGACTATGTCAATCATGAGATTTTACAGCCCTAAACTCCAAGTGGGTATTTAGATTACCTGCTCCAACAGCCCTCCCAATTATTTTAAGGTATTTGCATGCCAGAATTACACAATTTCAAGAAGATATATCTTTTTTCAAAAGCTGGAATTCAAAGTCATGTTTTAGTGATGCCCAAAGTCTCACTTAGCAAATCAGAGTATAGTCACATCAAGAGCTAAATATTTGAATGCATGAGTTAAAATACATATGCATTAAATGGACATATAAATGTCTATGTGCCTACCTGGGACATCATCATCTTCTTCATCAATATCTTCAGATTTCGGTGCCTTACTATCCAACACTAGAAGAAATTTAGTGCCAATTTCTCATTATAAAGTATTAGGGACAATCACACAATTAAATAAAATGTACAGGTGAAAGCAGCAAGCATCTCCCCAACCCCTAAGAGTGACAAACACACAATTGACTGGGTATCAACAGCAGATAGCATGACCAGGTCTGCTGGTGAACATTTGTATACCCAAGTAACAGCCATTTTCACTCACAGATATGAATGCAGAGCTAGTAGAAGCTCAAATGATACAGAAAAAGCTCAGTGTGACTAAATCTCTTAACTGGAGTCACGTGTTTCAATGCAGTGATGATGTGGTACCAATCACAGGGCAGCATACACAATTTAACTACAACAGGGCCACAATTGGATGAGAAAGTGTTTCTGTATCAATGCTCCTGCATCAAACAGCCTTCTGAAGGGCACAGAGCATGCTGCAGTTCATCTAAAAAATGTAACCATTTAAAAATAGAAGTATTTCTTCTTGGTCTGTCTGCACTATTTAGAAGTATCTATTGGTATCAAGATTGTACCAAAGAAATAGGATAGGTAGATGGTCATAATATAGATGTGTTGCACTTAGTCTATTACAGTCCCTTGAATGGCCAGTTCCAGGCTGGTGAACCATCACCAGAGGCCATTTTCAAACTGTAAAACTACATATAAATTTGTAAAACTACATACACCACACCCCCACCCCCACCACGCTCCCATGGGTTTTACATGGACAGGAAACAGTGGCATTAAAAACCGATTTTGAAAAATACTGTATTTTGAATCATAGCTTCAAGTCATTTTCAGAAGGCTCAGTTTAACTCCAAGGGGAATCAGAGAATGTTTCTTCTTCTAAAGCCAAAACAGAATTGTATTTTGGATGAACAAAGAAAACTGGCAAAAAGAGCCTGTTACGTTCTTCCAGGTAAAAAACAAAGGTACTTGCTTTCCTAAGTGCTTTGTCACATACAGCTGCACACCTGGAATCACAGCATGTCTGACACAAACTGTATCTTACATCAGACCTTCTCTTTATGCAATCTTAACTGAGAACAAAACCAAGAAGCTTTATTACTCCTACTGTATTTCCACATGTGGTGGTTTGAGGAGTTGCAGGTTATTCCAGGTTCCCTGAGAAAACTACAGACACCAGGATCAGTCTCAAGGGATGACCTGGTCGCCCTCAGATATCATAATTTTGTTACTGCAATCTCATAATCCTGCACACACTTTAGAAGCAGCAAGGTCAATTTTCTCTCTTTTCTCCCTTTTCATTTCAACTCTCTGGAGGGATCCTTAACTGGGTAACTATGTAAGAATACCCTGTGGGCTGCGGTGAGTCTGGCCTGCTTAGGCCTAATAGGAGACAATAGGGGACGGAAGAAAATGAGCATTGAGGTTTTGGTTTGCTTGGGGGGAAGGCTTTGGGGGAATTCCTATCTATCCTGTATCTGTATTAGGTGTTAAGGATTCACGTATGCCCTATCTTTTTCTGCACACCCTTTCTGTATTTTCTTCTCCAATTCAGCTAGAGCATTATTATTTTACTACCCTTTTTCTTTACAAAGGGTGAAGTAGAATCATCTAAGTCTGTCATGCTCTTAAACAAAAACTATGACACCACAACAGTGACAAAAAAAAGTGGTCAAAGCCAAGTGTGCTTTTAGGTCACACATAGAATTGGGGTTAAAAAACTTTTAGTAATTCTTATGTCAAAAAACAATGAAAGAGTCCAAAAAACACTTACCTTGTCTTGGGAATTGTTCAGCTAACTTCCTGAGACTTGTTAAGCTGTCAGCACCAAGCTGGCTTAAGATGCCTGGAAGCATTTCTGTGATCGGTTTAGCCTCTGCGTGACCAGTGATTGCAAAAGTGTTAGCAGACAGGGAAGCTTGAACCTTGGGGTTGTTGAAATGAATGACTGTTCCATCATCTTTTATCATGTTCACCTGGTTAAACACACCAAGAACATTTACCAAAGCATTGTAGCATCTTCTTAACAAACACAATAAACTACTAAGTACATTCTACATCTAAGAATTTACCATAGCAGCACTCCTCCAAGAGATTAATACAACCATGATAAATGCACCTGGAAGTGACACCATGTGAAGTGGAAGTACAAGATAAAGGTAAAATACAGATTCATACACACTATGTGAAATACACTTCTCACAATAGCAAGTAATAAAATGCAGGGCTTACACCTTACCACAGTTCATGGCTGCTGTTAACAAAGGTAAAACCACGCAGAAGTTAGACTGCAAGCTATGAACAGGTTATTATTAGGAACATGTAGGGGAAATAGAACAAACCCAAAGCCTTCAGCTATGCGGTAACTCTTCACAAACTCAAAGCTCTGACAGAGGAGTCATGCCAAGTAAGTCTAAGACATCACCACGTGCAGCTATCTGTGACACCTAGCAGGGAAACGTTTCTGCAGCAGAACTGGCAAAGGCAGAAGATTCAATGTCTGGCCTAGTTACTGAAGCCATCCAAGGCAAGGATGCCTTCTGACACAGACACACACAACTGCCCAGCAATTCCACTGTGACTCTTAAGACTAAGAGCATCACAGAGTGATGCCACTCTCTCCCCTCATCTCCTGAATCACCAAGAATCAAATTTCACAGCCAGCATAGCAGCTTGTTTTGCTCCCACTCTCAATGTTTATACTGGCATACCTGAATGGGTTTGTTTCATGTTTTTTAACTTCAAGGCAGACAGAACAGAAAGTATTTTTTTTCTTCTGAGCATGACTGAACTACAGTTAAGTGGAAAGCAATTTTGTTTGAGGAAAGAAAGAGAAGAAACAAACAATTGCAATAAAGTTCTGTCATAAAACTCATAAATACTAGTTTTACAAGAAGGAACTATGATTTTGGAAACTGAAGACTTAAAATATGACACCATGTAAGTTATCAATCTTCACATGCAGCAGTTTCAACAGGAAAGGCAAGTGTGTTGCTCTCCTGCAAGATTGAAGATGTCCTATTCCTTAAACTTGGGCAAATGGTGAAGGCTTCAAGCACTATCATGCTCCTCACTGTCAAAATAGACCTACTCACGTTTGCCTCAACAGTACTTGTCTTCCCAAACTCCATCTACACAAAGTTTACCACTGTCAACTTGTGTCCACTTGAAAACAACATCCTGCAACTATGAACCCAGCTATCAAGGCAGAAGGACATTGCATTATCTTTTTTCACATGGAGACATTTCAAATCCTTAATAACTGCGTCTGAATAAAGAACTTATATCCTGCAGGAGGAAGAAAGAAAAATCCAACCCAGAACAAAAACTGTCTCTTTTGGGTCATATGGATGAGCATCTCCAGCAGAGGTACGAAAGCTTACAGGCAATCCACACTCGTACAGTCTCCCTTTAAAGAGAGATAGATACTAAGTGACCTCTGAAAGCACCCTGCAATCCTGCTTAATCACAGATTAAATATTGTGCTTCTCTAACCAAGTACTACAGTAATATTTAGTCCATGATGAAGGAACATCTCCCCCTCTCACACAAGACTGTCACTCTCCACAATGGCATGGAAAATGTCAGTGAGTTCGTATTTGACAGATGCTGAGCAGACATACTGTAGCAAAACCCGAATGCTTTCTGCTCCTATAGAAGCTGGGACTGTAGGGTCTTGGCTGCGTTCCAAGAAATGTCACTTCCCACAATTATCAGAAACAATGCTAGTCATTTTTATGCAGTAGAGGAACCTAACTTTAGTAATACAGACTTCAAAGTTTTCACTCTGGGTATTTTTTATGCCTTTCTTTACATTCTACACCACAAAAGCTTTCCTTTCCATGTGCCTCCACAGTACATGTGTGCAGTGCTCTTGGTTTTAGAGATTGTAACCCAAGTTCCTGAATCAAGAGAAGTTTTGCTCTGCAATAAACGCAAGTCACAGAAAAGACAAGCAGCTAACTGGCTTGGATGGTCACTCTCTGGCCAGGAAAAAAGCCTTTCCCCTTCTTTCTCTAGGCATCTTTCCACTAATGGGAACAAGACAACATCCAACCAAACAATTTTACCTATCAGTAACTAAACCTGTAGTTTGTGCAGCAAAGAGAAAACTGTTTAAAAAAATTCCAAGCACACTGCCACCAGAAGACCACAGTGACTTCAATTTCAAAGAGGAAGAAGTTACTTCATCAATACCTCTTCGATGCCAGCAATATTATTCACTGCCAGTTTTTTGAGAGAACTCTGAAGTTTTTTATCATCGGCTGTAGCTGTTCTGTGCACCACCTTCTTCTTTCTGCGAGCTGTTCCCTAGAAAAGAATCAAGACAACAGTCAGATGTCCCTGAAATATCACACCACTTGAATTTTTGAAAGTCAGACTGCACTCTGATCAACCTGTATTTAAGACATGTGAAAGCTCTGTAATAAAAAAATGCTTCTCAACTTATTTTCCTTCACCTACAGCCTTAGCTGTCAGTCCTAAGATTTTTCTTAGAAAACCAAAAAAGACATTAAACAGCAGCAGTGTTTCCTCTTTCCAAAAGACAACAAATACTTTTATAATCTATTTCATAATATATAAAAGAACACTACCCTCAAGATGAAGGCCAAATACAATGACTTGAAAAAAATCATACTTTCGTAATCAAAGTAATGAAACATTTTGAAACTCTTGCATAGGCAGCAATTTTGGAATGCCTACTCTGCAAATTTTTGTATGACTCCACCTACAGTTAGGTGACAAACACCTCCACTGAACAACTACAGGCTTTTTTGTCATATTAACTACCCGCTGGCTCAAAGAAATAGCTCAAGAGTCATATAAGCCCTGAAGCTGGCACAAAGGGAGGAACTTCTCAAAGGGGAAAAGAGAAAGAAAGAACTGGAACAACCAACAGGTAAGCTTAGCTTGAGCTTTCACAGGTCACAACAAGTCACTGAATTAAAAAGGAAGCTTACACATTGGAAACCACTCGCCCAGTAGTAGTGCACTGCTCAGGCACTGGAGTTCAGACCACGTAAAACCTCTACTTTTCAGTCTTCAAAGCCTATTCTTCCCCTGCCTCTCAAACTCAGGGTTATTTTAAAAACCAAATTTGTTCTTCAAACCAACAAGAGATTGTCAGTCTCTGATGGCTTTCTTACCTTTCCTCCTATTCGGACCTGCGCCTGAAGCTTGGCCAGCTTTTCTTGGTTCATGGTGCTGTGTCTACAGAGTAAGAAAGATACAAACACAAATTAATTATTAAAATATTAAGGAAAGTGCTCACAGTCTGTTTTAAATGTAGTCCTAAAACTGCAGACAGCTTTTAACCTTACAGAAAATCTGCCAAAACAGTGCAAGCAAACAAAAAGCTTCAAAGCTACACCGCCTAAATAATGCAGCATGGTCTAGCTGAAATATCTGTGCCATGCTAAGGTAAATAAAAAGAACTCTGCATCAGCCTCCCGTACTAACTGAGAATTCCAAACGCCAACAGTTCATTGCTGGAACCATTTGACTAAGCTACTGACTTCAGAACACACCCAAATCATGTACAGCACAGATGCTTCTAGGAAAACACCTTTTAGGAGAACCCACGGAGAGACTCTAAACTACACGACTTTGAACGGCACTTCCAAATAATTAATCTCTGATTCTTCTGGCTAGTAAGCCAGCTCCAAATTCAGTGAAGTTCACATTTTGACAGGCTTCCTTTATGAACCTCTGGCGAGCCATTCGGCCAATTCAATGACTGGGAAACTGATCAAGTGGCTTCTTCAATGGGCCATGTGGGCCCTCCAAAGACCGGAAGACCTGAAAATCCGAAATGGGTGGAAAAACCCTTCAAGATTTCCAGCACAAGGCCGGCACGTTTTGCTATTCCAAGTCAGGCACCCGCGACGCTCTGAATGAAGGAAAAAAAAACCCTCTGCATTTGCTATATGTCGGAGAAGGGAGAACGGGGTTCCCGCGGATGAGCGGGGACTCGGCGAGGCCGTACAGCCAACGACTCCGCAGGGCAAGTAGAAGGAACTCGGGGTAGCAAAGCAGTTCGCGGGTCACCCCCAAACAACGCGGAGCGGGAGAGGATCTAGGCCCCGTCCCGGGAGGGGCAACGCCGCCTAGTTGAGGCGTTCCGGCACCAAGGGAGAGCTGCGGGCCACCCGTGCAAGAACAGTCCCCACCACACTCGGCGCCAGGCCTCGCTTCCCCGTCCTCTCTTTAGAGAACGGATGGCGTCCATGGCCCCACCACACCACTCCACGGAATGAAGTGGACGGACGGAGCCAAACTTCCGCGACTCCCCGCCCGCCCCGCGCACGGAGGCGGCAAGAGAGGGACAGGCGGCCGTGCTGGCGGGCCGGTGCCGACCAGCGCGGGGAAAGTCTCACCTAAGCACGGCCGATCCTCCGCAGCACAACACGCGGTAGGAACAAGATGGCTGCCAAAGAAGGAAAGAGAGGCGCACAGAGAAAGGAAGCGTCACGCCACGTGACGGCGCCAGCGCGCCCACGGGTTGGCGGAGCCGCCGAGTCACACTTCACAGCGCCAGGGGCGGCGCCACGGAACGCGTGCGCGCGGGGCCTCCTGGGAGCTGTAGTCCTCGGGGATTGGCTCGGACCTGAGTCCCGAAGCAGGCACCGACGCCGGGTAACCGGGGACGCAGCGGTTCCAAACGTCAGCACGCACTGTTTGGTGCACAGTTCCCCTTCGCGAACCCTCCTTCATATACGGGTGCTTGCGATCGGTTTTACTTTTTCAACAAGGTGGTAAAAAATCGGGGTAAAAGGGTTTGTTTCGGAAGAGAAAACCCATCCTTTGTTGCCTGCTTCCGCCAGGGAACTCTTGATTTTCTTCGTGAGAATAATCAGGGGTCTTGAAAGCTGATGTGACTGAGGTATTTCTACCTCCGCTATCTGTGCGGAACGGAGCTGCTGTGACCGAGATGGATACGTGTGCTAGTTTGAAGCTAGCTAAGAATGTTTTGGTGAGAAAAATTAGATTACAGGCTGTGAAAAGGAAACAATGGTGACGTCTACTTCACTCATAGGCTTGCTGAGATGTATAAGAACAAGAACACAAACATAGATTGTTAACAGAGTCGCTCTCTGTCTCTCTGGGCTTTGGGCTAAACTTCTCTCTCAAACCTAACCTGCCATCTGTGTGACTAATCCATCTGCTTCATAGTCCCCCTGGCCGACTCTCCAAACTACCTTGAGCGTAAGGCAAAGTCTTAGGTAAGGTAGAGGGGTGGGAGGAAGCAGGAAAGATGATTGGGAGCCCCTCCTGGGGACTCGGGTTTCTGGGAGGAGTTTCTCTGTCACTTTTTAACTTTTATATTTCTGTACATATATATAGTAAATATCTGCTTGTATATCGTGCTAAGCTGTAAATATAAAGCTTCGTTCGGTTTCCAGAGCCGCTGAGTCTAGTCTGGGTGATTTTCCAGAGGGGGGGAAGGGGGGTGGGCGCGCGGGTAACACCCAAACCATCACAACACGGCTGAACTGCCAGGCAGAGAAACCCCTACAGCAAACCCCCGCCACTCCTGCCGCAGCACCTCCGAGCACAGCGGTGCGCACCGCCCACATCCGCCCCACATCACTTCCTGGGCTCTAAAAAAAAGGTTTAAAAAAAAAAAAATCACCTAATCTTGTACGGTCCCGTTTTGGAGGTTTAGTGGCTGCAACTAAGGTGCCGCTGCTGCCCGCGCCGACACCATGAAGGCTCAGCCCGCGGTAGCGTCCATCTTCTGCCTGTGTCTGGTGCTGGTGACCTCCGCAGCCTTCGCCGCGGAAGGGCTCGGAAAGGGTCAGGCAAACGTTTTCTTCGGGCTTTTACTCTCAACTTTTGTCATTGTCGCGAATGGGTGCTCCGGGGCCGGGCCAGTTCCCACAGCCCGCAGCGGGCAAGGGGCCATGAGGGCGGGGGGAGGCCGGGCTGGCCTGGCAGTGCTGCCGTCGTTTAGAAGGACACCGCCGCCTTTGGACTTTAAAGATGAGGGGAGTCATTAACCGATCTTTGGCGTTGTGGTTCTGTTCTGGCTAAACCCCGAGAAGCTTCAAGGGGCCCCGCTTTTTCGTGGTGAAGGCCTCGGTGGGCCACAGCCCCTCAGTGCCTCCGCCCTACCTGGTGTTGAGGTGCCCGTCAGCTCTGCTCAGCCTCTGGCGGCCCCTCTCTGCAGGCTCCTGGCAGACCGGTGAATGGCTCTTCTCTCCCGCCCTCGGCTTCCTTTTTCCTTTCCGACCGCTCCTCACCTCTCGTCTGGCACGCCGAAGCCTCCCTGTGTGATTGCCATGTCTGATAGCCCTGTTCAGTCAGGGTGCGCGACGGCCCCGAGCTTCGCCCCGGGTGGTGGCTTTAGCCCGTCTGAGGAATCGATCACCTCTAACGCAGTGTGATCAATGACCGCAAGGCTTTGTGGTGTGCAGCCCAGGCAGTCAGTCCCATTTGTTTTACAGTTCCTCAGGTGACTTTCATTCAAAAGAAACACTCTAGTATATGTCGTGTAGTGCTTTTAAAAAAACGTATGAAACTCACCACGAAGTGAGGTTTAGTTTATTACCAAAAAAAAAGTGTTTCCTACCTAGAACAATCAAAGGATTTCCCTGGTTTAAATGTTGGTCTTTGAATGAAATAGCTGCCCTGTCAATATTCCGAGTAAACATCACTTCTGCTAACTGAGCTGCTTTTTGCTCTGCTTACAAACATCGCCTTGTGTCTGGTACCTGTGTGACAGGACGTGGACCAAATGTCCTCCACCTTACCCATAACTGTTGTGTTAGGGGTATGATCTCAACACCTGCCAGCGCCAGAATCCAAGACTCATACTGCAGCTGTTTGACAAAATTAACGTTTGCCACATTTTTTCCATCAGTGCCCCAGTAAGGACTTGCAATGACAAAGGTTCAGAAAGATTAAAAACTTTCAGTTTATTAAAGAGACAGAGACAACTGATTGGGGATTGCCGATAAGAAATGCACTGGCTGCAGGAAATTGAGCTCGAGTTCATAAATCCTAGGTAACATAAAACAAAGTCAGAGATACAAGTCTTTGCAGTAGTGCTGATATACAGTGGAAATACAGCAGAAATTAAGCCATATATTGAAGGTACAGCTCTTACTAAGAGGATATCTCCCTTAGGAAAAGGATCACAGCCCATCAAGTGTCCCTGTCTCTGCTAAATCCAGTATTCCACTTCATTCTGCTCATTCTGCTGTGCCTGTCATGTTTTTTTTAACATCCAAACATGGCTGCCTTTGCTTTCTAGTTGACGTTTAGCATGATTTATGAAGAGTTGAAGTGACCTAATCACGTATGATTAGCATGTACTCCACTTGTCTCGTTATTGCACTGAGGGGTGTCAAGTTTACTATTGAAACTGCAGTTAATTAGGCAAAGGTCTTCCCCCGAGCACTACAGCCTTCAAAATCTGTTTTGAAGTGACTTGGGTTTGTTGTTTTAGCCTTGCTCCAATAGTTTTAGCCAGAACAGGGCTGTCATGCCGTCAAAAGACTCTTTTCCTTCAGCCATATGGCGGGTGAGTTTCATAAATCTTCATTTAACATAAACTTCTCTTGTTTGTAAATGGCCTTGCCCCATGGTAAGCTAGGCAGTTACCCTGCATGAGCTCAACTAAATATTTGATATGTTGCATCATATCAGGAGAGAAGAGAGGGTAATAAAGATACTGTGCCAACTATTCACAGTTCCCAGGTGCTGAACTAGGATGCCACAAGGTTTTGCTGTTTTGCTGACTTTATTCTTGGCTTTCTCCAACTTATCTGCCATAGTTGTCTATGGGAGACAACATCCACCCTCCCCTGCCCAGCACTGGGCAGTCTGCAGCTCCCCACCCTGTATAGCTCCAAAAATCTGCTCTGCTCAGCATCCAGGGCACTGAGGATTGTTCAGTAATCCAGACCCTGAGAGATGGGAACTGACAAGTAGAGGCTGATTATTGATCATCCAGAACAGGCATGCATTAATCGACCCATTAGGCCTTTGAGGAGGTCTTCTAGAAGAGTTCCCCTATGAACGGTTCCTCGATCTCCTTCATCTCAGCCTCTGGTGTGGTTTTCAGCAATGTGGTGTGCTGGCTACAGGGTCAGAAAACCTGGCAGTCCCTGTGCAATCACTCACTCTTGTCTCAACCGACTTAAGACTTGTTATCTTGATAGAGTATTTCCTGCATCGTTCAGTCATGGAGTTCTTGCTTACTCTTTGGCAGTGTTCTCATCAGCAGTAATGCTTAGCATGATAGTTTTTAAAGCAGTTAATGATCTTATATTGGTCTAAGAATTTTTGAGTTTCAAATTCAGAGCAGTTTAGAAAGACAAACGCTGACATGTTTAATTTGTCACTAATCAGTTAATAAATGTTCATGGCTTGAAGGTGACTGAGGAATAATCAGAAAGCACTTCAGTTTTAATCTCTGTTTGGGGGATTTAAGTGACATTTGCATATATAAATAAATATTTATGAGTGTGGCCTGTTTCTGTTAATTAATTTCAGGGGGATTTTTCATAAGGCTATGTGGGTTGTTGTTGCAGAAGTCTTGTCAGGACTGGGATTATAGTTGTTGGTTGTTTTTTTTTTTTTAGGAGAATATAAAATTAGTCTAAAATATTCCTAAGGGTCAGACTGGTTTGCTCTGTTAGTTGTCATGTTAAATTATGCAGAATTTATAAACCTTTCTCTCTGGCAGGTTTTGGAGATCATATTCATTGGAGAACGCTGGAAGATGGGAAGAAAGAGGCAGCAGCCAGGTATGTTAACTAAATACAGAAAAGTGTTTTTGAAGTAATTCACAAAGATTCCATCTCACTCCTAAATTTCTTCACGGAAGAGGAGGCATTGACAAGCATGAAGGTGGCTTAGGAGACTGTTCAAATCCTTAGAGCCTATGAGGGACAAAATCTGGAATTTCATTACTTTGATGAGGCTACCTAGGTCTGATTAAATGATTGAATTCCCAGCATGTCTTTGGAAAAAAAAAAAAAAAGTGAAGAAAGACATGGCTCTCGCCCCCTAAATGCATGTTTGAGGGGATCAGTTGTTCAAGCAGAAACTTTCTGGGGCTAAGCTTAAATGCTAAAAAGAAATCAGAAGGTTAAAAATGTCATTCTGACACATTTCTTTCCTCGGGATTTCTTCTGTTTCTTGTTGAAAAGGAAATTTGTCTGCTTATATCATATGCTTAAGAAGGAAAATTGCATTATTATAGGTTCTCCTTGTACTTTTAAATTTATACCCTAGATCTGACAGTGCTGACAGGGGCAGAAATTCCTTCTGCCTTCCAGGTTTGCTGTTTCATTGAATTCTGCTCTCAGACTGAGCTGTCTGGCAAGTTCTGCACTCCAGTATAGACACCAAATTAACCCTGGCAGTGTGGTTCAGAGGTCTTACAAGTTTTTATAACAAGGTCTTTTAGTGTTTATTTGGTACACTTGTGTAAAAACATAGATTGTTTCAGTATTTGGGAGAGTAATTGTGGCATTACGTTGCAATGAAGCAGAGGAAGCTTAGAAGTGAGACAGAGGATGGAAGGGTGGCAAGCTCTTGGGTGTAGACAGGATGAGCATTTCTGCTCAGAAACAGCCCACGAGGGAAGGCTGGAATGCATGTTCATGCTCTCTCCAGTCATTGCTGAACAGACCTGCTTATCACTTGAATTCAGCAGTATTTGACTGCTACTGAAGGACTGGGGAAACCAGCAACCACAAAGATACAGCTAAACCCCAGATTCTTGTTCTAAGTCTGACCTTAGGCCTATAGATGAACAATTACATGAAGTAATCTGTTATGCATCAAGTGAGACACATCAGAGGCAAGTGGTCTAGAACTTACGGGGCTTCAGTTTCAGTTACATAGCAGACTGGAAGTGTTGGAGACACTGGAGACATCTTATAGAATCATAGAATGGTTTATGTTGGACGTGACCTCAAAGATCATCTAGTTCCAAACCCCTGCCATAGGCAAGGACACCTCCCACTAGAACAGGTCGCTCAAGACCTCATCCAGCCTGGCCTTGAACACCTCCAGGGAGGGAGCAGCCACAACCTCCCTGGGAAAACTGTTCCAATGTTTCACCACCCTCACTGTAAAGAACCTCTTATTTTTATAACGTCCCCTGTGGGCACGGGTGGGGATCCAGCTCCCGTACTGGGCGCCGTGGTACGAAAGCCCTTTTCAGCAAGAGGCCTGGCAGGAGGGTGCCCCGGGCCAGGCGCGCTTTGCAGGGAGGCGATTCCCCTTGGGATAGGCCCTTGCGCCGGGCAGCCGAGCCCGGGAAGGAGCGGAGGCGCGGGGCGCTGAGGCGCTCAGCGAGGGCTGCCTGACGCCACGGCGAGATGTCGCGCCACGGCGGCTCCGGCGCCGCCCGCGGTTGTCCGGGCGACCGGGAGCGAGGTGTGGCGTGTCCCGAGCGGAAGCAGTCGCCGTGTCCGTCCGGGTCGGAATGGCGGCAGAGCGGGTGGAGGGAGGAGCATGCCACTGGTGGTGCTATGCGGGCGGCCGGGCAGCGGGAAAAGCCGGCGGGCCGCGGAGCTGCGGGCGGCTCTGGGCGGGCCGGAGAGGCAGGCGCACGTCGTGGCCGAGGCGGAAGGTGGCCGGGCGGCGCTGCGGGCCGAGGTGGAGCGGTTGCTGAGCCGGCGGGACGTGGTGATCGTAGATGCGGGTAACGAGCTACGGAGCATCCGCTACGAGCTGTACTGCGCGGCGCGGCAGGCAGGCACGGCGCGCTGCCTCCTGCACTGCGCGGGCGGCACGGGCCGCCCCGACGAGCCGCCCTTCGAGGCTCCCGACCCGGGCAACCGCTGGGACCGGCCGCTCTTCACGGTGCACGGCGAGGAGCCGCTGCCGCTGGCCGACATCCGCGCCGCCCTCTTCGAGACTGCACCGCCGCCGCCGCACCGCGCCACCCGCACCCAGCCCCTGCAGTCGTGCAGCTTCCTCCACCACCTCGATCGCGTCACCCAGGAGGTGCTGGCCGCCGTCATGGCCGCCCAGAGGAGCGGGGCGCAGCCTGGGGAGGTGGTCCGCGTCCCCGGCGTAGCCGAAGGGCTGGTGCTGAACCGGCCCGTGAGCATGGCCGAGCTGAGCCGACTGCGGAGGCAGTTCATCAGCTACACCAAGATGCAGCCCAGTGACGAAAATTTGCCCCAGCTGGCCAGCATGTTCTTGCAGTACCTGAGCCGCAGCATCCAGTGAACCCTGTCACCTGTGCTACAAACAGCAGTGGCCATGTTACGGACCCAAAGTACTTGCAACAGGAAGACCACACTTTCCAGCCACGGATCTGACAGACCACCTCGGGTCTAGCATATCACATGTGCAGTAGCAGCTCTAGGAGGATGGATGCCATGTCCGTGCAGCAGCTGAGCAAGCTGTGTTGCTAAGAGGATCCGCTGGGATACTGTTCCCCCACCCCTGCATCGTCCCCACTTGCATCCTTTGAAAAGAAGAGCTACTGTTGTGTCCCCAGGCAAGCAGAGTCTCCTGTGGAGACATAAACCCCAGTAAGCACATAGTGTCTAAGGAGGAAAACCCCAATGGAAAATCTTTCCCTTCCACATTGGCGTGTGTATGTCTTGAAGAGGAAGATTTTTTTTCCAAAATTGCCTCCAGATGATGTCAAGCTGCAGAAGAAACTTCAGGTCCAGAACTGTATTTTTAGGGTGTGACTATCATAAAACCCTGCTAAACACAAGAAGTAGATTGGCAGTCTTTGGCAAGCTCAAAGCTCTGTTTCAGGATTAAAAATAAAATACGTGCCTTAAATGGAGTAGAGTCTTAATTCACCTGCAGCACTATTCTATTGAAATAATTTGCTGTGTCTTCTCTACAAGGTCATCATTAAATACCTTTGAAAACACCAATTGTTTAAGAATGGGTGCTCTCATATGTAGACTGGGCTAAAATGCCAGTGTCTGTTCAGCACCAGCTGTGATGGGTGACTTAATTCTGTACTTAGTTTCAGCTAATTTCAGTCTTTGCTGTACCACTTATACAGCTAATAGAAGCTTTTCACTTCCTGGTGGATGCTTAATCCCTCATTTTAATAAACTGTTTGGTTTAATGGTATGTATAGTGCTGCCCTGGAGGCAGAGATCCCATGAGGCAGGAAGGCTTCCTGCAGTTAGAGTGGCTATGCAGCTATCAGCTGCTAGGTGGTCATACACGTTGCAGAGCTGAGGAGCTACTGCAAAAAATGTTTGGTGTAATGTTATTTTCCCTAAGTAAAGAGAATAAAGCTGTGAAAATAGGTTCAGTATCTTGAAAATCTCTGTGAGTTCTCACTAAGAGTTGGTGTTCCAAGACTGTGAGCACTTCATTTCAAATCTGCTTTGAAAATGTCTCTTAACTTCAAAAACAAAAGGCATGTTGCAATACTGATTCCCAGATGATTTCCCTCTTCTAACGTGAAGCACTGATCTTTGATGATTAAGAATAATGTTTGTTTTCCAGGCTTAAGTCAGCCTCTACTCAAGAAAGAGGCAAAATCATGTTGGACTGTATGAAAAAAAAAAAGGTGGATTTCACTGGCGGGGAGAGGATGCTGATACAGCACCAGCTTTGCTAGGGGACTATATATTCTTGCTCCTTACTGCAGAGAGTCTTATAAAGAAGATGGTACCACTGATTAGTTCTAAATGGCAGAGTTCTGTGTGAGCTACTCTAAATGGTGGTGGCTTCCTCACCACCCATTCCTGCTTCTGAAGGCCAGAACTGAACACTGCAAAGGTTTCTTTCATAGCTGTCTACAGTTAAGAGAAACTCATACATCAGTCCTGGTAGTAATCAGTTCAGTCACTGATTGTATACAAAGGTGCTTGTAATTGTGTGTGAAAATGTCACTTTATTTTTGCCCCCTAATAGCTCAGCGAGTTAGCTTGTTTTGTGTGGCATATCCTGGAGTCTCCTTCTCTGAAGGCTTTCAAAACTCTCCCTGGATGTATTCCTGTGCGAACTACCCTAGGTGATCTTGCTTTGGCAGGGAAGTTGGACTTGATCTCTGGAGGTCCCTTCCAACCTCTAAAGTTCTGTGATTCCATGATCCTGAAAGAAGGTGCCAGGTCATATATTCTCTCTACATTACTTCTTTTCCTTCATCTAGTTTTAGACTGGTCTTACTGTTCTGGAAGCTGTATCATTATTACCAGCTTTTCTTGGATACTGTTCCATAGTTTAAGGGGTTTATTGGTAAGAGGAAAGGGATGAGATTCCCAGTTCTTTGTTCTTAGTGTTTCTTAGCTTACTGCCCTGGTCAGCATTCACCAGTTCAACTGCTGGGTGGCAGAAACAATGAAAGTGTTAGGAAGGACTTCCTCATGCAGGAAGCTTGGAGGTTAAGTGTTGTACTACCTGCACATGCTCAGTAGGAAAATAAGTCACCTGTAGTTGTATCACCTCTATTGTCAGGTAAAATTGATGCAAAATAGTGAGGAGCAGTGAAGTGGTGGTTTAATTGAATCACCAACATATGTGGGATATGTAGTGCCTTTAGTGCCTCATCTAATCACATAGTGCAGCTTGAATACATTGTAAAGGAGCCTGACCTTGGTAAGCCTGACTTTGTCAGAGTGAACTGCTATGAGGATACTAAAGTCTTTACAAGAGCTGTCTGTAATTATTATTACAGATGTTTGAAGATTGGGAAAACTTTCTGTGAGGCAACCTTAAATCACAGCAGAATCTCTTTGCCTCCCTCTTGTTTGCTGTTCTGTTTAGCCTTTGCAGAAATCTGTTAAAATGTACATGCAGTACAAGCTGAACTGTAAGCTCTCTTTGATGTTTTTTTATTTTGTTTTGTTTTTAGTGGTTTGCCTCTTATGGTTATCATCCACAAGTCTTGGTGTGGAGCTTGCAAAGGTAACTGGAAATACTAGAGCCTGCTGAAATTTCTAAGCTGTATGCATATCATGTAACCATGAGAAACCTGAACTCTGCATTCAAAGTGTAGCTAATGGTATTTGTATTTCATTTAGGATGGTATAGTATCACACTGCCTCACCTGTTAGCACTGCCCAAAGCCAACCATGCCTATATGCAGTAAAATATCAACGGTAATAGTGCACTCGTGTTGTGGCTGCAGTTCCTTCTGCACTTGGCTCTGAAAAATGGATCAGAATGAATGGTTTTCAAGAATTCAGTGTAAATTGCCATGCTCTTTCAGTATCTGGGCATAATAGCTAAGCTTAAAGGATGAGCTAATTGAGTGAGAGCAGTGGTTTAGGGCAAGCTTTTTGTTTCTGTTCCATTGGTTCAAATATGACTGCACATGTCTGTTGGTTAGGCTTCATCATATGGCTGCCCAGCAAGCCTCAGTTCCCTGCTGTTCTGAGCCTGGCATGAGCAGGTGGGTACATCTATTCCATTTGCTTACTGCTTATGGAAGAGTACCAGCACTCCAGAGGGAACACTGAAGTTGAGATTTTTTAATGCTGGCTTGCCTGCACATCTGAAATCTTTTCCACTATCTATTACACACCTTTTCATTTTTTCTTTTCCCTCCTCCTAATTAGCTTTAAAGCCGAAGTTTGCTGAATCCAAGGAGATCTCTGAACTTGCCCACAATTTTGTTATGGTCAACCTTGAGGTATGCTGCCCTCTGATTTGTATCCATGCTACTGCCTAGAAATTAAACATGTGCTTGTTTGTGTACATCCTAAAGCCTGTGCTCCTGAGAAGGTACTCAGGGTTGATGAATATAGCTGATTGTTTTAAAAAGAGTTGTCTTCAGTCTTGTGTTTAGAAACCTGGCTCTGTCATTGTCTCTTAACAGTTTGTGCCTTGTGCCATCCTGTGGCTGCAGTAAATGAATTTACATTTATTCTCTCACGACATATCAAACATTCCTACACAGAAAAAAAAATATTTTCACAAATGATACTTGTTTAGGTATAAAATTTCCTTCCCTTTTGGAGTGGAAGATACTGTGCTTACCTGGGCTCTGTTGAGAATGGAGATTGTTTAGGGTAAATGGAAGCTGAAGGCAGCAGCTTGTTGTTTTAAAAGGAGTGCTGTGTTTTGTTACCTTGCTCATATGTTCCCTCTCTTCTGTCTTGCTTTGTAGGATGATGAAGAGCCAAAGGATGAAGCCTTTAGTCCTGATGGAGGTTACATTCCCAGAATCCTCTTCATGGGTAGGACATCCATGGCTGTTCTATCCACTCACAGGATCATGTTGTTACTGTCTTACCAACATTTCCTGTTTGATTTCTTGTTTCATAGACCCAAGTGGAAAAGTCCACCCAGAAATCATAAATGAGAAAGGAAACCCCAGCTACAAGTACTTTTATACCAATGCTGATCAAGGTAGGTGCTAGGTAGTTTGAAGTGCTTGTAGAAGAATTCAGAACCATGGCTCACCTCACTACCTACTGTAATGTCTGTAGGATCTAAATGTTGTCTTCAGATGTGCCATGGAAAATGGTGCCATTCTCAGTTACAAAGAGTTGGGGAAAAGGTGCAGAGCTGCTTGGGATTTTTTTTCCCCCACAGGTTAATTTGTAGATTTATGTTCTTTACCTGTATTGTTTTAAAACACTTTCAATACCATCTTGATGTTTTTGTGTTGAGATTAACAGCCGCTGTCTCTCTGCCTAATCTTTCAGTTGTCCAAGGGATGAAGGAGGCCCAGGAGAAGCTAACAGGTGATGCTTTCAAACAAAAACACTTAGGAGATGAACTATAATGCTACACTGAATGATGCTTTTCTGTCACTTCAAAACTCTCAAAGGAAATGATTAAATAGACCAAGAATGTAGGTGCATTGGAGGGACATCATTCTCCTGTCCACAGTGTTAGGTTAACCCCTGTTTGGAGTTCACACACATCATTGATTGCAGTGTTATCTCCTCTGCCTGGCAGTTTGTACTGTTAATGGTTATTTGCAACTAGGTAATGTGCAAACACATCACTTCTCGTGTTTGAGCACCCACTAATACTTGGAGTTAAAAGGGAGGTGTGGAGGACAGAATGTTCTTTTGAGAGCAGTGTGATTGGAATAACTACAAAGCGGACAATGTTTTGACACTAAATCAGGGTCGGATCCCTCCTTTTTCACTGGTAGTATGTGATCCCACTGTTTTTACTGGGAGTTCCTATGAATGGAGGCATGTTCCTGGGCCAGGTGTTTTCTAGACATCCCAAACCATGAATTCTGCCACTAAGCCAAGTAGACCAAATGTCATGAATATCCAAGCAGCATGTGAAATCATTAGCTCTGCAGACAATATTTTTGTGTGTGTAAACCTGTGTGGTTCATCTTTCTTTGCCTCTGGGCAGAAGTGTAACTTTCTCCTTGTGCACTCACCTTTTGATTGTTGTACAAGTGAGAGTGGGTTATGGCGAAGCTTTATGGGGTTTCTCTCGATTCTTTGAATGTTTCCTGGCGGCTGCCTTGCCATCACATTGTACTGTATTTTTGTACCAGGGTGAAAAATTAAACCTTTTTAAACATAAGCATGCGGTGGTGTTCTTTGCTAAAGGGCATAGCTTTCCCTTCTTAAGGGTGGGGGGGATCTACTTTTACATTGAAGTGGTTGTTAGTGTTGAATGTCACAGCTGACAAAGGTTTCTCCTTTTTTATAATTGAACTACGATTCAGCCGTTCTTGCACTGTCTGTACCGTTGAGGGCAGAGTTAATACCTAGTCTTTATCTACTGGAACTGAAAAGAAAATTGAAGGGGAAGAAACTCCCCTTTTCTTGACCTGCTGGTCACGCTGCCGGCGCAACCCGGGATGCTGTTGGCCTTCTTTGCCACAAGGGCGCATTGCTGGCTCACGGGCAGCTTGCTCTCCACCTGCTCTCCCGCGTCCTCCTCTGCAAAGTTGCCTTCCAGACTGTCGGCCCCCAACCTGTAATGGCGCACATGTCGTTCCTCCTCAGCTGAAGGACTTTGCATTTCCCCTTTCTGAACTTCCTGACAACCCTCTCTGCCCATTTCTCCAAGGTCCTTCTGCACAACCATCTGGTTATCAGCCACTCTCCGGTTTTGTATCTGATGGCTGCTGAGAGCAGACACTACTTGTTCACCCAGGTTGTTAATGAAGGTGTCAAAATATCAGCCCCAGGGTTACTCCACTAGTGATGAGTCCCTTTCAGCTCAACAGTTCTGCCAGTTTTCTGTTCACCTCATTGCCCATATAATGAGTTTGCCTGTGAGGAGGCTGTTGCAGACAGGTCAAAAGCCTTAGTAAAGTTAAAATAAATGTCACCTCCTGCTCTCTCCTCATCTACCAAGCTAGTCATCTAAAGGGAAAAATTCTCTCCAAAAGCTGCTTGCCATAGCTTCCCACAACAGAGAGAGAACTTTCTACAGATACTTTTTGAAGAGCTCAGGACGTTAGTTGGGGAAAATTGTACATAATAAACCCAACTTGTCTACTGAATCCATTTGTACTGTTTGCTAGTGTTATGAATTCTACTTTCCAGAGCATTAAAAGGCATGGACTCAGTGGAAATAATGGGATTACTGCACATTACAGTTGCCCTGCTCAGATACTAAAGGTTGTTCTACAGCTTTTAGCCTCTGCTTCTCTTGCAAATTGTCTGATAAATCGAAAGTGAAATTCAAGTCTAAAAGTGTATCAGCCTTCAAAGTAAATAATTCTATATAAGCCCCCAAAAGTATTTGTGTTTTGCAAAACTGTCATTTTTTTTTCACCTCATCTGTATCGGTTGACCTAATAAAAAACGTGTCCTGTCTGATGCTCCTCACTTCATTGTATAGCCTTGCACTGTCGTGGCTGTAAAAAGTATTTGCTACGTCTTTCTTACTTGCCACCAGAGGGAGGACCCTGTTTGTTCATCTGGGACAGGATTCAACAAATAGTAATTAAAAAACACCCCAGCCAATTTCTGATGCAAGATAGTGGGTTGCACTCTTCCCCACTCTCCCTTCTGCTTGCTTTTTCCTAGACCATGCTTTCATCCTTTGTTGCAAGATGGAGCTTTCCACTTGCTATCCTGCTCAGCGTTTAACTGGGGTCTCAGGAGAATATGGCATGGGTGCTGCTACAGCTTGATGGCTAAGCAGAAGCCAGTCAGGTGTAAAAACTGTGTCACATCTCTGTCTTGCAGGGTAAACTGACTTTAGATCTGCTGTATTTCTCTTTCTACCTGTTAGTTTTATACCTGGACATTTTAGTTTCTAGCTCCTAACGCAGATGCTTTACACCCTTCTGCTTTTTAAGGTGATGCTGCTGGTTGGCATATTTTTTTGCTCAGAGGGAGGGATACATCTTGAGCATTCCATCCAACAGTTGGTTTATGTGTATGGCATGTTTACACACGTGAGCAACTCCGCAGGTTTTAGAGGACCTGCTACAGGTCAGTGTTTGTAGCAATTGTAGTTCAAGTTAATTATATGCTGCAGCAGCTCACCAGTGTGCATTAACCAAAGCTGCAGGCTAGCTTGTCCCCATCAGCTTTGGTTTGTGTGCTGCCCATCTGTATATGACTTGCAATAACCTGCGTATTTACATTGCTTCTTGAGATGTATCCTAGAAATTTCCTTGGATTCTCAGCTTCTGTTCCTTTTATGGTGATAATAAAATCCAAAGACACTCCAAAAATCTCAGCATCGATCCAGGGAACTGCCAGGCCAAATCAATCATGCTGTCAGCTTCCCTTTCTCCCAGAAACAGCCCACCAAGGCAAACCCCCAAAGTTAATTAAAGAGTGACTGGATTGTAGTTAGCCATCTGGCTGCCTGGGAGCAGAAGTTGCTTTGTGCACCTGGAGCTGAACAAGCTTTAAGAAGCGTCAGCCAGAGACTCAGGAAACCTTTCCCTTGCCATGTTCAGCAGTGGGAAACAAAAGCACAACAACCAAGAATGCCAGGACTGCCCAAGGGGCCTGTCTGTCATCGTGGCAGGCCAAGTTTAGAAGTCATCTACTTCAAATGCACTTCTGTCACCATGGTTGCTTGTCTGCCATAGTATCCAGCCTGTATCAAACTGGTAATGAGCTTCAGTCATTGTCCTCACAGCTTGTGTAATGAATAGCTCTGAAATGGGGCATTATTAAACCCCTGTGAGTGCAAAGTCATAGATCCTTAGAGGTGATGAAACTCACCTTTGGCCAGAGGAGAGCTGCCTGCATTTGCATGATGCAGCAGCTTACCCACTGTTGTGCTCGATTTGGTTTGTCCAACCAAGAGGACCACTCCAAGTCTATTCCTTGACAACTGTGGCTATAGGTGGATCAAAACCTGAGACCTGAGCAAGGATTAAAGGTGGGATTACACTAAGCAGTATCCAGAGAGTGGGAAAAAAAGGGGCATTTTTCTGCAACTTCCTGCTCATCTCAAAGCAAGCAAAGCCAAAGAATGAAGCTCCTCTAAAAGGTTACACCACACTTGCAGGCAGCTGTGTAAGTTGTCTTCAGGGCAAACTGGACAGGGGAGTTTGCAATGTGGAGGAAGCAGGAAATAATCATGAAGATCTGTCAAAGGAAAGTTGCTTTGTCTCAAAACTATTTGGCATGTTAACTCATTCCTCCTTTCTGCCTCTAAGAAACATGCTGGTTTGTTAGTCAAATAAACTCAGTTTACTTTTCCTTTCAAAGTTTGTCTAGTGTAAGGAGTGGCTGCATACAGTTCCCAGGCCTGCTATTGTCCGAGAAGCACCACTCCCACAGGAGGTCCTGATTCACTGCCAGCCTGGTGCCACCACGTCAGCATGCCCCAAGGAGGAGGAATGTCCACTGACAGCTGCCAGCCAGCTACTGTGGCTTCATACAGGTAGTGGGGATAGGGACTAAACCTTGAGTGATCCTCTCTAGGGTGTGAACAAATGTCATGGCACAATTTTGAATTGCCATATGTTCCTTCACTTGGGGACAAAAAAAAAACCAACAGAAAGATCCCAAGCGTCTCTGTTCATGAGTATGCTGGAAGTGCAGGGACTGGCTGACCTGTGCTTACCAAAACTCCATATTCTGACTCAGAATAGCCTGAGAGGCTGTTATGCACCACCCTGTGCTGCCACCCATCCAGGACAGGGCAGAGTGGCCCTTCAGGGAAGGCACAGGGAGCAGACAAGCTATGTCCCAGGCACAGGATCATGGAGCTGGTGGGTGCTGTAAAAACAACTGTTTCTGAGCTGCTCCCAAGTTTTGTGTTCCACTGACCAGCACATGTGTGCACTCCTCCATTTCCCATGTCCCTGCCACAATATGGGAGATCAAGGAGAGGCAGCTTTCTAGATCTTCCTCCTTCTCAAAAGGGCATGATCCATTGCTGCCATTCCAAGCCAGGGTAAGGGAACAAAGGCCCACCAGAGCTGCAGGAAGGAGCCAAGGCAGGGCTGCAAAGGCAGGACAGTCTGGACTGGATCTGGCTGAGGCTGTAACTAGTTGCTGATGAGATTATTTGTTGGGATATACTAATTTTTGGACCATTTTCCACGTGCACAGCACGGGGCTGGTTGATGTGCTGCAGAAATACTAAATACTAAGGGCTGCAGGTGTTCTCACTTTGTGACTGTGTTTCAGGACACAACACAGCATGCTGTGCATGAAAGAAGCTGTGTAATGCTGTGCATTTGGATGTTGCTTTAATAATATGAACAGTTTTCAAAATCCCATTTGTAAGGATTTTGTACATTAGCCCTGTAAAAGAGTGAAATTCACACATATTGGACACAGCA
This sequence comes from Tricholaema leucomelas, assembly GCA_013400475.1. NCBI lineage: Eukaryota > Metazoa > Chordata > Aves > Piciformes > Lybiidae > Tricholaema lacrymosa > Tricholaema leucomelas. The sequence continues at coordinate 59,581 of WAAF01019480.1, forward strand.
TGGGGCATATATGCTGTTCGTTCCACAGTGGAGAAGCTCCTGGGTAGGTGCTACCTATTCAAATGAGGAGGATTTTGTTTTCTTCCCGTGGCTGCTGTGTTTTCATCTAGCTGCCCTGGACAACAGCTGGTAATGAGCTGAAACCACTACCCTGAGTTCAAGCTCTGTTTCTTTGGGATACAGTTTTGCCTGTGTATGTCCAAGGCCTAGCAGGGTCTTAGCCAATGAGTCTTTTAGATTCAGGGTTTTAGTACTATTATTATTTATAGCACTGAATATAGCAGATCATCACTCTTGATTTAAGTGCTTTGGTGATGTTCTCATTCTAGTAATAGGTAATGAATAAAATGACTGGTTTTAGAAAAGAAGGATCTGAAAAGATTAAAATGGTTTCCTTAGATCAGTTGCACTCTGAGGATGCAGTAAACTGAACTGGAAGCATTGGGAGAGAAGAGTGAGCCTGTTGTGCTTGTGTTGAGGGAGATAGAGCCACATGTCAGAAAACAAGGCAAAGCATAACATCTGCACTTCCCTGCCACCTCCCTGAGCTGGTGGCAGTTCTCTCTGGTCCCTCATTTGCCCATCTACAAATCTAAAATACAGACCTCACTCACTGGGAGTTGTGTAAGCAGCTCAAGACTACACAGCGTTCAGCCATGAAGGGAAGTGCACTGAGAAAGCTAACAACACTCACTTCATAAATTAAAGAAGCGTGGCTAAACAAAGTGATGGACAGAAAGAAGCACTGCCAATTCCCCTGCCTCCTAATTACCTGCCTGCAGCCCTTCCTCTTTTGGTCAGCCCTGACTAAGAAAGGGCTTGCATGTAAGAACTGGCATTTCAGGGATGGCATGACATCTGCCAAAGCCTTTGGAAATCATGCTCAAAAGTGGCTCTGCACTTTTGGCTGCATCGTGGGATGTTAAAACAGGTGATCACTGAGCAGGTACCCAAGTAAACATCAATCATAACCTGCCCTTTCCATCAGAGCAGTAGAAATCTGCCCATGACCACTTGCTGTCTGTGCTGGTGCTTTATAGTGCTGTTGGTTTGCAGTGGTTTTCTGGATTGAGCATCAGAGAGCAGACAGAGAAAAGCACTGTCAACATCACCACAGACACCATGTTGGAGAGAGGGCAAGTCAGGCTTTAGAAAAGGCAGAGATCACATTTCCCAGAGCAATGAGAAGACTGTGAGGAGCTAAAAAGACTTTTTTGGATGGGTCAAGTCTGTCAGGCTGCCTTTAAAATAACTATTGTAATGAGTCTGGAATTTTGTCATGCTCTTGATTATTTCAGGTTGATACACAAGGCTGATACCTGGCTCAAATCAGGGCCTGGCTTATGTAGCAATGCCTTTACGTTCAGTCTTGATAGCAAATAAACATAGTCATTCTAGATGAAGGTAAAAAATCACTTTACTGCTGGGTAGAGCTGTCCCCCAGGCCACATGACAGGTAGCTCTGGCTTAAATAAATTGAGAGGATGGATGGCATCTCTGACCTGCAGTGAGAAGAGGTGTTGCTTAAAACTCCTCCGTGTCTCTCCTAAAATGTAGACCTTGTCCAAATACAGGTATACAGCACTGCCATACACCCTGGATTTCAACATTCTCATGGTACTGTTAACTAGTCAGCTACCATGGGGAAAATGTAGCAATAAAAGCAATTCATGGATTCCTTTAAAGTGCCTTAACTGTTCCAAAGCTAAAGCTTATCCAAGAGCTGGTTGACTACAAGTCAGTCCAAAGATGGTTCCAGATGCAGAAAGACTACAAGTAGACAAACACGTCTCTGTCCTGTCTGGGCAGTGTCCAAGTTGAGTCAAATTGCTGTGCATCAAACACACCAAAGGCACACCACAATGAGAGTGGGTGAGAGCGGAATGGTGCTCTTCTAGAGCCATGAGGTCAGAGGTGATCCCTGGAGGCTGCTCAGCCAGTCAATGAGCTAAGACAAGCACTCTGCAAACTCCAGCGTCTTAGCTGGCTCCTACTCCAGCCTCCCCTTGCAAGGAGCCAGTCTCTTCCGAGGCTGAATAAGAACCTTGACTCTGCAGCTCGGCACCTGCGTACCCCCCAGCAGTGACAAACTGCACTGCCACTTTTGCTGGCTGTGAAGCAAGCACCTCCTTAGTTACTTCAGAGACTTGACACACCTATGATTTTGGTTACTTTCCTAGACGATCATCTCCAAAAGCTTTGGTTTCACCGCAAGGGACAGGCCAGAGTCAGGTATGGTTTTGATCTTGAGGTCTGTTTGTAGGATTGTAAAGCCAAGAAAGTCTGCCACACCCTCTCCATCAGACCTCCTTCAGGCAATCAACTTGAAGAGATCACAGCCACTACCTCATTTGTTCGATCTTCTCAGCAGCCTCCTGATGCCATAGCCGTCGTCACCAGGCACCAGAGGCAACAGTTCTGAATTCCAGACCGTGTAGAGAGTGCAAGAACAAGCTAGGGTCGCACCTGGGACACTTCTCCCCGCCACCGGGGCTCCAGGAACACCTGAGGTGATTTCCACTCCCGGGAGTGGACTGCGGGGTGGAGGCTGAGGACGAACACACCTGCACGGGTCCCCCGGAGGGCTCGAGCCGCGGATCGGTGCTGCGCACAGCCGGGACACCCCCTCAGCCCCGACCGGGGCTCCCGCGCCACCGGTTACAGCACCCCGCCGCGGCTCCGCCCTCGGGGCCGCCCCAGGTGCCGGCAGCGGGGGCGGCTCCCGCCACGCGAGCAGCTGTCGCGGGACCCGCACGGCTCGGTTTGGCTTCTCTTCTCCCGCTCCTCCGCCTCAGGTAAGAGCCGCGGGGGGGTTCTTACTGTGAGGTGCGCGCCGTCGGGGAGCAGCCTTCCCCTTCCAAAGTAACGGTCATGGGGTACGGCCGTCGGGACGTCGCCACTTCCTCAGGCTACTGCTGTGGGGTGGGAACCGCGCCTCACCTCACAGACCCTGCCGGGGGCCTCAGAACTCTTCTCGCCCGCCTCGGCGATGAGTATCGGGGCTGTTGCCGCGCTCCGTGGGACGGCGGGAGGTCGGAGCCCCTGTGGGGCGGGCGTGGGCTGCAGCGCCGGTGGCGGGATGATCGCTGTGTGCCCGGAGGCTTGGTGTGAGGGACAGAGCCTCAGAAGCGGCGAGGAGCGGGACGTACCGACAGTGCGCTCTCTAAATCAAACATCGATCCGGTAACGCTTTGCCTTTAAAACACCCCGAGCGGGAGGGGAGGGTTACAGAGCGGGGCCTTGCTGGCTGTTTCTCAGCTGGTGCGTAACCTATGCTGGTTCCCGGCACCTTGGGCGGTTGCTTTCTGCTTAGAGAGTTGCAGCAATTAAAATGAGAAACTGTTGAGCAACAGAACACGCTGCCGAGGAACGCAGGATTTTGGGGTTGCTGCTGCGTTTGGAAGGGAGCAGAGGCGCGCTGCTGCCGGACGCTGGCTGCGGAACACCCACCCGTGGGCTTGCATTTCGCCGTGCAGGGGAGGGGATGGACCTGCAGGTTGTGTGTGCACCCACGCTGCCCTCGAGCCCGCCGCACAAGGCCAAACGGATCAACCACTCTAATTTAAAACACGAGAAGTATAAACTCCTGGTGTTGTCACCAGTGTGTGCTGCTCCACGTACAGGTGGCTTTTTTGCCACACGTCCTGAGGCCGGGCGTTAGTTTTGCTCCAGTGTTTCCTCAGCGCTTGCCAGCAGCAAGGCAGTGTCGCCTGATGCACAGAGAAGCGTGGGGTACAATTGATTGCTAACACCAGCATAATCCTTTCTGCCTTTGTGCTCCCACTCTTCTGCCTCCATGCTGTCCTCTCCTTAGAGCTTGAGCAGCACATCAGGTTAATCTCGCCTAAATTAAGACTAACCTTCCGGGGAAAAAATATAAAAGAAAAAAGGAAGGGGTTTCATTTTAACCTGCATTTTCACTTTGCCTGAGGCACTGTAAGACCATGGCCTCTGAAGTTCAATTCATATTTCTATGCCTTTTCTTGATGGCAAACCTGATTTCAGCCTCTCCTGCTTTGCCCTTCATCACTTACCCCCGACCCAGTGCTGCACTCTCGGTTGTGCTGGTGACAGTCTGTGAGGCTTTATAGTAGCCTGGATTAGCTCTAGATTCAAATAATCCCCCTCTCTTAAATGTTGTTTGGGGGACCTTAGTGTGATCGCTTCCTTCAGGACAGCTTCATCGGAAGAATTTGTAATATAAGTCAGGATAGAGGCAGATAAACCAATCTTTAAATTGCTCTTCCTTTGCAGTCTTGGCAAAGCTGTGTTGCCCTCGGTGTGGATCCAGTACATTTTTTGAGTAACGAATTGTGAAGACTCAGTAGCTGTAAGTTCTAACGGCAGTAGTTCTTGCGACCTCTAGGTGTAGCAAAGCAGTGCATGTAGTGTTCATTAGCATGCTAAGCTGTCCTTGTTCTGTAGTTAGCCGTGTTAGCTGACTTGCATGTGCTTCAGATGGTTTCTCCTGCTTGAATTTTCACATGATCTGCTGCAGCTTCAGATCAAAATGGGCAGATCGCAGCATCACATTTCAGGGTGCTGCATCGTGCTGGCTGGTCACAGTGCCAGGGAAGGGCACTCACATCCACTTGAGCCTTTCCATAGCTGTTCTCTGTAAAGAGTTTTATCTGAGTCAGTCCTCAATGGCTAACATTGAGAAATATCCTGACCTTTTCGTCTTGGGTATGCTTCTTGCTGTAAAAATGTATCTTGTGCTTAAAGTTCTTCAGGGGGTTGGACTCGATGATCTCCTCGGGTCTCTTCCAACCCCTAATATCCTGTGATCCTATGATTTGGCGAGCTGTTGTAAGTGCGCTTAGCTTACTGCAGTGTGGTAGTGTTTGATCTTCGATGTAAGCAGTCAGACCTGTGTTTGGAAGTATTAGCTAATTAAAACATGGGAATTGCAAAGGTTAACAGGTAGCTGACTATGCAGTAAGAACATTATGGAGTACATTGTAACACAGAGAAATGGAATAGCTTGTTCACAGGTTTTCTGCTTGGAGGAGGAGGGGAAAAGGCAGTAAATTAAACAACTTCTGTGCTGCAGAGGCATCCTGAGCTGGCCTTGTTTCCACGTGGTTCTAGTTTACAGGTGGTTACTACAAGACAATACCAGTCTCCAGTCATCTGATTTGGTCAGGACAGCAGCTTGATTTTATCTACAGTTGAAAGGTTTTACAGCTGGAGATGCAGAAATATCTGTATCTCTGTCTCCTGTCCACTGGCGGAAGGCTGTGTACATGAATCTGCATGTGGCCTGACTAGATAGTGACGTCTGTCCTGAGTACCTGTACTTGCCTTACCTTCCACCACCATGGGAGGACATGGTCACAACTTCCTCCACAAAGGGCTATACCCCAGTACAGACCCTTCCAGCTGGGGAAGGACCAGCAGGGAGTTACAACTGGCTGGTAGCAGAGTGGGTACTGATTTGTCTGATGTGTTGCTTGGAAGTCTTTTATGTCACTGCTACTTCAATGTGCTCAGCAGTGAGATACTCAGAAGTGTTTCACTATTGCTAGGTTGTTCTCAGAGGAGCTGAGGCAGAACTGCAAGGTTGGGGAGCCTGTAAGAAGGGGGCTGAGATCTGTTACCTTGGCCATGGCTGCAGCAACCTGGAGCAAGAACTTCAGTGACAGTAAATTTTGGAATAGCAACCAACCTCTGCAGCTCATGCTGTTCTCTGGATACAGGGCTGGATTCAGGGTCAGCCTCACATAGTGGTTCTGTAGGTCTGGAAATTAGCTGGCTCCTGACCTTCCCAAACTTAATGGAATATTCAGGGGGCTGAGGAAATCTCCTCTGCATCCACTCTTTAGGCATGAAGAGGATGTAAATCTCTTGTTCTGTGCATCCTCTGGGAGTGAGCTGAGCTGGCCCTGGGTAGTGGATCCCTTAGAAAGGGGAGAATTTTACTCTATTATATGTTTCTCTCTGTGTCTCCTGGAGTAAGGTGTTTGGCATCAGGTGTGGAGCTACGTGATAGTGAAAGATCTGCAGTGAAAGCGCAGAAGAGAGTTAAAACGCAGGGACTTGGATTCCTTTACATTTGTTGCCATTTGAAAATAACTGTGACTAATGCCTCCTTCCTGAGAGTTTTGTTGTGGCTCTAAGGTGGACTTTAAGGATATGGAACATTATACAGGAAATGGGAGAGGTCTGGCTCCAGGCAGACGTTAGCTCAAGGAAATCTTTCTAATAACAGTCTCAGCCTGCTGTCTACCTAAGTGTAGTTGTGAAGAGCTGATGGGAAAGGGGAGGTAGCCACAGGTTCCTGACTTCTGTTCTATAACCAGAAAATTCTTAGAAGACTTTTTAAAGCCTGTGTTCCTGAATCTGAATGGATAATAATCAATAACCACCCAGAGTTCCAAGGCTTTTATCCTTTATGTGTCATGTGTATATTGAACTCAATTGTAGTGTATGAATTCTAGACCAGATCCACTACAAGCATCTTCTTGCACAGGTTTCTGGACTTGTTAATAAATCAATTTAATATAAATCAATCAGGGAGACCTTATAGCATCCCTCTCGTATTTGAAGTGGAGCTGCAGGAGTGCTGTAGAGGGACTTCTTACAAAGGCGTGCAGTGGTAAGAGGGGGCAATGCCTTCAGACTGGAAGAAGCTCAGTTTAGATTAGATGTTAGCAAGAAAATCTTCCCTGTGAGGGTGATGAGGCACTGAAACAGGTTTCTCAGAGAAGCTGTTGAGGCTTTAAGCTTGGAAGTATTCAAAGCCATGTTGGATGGACCCTTGGGCAGCCTGGTCTAGGAGTAGCTGTCCTTGCCCGTGGCAGGGGAGTTGGAGGAACTAGGTGGTCTTTAAGGTGTCTTTCAACGCAAGCCACTCTGATTCAGCAATTCTGTGAGGTTTAGGTTTTGCTGTCAGACTGTGGGGATCATGTTTTAAAAGTAAATACCATAAACTTACTGTAGTTTAAACTAGTTTTGTTCTAGATCTGCTGATGAAGTTATGTGGATAGCACCTACTAAGTTCTAGCCAGTGTTGAAGTGAGAACCAAAGGCTGTCACAAGGAGCAGTTGTTGCAGAGGGTGTGAGAACCGGAGGTGGTGTAATGGATGCTGCCGAATGTGCCGTATGGTGGGCAAGAGCAAGGTGCTGGTGTGTGGCCAAGTGAGGTGATTGTCAATTGTGTGGATGACAAGGCAGGATTTGTCTTTGTTTGATCCACGTTCTGACCTGGAGTAAGGTGGCTGTAGATTGTCACCAGGTCTGAGCCTGACCACATGTTCTGGCAGTGTCCAGGAAGCAAGCTAATGTACATTGATTTGACAGTGACTTTCCCTTGCTTACTGGAGATGAGTTGGCCTTTAGATTATATTAGCCATGTGTGATGGTTTGGGAGTTACCTGCCCCCCCCCCACTCTTATGAAATCACCTAGACTAGACTCAGCCGAGCTAGAAGTTAAGGAATGAGGCTATAGCTACAGGTTAGCACAACATACAAGCAGATATTTACAATACAGCACAAAAATATACAGCTATATGCAGAAATATACAGGTTAAAAGTAATACAGAAGCACAACACCCCTCCCAGAAATCAGAGTCTCCAAGAGTGGCTCTCAACCACCCTTTCACCCTCTTTCCACCCCTCTACCTTACCCTGGAGTTTGCAAGGTGAGCTTGGAGGGTCGGCAAGGGGAGGTTAGAAAGCAGAAGGATTAGTTACAGAGAGGCAGCCCAGGGAGACAGAGACACACACCCCAACAGACGGAGACACTGTGTCTTATTTATATTTGTGTTCTTGTTTTTATACATGAAGCAAGCTTATGAGTGAAGTAGACATCACCATTGTTTCCTTTTCACAGCCTGTAAGCTAATTTCTCTCATTAAAATATTCCAATTTGACTCAAACGAGCACACCATGAAAAAAGAGGACTAAGTGCTCTTCTGTTTTTCTGCTCTAAATCTGGAATAGCTTTACTTCAGAGTAGTTATGCCAGCGTTTCCATGTCTTGTGGCAGTTTGCCTGTGCAGCACAGCAGACTTTGTCCCAGGCTTTGTGCACATCACCAATGTGTACAGATGCAATTCAGCTGCTCCTCGGTTCTGTTTGCTTTGCTGCCTTTCTGCATGACAGGTGCAGTGATTCCTGTCTGAGGTTTTGCATCCACCTGTAGGATTTATCTGGAACTTCTGTGTTAATCTAGATAATCTACCTTCAATGAAGTTTAAACCAATGTCTCCAAGTATCTGCTGTTGTCTGTCACTAACTGAAGCAGTGTGTCTGTTCTCTTGTACACTGCAGGACTTACCCCTTTGCCTGCAGTGAAGAAGTGAAGAAGTTAAGGCTTCACCCAGCTTTGTGCTCACAGCCCTCCCTGCTAGTCTCTAACATAATTTCTCCTTGTCCCTCTGTATTGTAAATGTTGTAATCCTTCTGCTTCTGCATCGCAGGTTCAGCAGTGTGACCACTCTCTTGGTTCATATACTCACAGCAAAGCCCCCCATCTGTCTCATGGATTATAGATCTAAATTGGTAACTATCACTTGCAATATTTATTAGCAGTTCTGTTAATTGCTCATGCTGTGTCTTCTGCTTCTCATAAATCTCCTGGAGCACTAATGTTTGTATAAGGCTCCTTAAGGTCACAGCTTCAGTTCCTTTATGAGCTCTATTCTTAGCACAACATACATTGGCTGTTTGAGAAATGACTTGGTACAGATCTGATTCAGGATTGAACTTGATTCCTGAGAAATAAATATTTTTTTTTCAGATGGCAGAGCACATAAAGGAGTGAGTTTCTTCAACAGTAAATGGGCATCGTCGTGTAACTTGTGAACTAGAAAATTTTTAAACGCAGGTGCACTTTTGAAGTTTGTCTTTTTCTTTTCTGGGAAAAAAAAATCCACCCCACAAGGTATTAATTGTTTTGAAAATAGTTATTTTCAAATAGAAACTATTTTGGAAGATGTTACACTGTGTGTCAGTGATGGCTCTCATGGATTACTGCTAAGAAGTAAATACTATAGAGATGAGAAAACATTTTGGTTTAGCTAACTCTTTTGTTCCCACCCTACAACGTAACTTAAAGGAGAGCTTCCACACTTCCAGCATCTGCAGAGCTGTCTGCAGTGCTCCTGTCCTAACTTTTTTGTGTGAGGCTTGGCACACGTGTGATCTGTTTAACTTCAGCACAGCATATTTGCTTTAGCACTATGGATGTGTTTGCAATTTTTGGTTTTAACTTCTGCCTTTGTTTGGCCTCGTTATTTCTGCTTTTACCAAAGGAGTATCTCTGGTAATCTCTTCTCTCGCTCGCACACTTCTCAGTGCCTGTAGATAGTCAGGGGTCTCCACAGGCACTGCTGTGTTTGTGGCTCTGTCTTTTTTCCTGGTGCCTGCTGTTACCTCTTGCTCCTTCTAGACTGAAAGTCCTTAACTTCATTCTCTGTTTTGTCTTGCTGGCTGATCTTGAACACTGGAACCCAGAGACAGTAAAATGGAAGTAAGAAAAAAGAAGTTTGCACTCTGAAATAAAGGAATGGTTTAACACTGATAGCTCTGTAAGGCAGTAGAGCACTATGCCAGGAAAAACAGCAGAGGCTCAGCTACTGACCAGAAGGCTGGACCCATCCTGCAGCAGTACACTGCTGTGAGGTCTTTGGCTTTTAGAAGTGCAGATGGTACTTTCGTCGACACCTTCTCATCTGCCTGGGAAAGAAATGTGTGTGTGCTCATGGGTGATGATGGAACAGTTAAAGAGGCACATTGAAATTATTGGCTCTTACACGTGTGGTAGATGTAGTTTTTTGCTTTAAAAATAAAGCCGTGACAAATATTAGGAGATGTTTTTAAGTGTTAAAAGTGCACAGAGCTTGTAACATACAGAATGCACAAGTTACAAGTGGGAGTTGCAAGTCTGTCTTAGTGTGTAGTTTGAAGTGTAAGTTCCATCAGCGTGACTGTGTTTCATAGTTAGCTGAGGTGACTGACGGCAGGCAGAGAGCTTTTTCCAAAGGCAATTCAGACTTCTTCCTTGTGATACTATGGGAGAGACTGGGACATAGAGATGGCCATGTGTGTGAGCAGACCCATGTGGTTGCTGGTATGGAGATGACTAAGCTTCCAAGTTAATGATCAGGTCTATTGTTTCTTGCCTGAGAGAGAGCAGACATTCACTAGTTTGTAGTCAAAACCGTAAGGGCTGGTGACACCTGAAGTCAAGCTTAGTTTTTTTCTGGAAATCAGAGCCACGAGTGTGCGCTTGCAGCCCAGAGAGCCAACCACATCCTGGGCTGCATCCAGAGTGTGGCCAGCAGGTTGAGGGAGGTGATTCTCCCCGTCTACTCCACTCTGGTGAGATCCCATCTGGAGTACTGCATCCAGTTCTGGAGCCCCTATTACAAGAGGCATGTGGACATGCTGGAACATGTCCAAAGAAGTGCCACAAGGATGATCAGAGGGCTGGAGCTCTTCTGCTGTGAGGACAGGCTGAGAGAGTTGAGGCTGTTCAGTTCAGAGAACAGAAGGCTCCAAGGAGACTTTCTTGTGACCTTCCAGTATCTGGAGGGGGCTACAAGAAAGCTGGGGAGGGACTTTCTAGGATGTCAGGGATGGGGGGAATTGAGCAAAATTAGAAGTGGGTAGATTCAGATTGGATGTTAGGAGGAAGTTTTTCAGTATGAGGGTGGTGAGACACTGGAACAGGTTGCTGAAGGAGGTGGTGGAAGCCTCATCCCTGGAGATGTTTAAGGCCAGGCCAGATGTGGCTCTGGGCAACCTCATCTAGTATGAGGCATCCCTGCCCATGGCAGGGGGGTTAGAACTGGATGATCTTAAGGTCCGTTCCCTGCCCTGACAGGGTCTGTGATTCTGTGATAACTAGATGGTGAGATGCAGCAGGTGATTTTTGGCCGACACTATCAGCTTCGGACAGCTCATGGACTGCTTTTCACTGATGTTGGCTGTAGGAAGTAAATACTGCAGAACCAGGGCAGCAGTGGCCAGGAGCAATACTTTGTAAAAGCAGTAACACTTTGGTAGTTCATGTTGTGCTACAAAACAGGTTTATTCTTCAATTTCTGACCAACATCACAGTGAAGAGCACATGTGTGTGGAACCATCTACTGAAGGTAGCAAAGGCTGTTTTCTCAAGGAGATGTCTCATGGTGATAGGGTTTTTTTTCAAACTTTATTAAACTGAAATAGAAAACAAAGGCAGGAGAGGACTGAGGGATGTATTCTTTGGTGGCTAATAAGCTCTGATTAAGGTTTTATTGTTTTAGAGCAGTTGTAGCATCTTCCTCCCATGTGGTTTCTCCATCTAATCAAAGATGAGCTCACGCCGTAGGCTTTTTCCTCAGCAGGGAAATATGGGGGATCTCATAGCTACACAACTGCCTATTCTCACAAAACTGGGTGGAGGTGGATGTGTTTCAGACCTGGTTCCCATTGCTGAAGCCTCTGGGGAAAACAGGTTGTCAGTATAGGTGTGCTCTTCGTTCTTTGCCTGGGCATCCCACAGTTTTGTAGCTAAAGACAGAAGGTCTCATACAGAAGTGTTCTTAAGGACAATCTTGTTGGCACTTTTTTGTTTCTCTGTGCACTGGATTCCCTGTACCGTAGTTAAATCTTTCCTCTATAGGTATTTTTTTGAAGGTTATCCCAAGACAGCCAGACCAGAAACAGCAACAAGCAACACTTTTGCACTGTGTATGCCATCGGTTTTGATTTGATCTTCTGGACCAAAACCCTAGTTAGCCTGCACATGCCTCTAAACCAGCAGAGATTCTGCTATATTTGGAGTCATTCTGAGCAAAGAGTCTGTGCAGCTGTGTACCCAGAGAGTGAGGGCTTATGCTGCCAGCTCAGCATCCTTTCCTCCCAAGGTGGGCACAAGATCCTATCAGAGCCATGTCCACCAGAGCTCTTCTTGACCAGTGGTACAAGAGCTGCCCAGCACTGCTGTGTCATTGCCTTTTCCTTCCACTGATGGTGATGAACCTTGGCGAGGTGTAGAGGGCCTGTAGGAGATGTAATTTCCTGGACCTTTCTCTCAGTAGCATAGCAACTACCATTGCATACCACCACTTGGTCCCCTCTGCTTGGCTCCCTCAGCTGAATCAGGAGCTGAACCAACTTTGAAAACAGCCCTGAAAAACAGGAGAAGTTGTAGGAGGATTTATTTTTGACTAGGATCTCTCTGTTCTCTGAACCAGGTCTCTGCCTCTGCGCAGTCCACAGGGCTGGCATAACCAGGGAGTGCTTGGAGCAGAGGTGGCATGACAGGTGGGGAAGAGGAAGGGAGGTGGGGAGGATTGGGAGAAAGCTCTGCTGGTTCCTGGCTTCATGATTTAAGCACAAATTCAGGGGCAGCTCCATGAATGTTTCCAGCCCAGATACTGCTGGAGTTATCAGTAATTAGTACTGAAGTCCTTTCAGTGTCACACTACTGACTAGAGGAGGGGAAAGGGAAAAGTCAAATTTAAGCAGGGGGGTGGGATTTTCTGTGAAATGTTTGTGTTCCGAGGCTGCCTCTGATGGGTGAAGAAGCCGACCTGCAGCATCTTCAGTGAAGCACAGAGGCAGGCACAGGCCAGCCAGGGTTGTGCTTCTATGACAACAGCCTCGCGCTCCGTGCAGGTAGCATTTGATCTTGTTTTCTGCTTTATGCCTCTAACAAAGCTGCTCCAGCTGGCCAGGCTCTGTAATTGCTTTTCTAACTGAGACCTGAGTGCTGGGTTGTGGCCATGTACACTTCTGATCATAGCAGTCTGGGGGGGTTAATAGAAGCAGCAGTGTTCCATTTAAAAGATCAGCTCAGAGTGTGTGGCTGCGTTCTGTGAGGGCAGGGGTAGAGAGGACATACTGATTCCTGTGTGATTAGTGCAATACTTAGGCAAAGGTCTCCCTCTGAAATCTGTCAGTGGCCAGGCTTCGAGTGGTGAAGGCATCTCACTTTTTCCAAGCCTCTGTGAGCAGAATGGAGAAGTGGAGGTTTTTAATTCTCCTTCTCCTTTAGTACAGGTGTCCTCAGGGGTGTTTGTGGAAGTTATTGATAAGTAATAGGAAGATGAATTACTCAAATGGAGAACTTCTTGCTGTCTTCCAGCTTGGTAATGGTACAGGTCAACCCATCATCTGAATTCATCATTTTTGCAGCTCAGATTTCTATCATTTGAGCTGAGGCGGTGGGTGCTTGTGGAAGTGAGCAGCACGCTAAACCCTTCAGTTTGGAACTTCTTGGTAAAAACCACAAGGTGTGAGCAGATGAGCCCTTTCCTGGTACACTGGTGAGAAAACAAACTGTACTTGAGTTTTCTGGAGTGCTTGCAAGGGACCGCCATTCCTGAATGACAGCTGAAGCTCGGCAGAGAGTGTATCACAGATGTGTTGGCTCCTGTAGAGCACTGCTTGGGAGAAGGTTGATAGGGGAGGGCAGAAGCTTTTTGAAATTTTGTGACTGTGTGTGTGCTTGTGCCCTTCTTTCTGTTAGTTATTTTGTTAGTTCAGGCACACAAGTTTTGAAACATCTGCCTTGAGACACCGAGATAAAGACTCTCACAAAACCCTGAGAACTGACCAAAACTGGCTTAGCAGTTTGTCACGGAGCCAAACTGCTCAACTCAGCATATTCTATAGCTAGGGTGAAAAAAGGACAACACAAGGAGGACTGCCAGCCTTCATTGTGAAGACCCCTAAAGAAGACCACCAGAGGGTACTGCACCTGCTCAAGGGGGCAGGGACTGTGGGAGAAGTAGATGTAAAACATTTATTGGGAATACTTTGAATACACATGACTTGTTTTGGAATTTCTTTGAGTATGCAATGAGTAACAACATTTAACCACAAGAACAGAAGTTGGGGTGTGCACGTCTGTGGAGGAGAGATGCCCTCGTGCACCAGCACGCTAATAAAACATACCTGCTTCATAACCTTTTGGGTTAGGAGGCTTTTCTCTGCGTGTCAGGGTTTTCCTGCATTCGGTGCAGCTGTTGACTGTTGAGCTGCCTATAAAGTACTTCAGAAATTGTCCTTGTCGATACAGTCTGTGAACAAAATGCCTGCTGCAGCAGCCCTTGGCTGTGCGCGAGAGGTGCACGTGTTTGGCTAGAGAGAAGCAGATGTGTTTTGATTCGCTTCTCCTCTGCTGGGAGCTGACATTAAATTGGCATCCCAATTTAAACTGCCGTGGGGCAACATTTGGGGTTTATAGCTTTTTAGCTACTCTTTAGATTGGGTTTGTTGGTCTGTTGTGAGGTCCTGCACACAGGTGAGACTTGCCAAGAAAGGAAGCATCTGGGTACATGGTGAAAATAGATGTTACTGAGAGCTTTGTTACCAAAGTTGCTCATGGGGCTGAGCTGAGGGGAAATTAACTTATTTCTTTGGATGCTGGGGGAAGAAGAGACTTTGGTCTCCACTCAGTGCTTTCTGACACTGCTCACAAGTAGCATGTGTCCTAGTTCAGTCAACGAGTATCTGTTAATTAGACCTGTGCTGTCGTTGTCCCAGTTCGCAGAAACCTCTGACTGGTTATTAGGAGCCAAGACCTTTGCTCATTTGAAGCAGGGTAGGTTTTGAAATAGCATTACAGATGAGAAGTGTTATGTGTCTGTTAAATGGTAAAATTTCCTTGTGCTCCCTTCTATAGTACTTTGGCCTGTGTGGCTGTCTTCTGCTCTGTACAGAAATGAGAAGTCAGAGGCCTGCCTTTTCCCAGGGGGTGTCAGAGCTAGCTGTATGGCTTGGAGCAGCTGAGCTGCTCAGTGAGTTCCACCTCCCCTGGTATTTCAGATTCTTAGTCATTCTTGATTTGAGAATCCAGTGCCAGGTCACAAGAAACGGCAGGATCTCTGAGCCTGGATCTTCCTCCCTCCTCATTCCACAAACATCCTTAACTCTCACCTCCCCTGTAATCAAAAGGGATATTTTATCCATTCCGGATGCTGCTGTCAGCCTCACTGAGCTCTTGTGTTTTATGCAGGTACTGTTTATTTTAATTGAAGTCTTAAGAGTAGGTCAGTGTTGGAGGGATTCCAACTTTTCAGCTGAAATTCCTGATGCTTCATCTTCTTCCACTGTTTGTTGTATTGGGTGTTTTTTTTTAGTTCTTTGTTTGGTTTTATTTTTGTGTAAATGCTGAGGGCAGAACTTCCCTCAGGATAAAATGATGGTGGTGCCTGCACTAGACATCCATGGAACTGGGGAAAACCTGCAGTTTTTTCCTAGTAGATAAAGGAATTATTTAGGTTTACCTGACTTGGAGGCTGATTAATGGATTGCACAGTTGGGTGCACTGTCAAAGATTGTAGTTTTCAGTTGCAGTACTCCAGGTTATTGGAGTAGCAGAAGTGGCACTCTGCCACAGGAGTCATGAGTGCTGTTTCCCTGCTAGTATTTGAACAATCTGCAATAGCCATCTGTTACTCTTTTAATCACAGAGTGGTAACAACAGGTGTAGTTTTGGGGGTTGGAAATATCAACAGTGCAAGTGCATAATAGAAATACAAAGTCAGAATTTCAAAGTTTTGGGGATGTGTTGCTCCTTATGCAGCAGATAGGGTGGCTGTGGTATTAGAGAGAAGAGAGAAGCTAAACATATGGTGCACAGCTAAGGCAAACAAATGCTGAACTGCTCTTAAATCTGTTCTTTTTCAATGTTTGTAATTTTCTTAGATGGCTTCAGTAACAGATGCCAGATACAGGCAGAAGGATACTTCAGATCAAAATTTTGATTACATGTTCAAGCTCCTGATCATCGGCAACAGCAGTGTGGGCAAAACCTCCTTCCTCTTCAGGTACGCCGATGACACGTTCACGCCAGCCTTCGTCAGCACTGTGGGCATTGACTTCAAAGTGAAAACAGTCTACAGGAACGACAAGAGGGTGAAGCTGCAGATCTGGGTAAGTGCCAGCGGCTTCCAAAGTGCTCTCATTAACCCCAGCAAAGACACACTGGTAAAATAATAGC
Organism: Tricholaema leucomelas; assembly: GCA_013400475.1. Taxonomy (NCBI): domain Eukaryota; kingdom Metazoa; phylum Chordata; class Aves; order Piciformes; family Lybiidae; genus Tricholaema lacrymosa; species Tricholaema leucomelas. The sequence continues at coordinate 75,526 of WAAF01019480.1, forward strand.
CTGCTTGGAAGTGGATTTTTTGATTCAGGTACATCTTGGTTGTAGACAGGTTTTGTTGGCTGCACCTTTTGTGGCCCTGCAGTAAGTTCTCTTTGTGTTGCTGCCTTGCTTGAACGGCAGGACTGTTGATACAGTCTTTAGTAGCTGCTCTGTGTTCTCAGAAGTCAGGTGCTATTAAAGTGCAGCAAACCCAGAGCAGGCCTGGAGCCATTGGGTAGTGCTTTTTGAGTGAGCTCTAGTAGGTGGAGCAACTCGGTGAGCCCTCAGCGTGTGAACTCTGTGCATAGTTCCTAGTATCAGTTTATGTCCTCCAAGTAAGATAGTTGTATCTTGCTACTACTCACCTACCTGCTCAGCAGCACTGTGCCAGCTAGCTTCACCCATCCAGGAGTCCTTGGAGGAAGATAGAGGTATGCCTCAAACCATCTCTGCTGACAGGATGTTTTGGTAATGAAATGGGAAGAGAAATTATGCAGGTAAGGTGATCAAACACCTTAGCTGTGGGACATCTTCAGCCTTTTTGGATTACAGCACTCTAATCTAGTTTAATAAATACAAGTTCCTGAGCTACAGAGTGGTAGACCCAGGCCAAGCATTTGACAGCAGCCCATGATGTTTCTCATTAGGCAAAACAGGAGTTTTCTTTTATTCCACTTGCTGGCAAACCACTTAAACCCTCCGGTGCAAGCACAGCTTATCCCGATGGTACTTAAACTCTGTGTGATTCACTCTGTGAGTTCAGAAAGAATCAAGCTCAGGTAGCTGTGTTTAAAGTACCACAGGGATCCAGGTGGAATTGCAGTCTCAAGGTTCTTCTCTTTTGCCCTGCATAAAAAGATCTCAGACAGAAGCTATGAGGCTAATACTCTCCTAAACAGTCCCAAAGAAGTTAGCTTCCTAGCTGGAAATAGCTGGCTGCTTAGGGGGTTCTCCCACAAATAAGCTTAAAGTTTAGGTTTAAAGATGAGCTGCAACTCTGTAGTGTTTCTACCCAAATGCCAGCTGGGAGCACAGTCTGATAACTGATCTGTACACACTTGATTTATAATTAATCTTTAAGTTTTAGGACTAGGGGGAATGGAACAAAGCTAGAAATGGGTAAATTCAGACTGGATGTTAGGAAGCAGTTCTTTACCATAAGAGTGGTGAGACCTTGGAGCAGGTTGCCCAGGGAGGTGGTGGAAGCCCCATTCCTGAAGGTGTTTAAGGCCAGGCTGGATGAGACTCCAGACAGCCTGATTAGTGTGAGGTGTCCCTGCCCATGGCAGCGGGGTTGGAACTAGATGATTGTTGTGGCCCCTTCCAACCCTGACTGATTGTATGATTCTATTCCATTTAAGTGTAATATTATAGTAACCACCTTGGGGTTTTGTATTTATTGTGACAGCCCTAAATAGAATATAAATGGTAAAATAGAATATAAGCGGAGGAACTGCAACAAAATGATTCATTTTGGTTTTGCGTTGCTGGCAAAAAGGTACAACAAAGTAGTGAATAAAAGGTCCTCTTCATGACGCAGAATTCTGGCATTGAAACTAATACAGCTAATGTGGCATGAAACTTGAGATTGAATTTTGGATTTAGGTAAAAAGAATGATCTGCAGGCCTCACCAGCAACTAAAGACAATCTGTTCTATTCAGTGTCTTCATCTTGAAAAGCCCTGATAAACCGCATGCATTTGAGACAGAAAGCACCACAAACTATTTGGGGTTTTGCAGAGATACTGGGATTAAAATGAAGTAAAGAGTAATTTTAATGAGAACTGTTTGAAGGCTTTGAGGGGGAAAAGGCTTTAACAACCTTAAACTTCTTCTGGAAAGAGACGTCAGAGGGTGCTGCCTGTAATCATGCGGCTACCAACCACACTATTGATTTAGAATTTATTTTCAATAACAGGTTCATGTAAGTGTCTGATGGTTTTGAAGAATGTTCTTATCTTCTCTCTTTCTGTGCTCCTGATACGAGTCATGATTTAAGGACCCTTAACAAAAAACCATTGTGTACCTCTATTAAAAAAAAGCAGCGTTTGATCTTGTTTGCCTCCTGCCTGTCCTGAGACTCCAAAGTGCTCATAGTAGTAGTGGTGGGCCAGCATCACACTGAAACTGTGTTCCTACTTGTAGGAAGAGTTTTCTTACCAACCTGTCTTTCAATTCCTTTTGAAAATGATTGACAGCTGCTGTTGAGTTTCTGTGAGTGTGNTCGGACATCACGGTTGGGGTCCTTGCCATTGAAGACCGAGGCAAAGAAGGCATTGAGCACCTCAGCCTTATCCACATCCCTTGTTGCCAGCTCTCCCTTTCCCATCTGGAAGGGTCCCACATTATCCCTGGTCCTCCTTTTCTCACTGATATACCTTGTTTGCCTCCTGCCTGTCCTGAGACTCCAAAGTGCTCATAGTGGTAGTGGTGGGCCAGCATCACACTGAAACTGTGTTCCTACTTGTAGGAAGAGTTTTCTTACCAACCTGTCTTTCAATTCCTTTTGAAAATGATTGACAGCTGCTGTTGAGTTTCTGTGAGTGTGGGACCCTGCGGCTCCACTGAGCACGTTGCTCTTGCCAGCAGCTTCCCGGTTATGGTGGCTTTCTTTAATGATGGTCCCCCTAAGCTTGATGTTGCCTGATGTGAATTTGGTTAATGTGAAGCAGGAGGAGGTCCAAGTGTTTAAATGAACCGCTTCAACGTCTTTATAAAATGTAGAGAGAAACACTTGTAGGACCCTCTGCTGTTCTCCGCTCAGTGGAGCCAGGTCCTTCTCGGTTCATTCGGCACTTGTGGGGCTGCTAAGTGCGTGCAGCAGTGGCAGTCTGGAGGTGCTCAAGGGCTGTGTACAAATAATCTCCTTTCGTGTCCCACAGATCTCAAGGTGGTTGGGGAGTGTGTGGTGCTGTGCTGCAACCCAGAGATCGGTGGGACTTACTACACTGGCTTTTGCCTGTGTTGAGCAGAATGTTTGGGTGTAGGACCTCATCTGCTTGGGTGTTCTTAGAGCTGAGACAAATTCACGTGGCTTCAAGTGCCAAGCAACTGCAGATAAAGACTGACTGCATGTCACTGTGTTAGGAAACATCTTTCTGCTCTGTCTCAAGGTTAATGTCTTAAGCAGAAACTGATGAGTCTTTTGAAGCTGGGGATATGGCTTTGAAGTTTATGTTGTGTTTCGGCAAGTCCGTATTTTGTGAATGAGGATTTGACCAGCTGTGATCAATATGATCAAAAGGAAAGTGCTGCTATGCTTAGTTGTGCTGTCATTAGTGGGCCTCTTGCTTGCTGACATTAGCAACTCAGTCACCCACACTGTAGGAGTCCTATCAGTTGTGTTAATGGCCTGCCATCTGGGGCATGTTCTGCTTTGGAAAGACTTGAAAGGAGGATGTCTTGAGTTTGAGAGGAACAGAACACAGCAAAGGCATTCCTGATGGGTTTAAGGCAGAGTGATAGTTCTGCTAGAAAGCTAAGCAGTGAAATGGTCTGGAGAGGAGTTCTGTGGAGCAATGTTTGAGTTTTTTTCCTTTGAAGAACTCCAAGGTCAGTTGACTGGTTTAATTTCAAGTTTTTTCTGCCTTCTTTAGAAGTGGTGGATTTATGCAAGTGAAATAAATTACCTTTAATGAGAAAGCTAATTTTGTAATTGGGTGAGATTTGGTAATTTAAACATTTCTAATTTAAGGCATTACCTATGCAAGTATATTCATATATTATGTAGCTGTTCCAATATCCATATTCTTGTAATTCTTGGGCTACATATTTTTTTTATTCCTTTGCCTCTTAATCAAACACTTTGATATAAAACACCTCTCTTACCGTGTATTGTAAGGAGGCAGTTTGTAACATCTCTCTGCATTTGGGGTGTACGTGTGGGTTATTTCTTTATTGACCAGCATTTTCCTGTTCCCAGAGTTGCTAATTTCTGATGGGAAGTTGTTTTATTTTCATCTAGGTGTACTTTTTGTTATGAATACCTCCTGGAGCTGACACTGTTACACTCCCAGTAAACACAGGCAGTTAACTCAGTGCAGCACTCAGGTTGCCTAGCAGCTGGAGAAGGCCACTTTGGCCAGATCCAGGTGAAAGCAGTGCAAATGAATTCAAGTGAGCGAGGTTGGAGCAAAGTGAGAGTTCTTTTTTTACCTCCTTCTTGTGCATTTGTGTGTCTAATGGTGGTGAGTAAGAATAATGGCAGCACTCTTAAGGTTAACTTCTCAGGGGCAAACTCAGGTCCTTTGTGCTGGCCCAGTGTAGGTTAATTCCATGAGCTCTGTGTTAATTCCATTCCATTTACTGATAGAAAATCATTGGCAGTGTTTAGCCTCAAGCGTTTGCACACCATGGCACTCTGCACCCCACCCAGTGTGTGCACAGGCTGAGCCTTCCATTAGGCTTTTGCTAAGTGACCTGCACCGTGGATCTCATTTTTGTTGCAAACACTACACATAGCACAAACACACCTGATTAATAATAAACATTAGACGCAGCTGCTGTTACAGTTGAAACTATTTTGAACCCCCTTTTAAAGGCAAATAGAAGTTAAATCTGCAGGTTCGAAGGTAAAAAGGATGTGATGTTGAGATGAAGACAGTGTATTTAGACTGCAATGGGATTATTTTTTTTTTCTTGTAAGGTGCTGCTTATCAGATTTAAACCCGCTAAGTATAGCTTTTCCTTCCCCATTAACAAAAATATTTCCATGGCTGAACCATCCAGGGGCCTGGAGGGTAGTAGATGTCTGAAACAGGTTAGAGCAGCTGGGCAGAGGGCGGAAGACAACATCACCCTGTTTCTGCGGGAAGGGTGTTTGCAGATAGAAGTGTGACAACTGCTAATTATGCTGAGTGGCAGTTACCACTGCCAAACAAAACTATGGAAACCAAAATGCCCCCCAGACTGCATGGTTGTCCAGAAAGCAGGTCTGCAGTGTTTTAAGAAGCTTTGTGCATGGGCTGTCTCCTGGATGACAGGAGGTCGCTGTGCAGCTTGCCTCACAGGGAAGAGATTTAGTGAAACAGCACTGGTTACTAAGTTGTAGGTTCTTTGGTTTTGTTTTGTTGTTTTGTTTTTTTTTTTTAATTTAAAGGAGATAAAATTAGAACATTATCATACTTGATTGTAAATTTTGATGTTAATTGCACACTTAACCAAAGCTAATTATGCATTTCAGATGAGAGAATCACCTATTCCCTGACATCCTATTCCCATCATGTTTTTTCTAAGTTCCTTATAAGCAGTGCTTTTAAACCTGAATGCTTTCACCGAATTTGCTTCTCAAACAAGAGGCAGTAGGAGTTTTGTAATTCAGTATATAGATGCAAAAGCAATAGATATCTGTAAAGATCTAATGGGCCTGAATCTGCTCAGCAGGTTCATGATATAGATGCAATACCAATGGATGTCTGTAAAGATCTAATGGGCTGGAATCTGCTCAGCAGGTTCACAGCCATTGTGAAATTTTCTGATTTGCTGTTTAGACAAAGAACTAGAATGGACAAAGTCATGACAGTGAGAAGAACAGATTGATTCTTATAAGAGAGGCAAAGATTTCATCTTAGGTGCAGCACTGAGGACTTACTAAGTCCCAGGAATGAAAATTACTGGGACTGAGTGGATATAAAGTACTGCTTATGTTGTTAAAACACAATGCAGAGTGGAAAAGAGAAACAGTAAGATAATTTATAATTCAGTTCCAAGGCCTTGGTTATATCTCAAGTAACAATACTCCTGCTTTGGAGTGTCCGTGCCACGCTGAATGGTCTTTAAGATTAGAACTGCACTAGTGCTATGAAGGAGGCATAAATAAAAACCTGGGTGGTTAATTATCCTGCTCAACTGTTGAATTTATTTAACAGCCAAAGCTCTCTGAGCAGGGCATTCCTGTGCTTGCAGTTCATCAGCTGACAGGGAAGGTTTAGTCCTGCTTAAAGCTAATCACCTCAATCTCATTGTTATCTCATTATAACTTCATATTACCGTGAAGGTCAAATTCAGCTTCAGCCTAAGGTTAGTCTGCACTGGAATTACTCTTGCTTAGGATGCTGGCTTTGCTCTTGCTGCAGTGTGTAGTATCTATCTGTGTGCTACATCTCTGCAGAGTTGCTAGGCACAGGGAGCTGCTGCCCTTGTTTTGTGCGTTCCAGTAAAATGACAAAGTTCCAATATTGTGTTCAGAGGTACCAGGCCATAGCCAGGAGCAGCAGTGAGTGTATTTGTGTTAATTAAGATCTGCTGATAGTTCAAAGGCTTGGACATTGTCTAGAGAAAGCAGGCCAGTGTTAACTAGCTGTCCAGTAGAGGAAAACCTGGACATGAGACATTCCAAGGGAAGTCTCAATTGGTATAGTAAGGCAGTTAAGCTTTGAAAGGGTTGAAGAGGTTGCTGGCCTCCTGACAGCTTGGATTTAGTGCTTTGTACAGCAGAAATTCAGAACAGCTATTTTGTAATCATTTTATGTACAGTCTTACGTGCCTCAAAACATTTTCCTCTTGTCCTTGTCTTGCTCACTAAAATTGTCTTTCACGGTCTTACCTTCTGCATGGTGGTCAGGTGTATTCTGTGTTTTAAAATGTCTGGCTGCATTGTGACCAGTTGCAAGGTAATGCTGTGGGTGGAATTTGGGAGTTCTCACAATGCTTGTCCCAGGTGTGCATGGACTGAAACTGTGTCATAAGCTTTGAGTCAAATGAGGAAAAAGAATAACTATTTGTTGAGCTTATGACTGCCATTTATGACTGCCATGCATTGTGTTGCCTACTGCAGGGTCGTGTTTATGCAACACTGAGGAGCAGACTGAATGTCTGCTTTTAGAGAGGAGAACAGGACCCCAAGACCACAAAACCTGGTTTTCAGATGTGAGAATTGGTACCATGTAGCACAAGGGCAGTGCTCTGGAGTTTAGCAGTGTAATTTATTTTCAGTTGTCTGGCTATTTAATGTCCTCCTGAGTCGTTAAACAGTGTGAACTGAGATCCCAGATGTTGAGCAGTGATTTTCTGTGTTGCTGTTGAGGGGCTGCTTTCAGTCATGTGAAGGGAAGGTTGCATGAGTATCCATGAAGCAGCTTTTGGCCTGTATCAGGAATAGTGACCAGCAGGATCAGGGAGGACTCTCTTCCTCTGTACTCAGCACTGGTTAAGCCACACTTTGAGTCCTGTGTCCAGTTCTGGGGCACTCAGTTTAAGAAAGATATTGAGGTGCTTGAATGTGTCCAGAGAAGGGCACCAAGGCTGGCGAGGGGACTGGAGCACAGCCCTGTGAGGAGAGGCTGAAGGAGCTGGGGTTGTTCAGCCTGGAGGAGAGGAGGCTCAGGGGAGACCTTACTGCTCTCTACAACTACCTGAAGGAAGGTTGTAGCCAGGTGGGGTTGGTCTCTTCTATCAGACACTCAGTGACAAAACAAGATGACACAGCCTCAAACTGCACCAGGGCAGGTTCAGGCTGGATGTTAGGAAGAAGTTGTTCACAGAAAGAGTGATTGGCATTGGAATGGGTTACTCAGGGAGGTAGTGGAGTCCCCATCCCTGGAGGTGTTTAAAAGGAGACTGGATGAGGCACTTGGTGCCATGGTTTAGTTCATTAGAAGGGTTAGGTGATAGGTTGGACTTGATGATCTTAGAGTTTTTTTCCAACCTGGTTGATTCTACGGTTTTGTAGGCAGGACCACTACAGCCTGAAAATGTAATCTAGTTTCTGTAGCAGTCCAGGCTTTGCAGTGTTGCTAGGATGTTCTTCCTTCCAAAGGGAACTGCCAGTCCCAAGTCTAGCTCATACATGACATGCTGTACTGCTGTTGTGCACTCTCTCTTGTTTGAAAAGTCCTCTATTTTTGCAAATCCTACCTCACATCCATTCATTTGCTACTTGTAAATCATGTGCTCACTGCTTTGCTACAAAATTACGTTAGAGGCTGAACAGGAGGCAGCAACAGTGCTTGACCCTTGGGGGGAGCAGCTGTACGTGGAACAAACAGATGCACTGTGAGCCGCTTGGGAGAATGTCATATGGTGTAGGACTCGAGAGTGGAATTTTGTGCATTGCTTAAAGAAGGCTCAGTGGTGATGTTTTCTCAGCCACGTCTGGCTGGCCAGTGGCTCTGATGGACTGGCACAGACATCTATACCAGTGCTGGAAGGTAAAGGTGTGGGAGAGGTGTGTGTGGATACCTCTGTGTGCTGGTGCACGCTTCGGCTGTCAGGTGCTTCTGTCTGTCTACCAGAGCGATGAGATGAACACACCGGGGATCTGTGCATAGGATGTTTGTTAGGCAGGAAATTCACCCTGATGCTTTTTACTGCTTTTGCATGATTCAGAGATCCACCTGCTGCCTCCGCTCCTTTGGCCCTTACCTGGGTGATGATGCTGTGGTGGTTCTGAAGTCACCAAGCATCGAGTGCCATGGTAACTGCATCCTGCGCTGCTGGCTGCCGGCAGGCACCAAGCTCTTCCCAGTTCTGCAAGGAAGCAATGCTCCCGTTGCCAGACTCTGGCAGAGTGCTTCCATAAGCCCATGGGCAGTCCTTTACCAAAGACTGCAGCTCTCGTTTTCTTTGAGTGAAAGAAATAAGTCCAATCAAACGTGGTTTGGATTTTTTTAAAAAGTCTAAAACTGTCTCTCGTTATTGAAAGGCTAAAAAAAATCCTCCCACTGAAATTGCCATCAAGTGCTAAATTGCTTCCCTGCTGTGCATTTCAGCTTCACGCTGTACACATTTCAGCAAGGCTTTTGCCACTTTCCCTGCAGATTTCTGTTGGCTCTGTGTTAGGCACCTGCCTTCATCTGGCAAAATGAGGCAGCACCTTTGCAAACGCTTTTGCATTAACTGCAGGCGTAGTTCCTGCAGAGGTCTGGTGTAACAGAGTTTGGTGTAAAGGAGTGCAAACAAGAAGAGCTGGGGAAAAGTGAGGAAGTCAATTTATTTTTTGTGTTTCAGAGAAGCAGTATTCTGACTAATACAGCAGATTGGTGCTTCAACTGATTGCATGGAATAACAACGCTGGGAATTTACAGCCAGGCAGGGCTAATTAAGGAATGCATTCTAAAAGTCTCTCTTGCATAAGAGTGGAATGATGGACCTTAACCTTTTTGCTTCTCTTACCCTCTCTCAGCCCTTGCTGACTTGCAGAACTACCAAAACTGAAGAAAATCAGACCTCACTCCGTGTGCGAGCAGTTTCTAGAGAGCTACTTCTGTTGTTACCAACTTCACCTCTGGTAACAGGGACAGCTCTGCAGAGGTTAACTGAGGCTGTGTGCTGTGGGGTGTGCAGTCGTGTAACATCTTGACAACCTGGTGAACTGAATCAACCCTCTCTGGAGTTGTCTCTGCTATCATGCTGACACAGCTGTGCCATCTCCACTTGTGATGGTTTGGGTATCCCCTGCCCCCCACACTTTTAGAAATCACCCAGACTAGACTCAGTCGGCTCTGGAAATTTGAATGAAGCTTATATTTACAGCTGGCACAATTTACAAGGAGATATTTACAGTATATAGAGTTATAGACAGAAATATACAAGGTAAAAAAGGTAATACAGACACAACTCCCCTCCCAGAAACCTGAGTCCCCAGGAGGGGCTCTCAACCACCCCCTCACCTTCCCCCTACCCCTCTCAACCTTACCCCAGTCCCAAGGAAGAATGGAGGTTCAGCCAAGAGGATTAAGCAAAGGTAAATCAGCCACAAAAGCAAAGGGAGGGTGAGGTTAGAAAGCAAGATGGAGTTCAGCCAGCAGCCACAGCTTCTCCCCAGCAGGCAAGGAGAAGAGAACAGCCCAGCACGAAGTGCCCAAGCGAAGTGCAGAGCAGAAGTGACCTTATCTTTTGTTTTGCCTTTCTTCCTTACACATCTCAGCAAGACTGTGAGTGAAGTAGACCTCACCATTGTTTTCATTTCTCAGCCTATCATCTAGTTCTTCTCATCAAAACATTCTAGCTAGCTTCAAACTAGCACATCCACTTCTGGAGCTAAGCTTCTGTAGACAACCCTGCTGCGCAGTGCTGCCGTGCCCTAAGGACAGTGAGCGACTGGAGTGAAAACTGGCACAAAAATAGAGTAGAACCAAAGCAGGACCACGAAATCAAACAAAAAAATACCTCAGTGCCTTTAATGATTACATTAACTACAAGTGGAAGGCAACGCTGAAGAAGCAGCACTTAAGAAGGCTGGCTTGCCAGAAATGCCCACAAGCAGCAAGCACAGGAGGGCTGTTTTCTGCAGAGAGAGCGAGCTGCTGTTGCTGTTGCAGCAGTGTCGGTCTGCACAAATACCAAGTGGTCTCCAGCCTTCCTGCCAGCCTTAGCTTTTAGTGAGAGGAGAAAGGTATGCATTTGGAAAAGTTTTTCAGTCTGTTTTTCCGAACCCTTCCTCATTAAACCCACTGCCTGGGTTGTTTTCCAAAATATGAGACGTGGTGTAAAGCACGAGAAGGGACATGCCTGGTGTACAGGGTTAACCCTCCAGGGGGAGTGACCTTGAACCTGACCCTAGGTGGTCTTGACCCCTCCCCAGGGGTGGGTCTGCACACCACCAGGTGATTCGTGGTTAGCCCACTCCCCCTTCCTGTCTAAAGGTCTATAAAAGCAGGGGGTCTTCTGTTCTCTCTCTCTCTGTGCTCCCTGCTTACCAGAATGACCATCCTGTTCCTAGTTCTCTTTGTTTTACTAGGTGGCCACCACCCACGAGGTGGACAAACTCATTACCACAAAAAATCTGGTTGTATTTACACATTTTGTATTTTTTTTTCTCTTCCCTATACTTTTGTAACTTCCCCACCTCAGATACCTTTTTAATTTATTGTTAAATTTTCCTTTTATCTTCCAAATCAGAGTGAGATTCATTTATTTGGGTGTGCTTACCTTTTCCTCTCTCTAAATCTAATTTTCTTTCTTTGGGGGAAGAGGGAAGGGCACTCTAGAAAATTGTTATTGGTTCTATCAAATATATTTGAGTCTCTGGGAGTTTAAATTAGAACCAAGACACCTGGCTTGGCTGATGGTAGCAACTCGGGGCTCCCAATGAACAGTATTTTATAGTGATGCTCATTCCATCCTGGGCTATAATTGTGTGACAGCTGAAAATCCATACCTGTTGAAGGCTCCTTATCCTAGCTAAAATGGATCTTCTCTTCTACAGCAACGCCCCTCATCTTGGAAGTAGCATGCAGGGAAAGTCACTGCTGCAGATAGAAAATGAGCTAAATTTGTGAGAGCTGGTTGGGTTCCACTCCATCTTCAGGAGTTGAAAGTGTAAAATTAATGACTTCCTTTCACTTGTGCAAGTTAATGATTTACTTAAGGAAAAGTGAACTCTTCCAAGGGGAGAATCTGCATAAATTTCTGTCACCATGAGTGTGCTTGCTACTGTTCACAGTTGCATGTGCCCCACTCCACGGTAGCACATTCAGAGCTGTAGCCATCCTTGTGAAGTCTTGGACATGTTTGAAATTATTTCACATTTTCTGCTACAGTTGTGCTGTAAATATTCATAGGAGCTGCTTAGTACTGCCAGGAGACTGCGAGAAATCTTTGTTGTGACAAAGCTGTAATTTGAACAATCTTTCACTTAAAGCTAGAAGTAGTCTTGATCTTTCATGTGTTTACTGTTTTGATGAGAAATTTCACCTGAATCACTGGAACCCGGAGAATCTGGCTGCAGCCGAGGCACAACAACACCTTTGCATCCCTGCGTTGTTGGCTCAGTCATGTGGCAGCTGTCCTGTCTGCAGCGGAGGTGGTGGAAGTCCTCTGCGCAGGGCTGGGGGGAGCGGGGAGCACAGGAGCGCCAGCTGCATGTCAGCACCTGATATTCTCACCTGCCTATCTTGTTTACAAATCCAAGTGCTTAAACAAAAGGAAATGAAAGGCTTTATTTCCTACTAACTGCCTACAAGGTCTTTATTCCCTCCAGTACTGGGACCACTGAACCTCTGCATCCCTTTGGCTCTAGCTGGGTGGGATCTGCAAAGCTTTAAAGCTCCTGCAGTGGCAGCCACTCATCCTGCCTGAGAATGTGCGGTCCAGACATACATTATCTGGGTGATTTCTAACGTGTGGGGGGGCGGGGAACACCCAAACCACCACATCTTACCCTCCAACTGCAAAGGAGTCACTGGAGTCAGTTTGAAGATTAAAAACAAACAAACAAACAAACAAATAAAAAACCAAAACCAAACAAAAAAACCCAGACTCTTTTTTTAATCTGCATTTTATCACCTATGACAAAGGTAGAGATGGTATTTCATTGCTTATGCCAGAACCTGTGCCATGTGACCCTTTTCTTTCCTTTTTACCCTTCAGCTGTAGTCTACATATTTGAGAAGCATTTCAGCACTGATTGTTTTTTTTAATAGAATTTGGGACTGTTACTAGGAAATGAGAGAATCTTTTTTTCCCCCTCTACTTCTAACTTGTCTGCTTCTTTTATGGATACACAAAACAAAGACCACAAGAATTAGTTGCCCTTCTGCCACAGGTGTGTTCTGCTCAGTAAAGTAATTGTTCAAAACAGCCTCCCCAAAGCAGATGCTGAAACTTTTTGCAGGCCTGATTCATTCAGTCTTCATTTTGTAAATTAAAAGATTCCCAAGAGTTGTTAATTTTAAGATCTCCTCTATTAAGTTCCTGATTAATGACAAGAAGATTACTAATTTGGCAGTGTGGCGAGATTTGAGAGATTCCTACAGCTGCTGGATTGCTTTCAGAAAAGGTGGGCTAGGGACAGTTTTGTTTTTTACCAGAGGGGTACTTACACAGACTCTGGTTTGGAACCGGAGACCACTGTCTGAGAGACCGGAAGCATTGCAGTAGATTGTCCCCCTGTGAGGGGCAATCAGGAATGTATCTCCCCATCTGCACGGTCTTCCCTTCATTCAGAGGATGTCCAGTGCCTGTGCATCTGCAGAGTGAGGGACAATGTTTGCATGGGTGAAACGTGTACTGGCAGCGGTGAGTACATCCTGCTTCCTAATCTGCAGGATTGAGTTGTTCTTTGGTTTTGCACTTCTGCACAGCACAGTTTGCACTTTGAATTAGGACTTGCAATTTGAAGCTTTTTCAGCAGGGATTTAGGACTGTGGAGAAGCTTTCATCCAGATAATATCAGATCTGTGTCTTCCAATCAAAGAACTGTTCTCAGTCGGGTGGCTTGAGGCATTGCTTCCTTGTCTTGGTGTCCCAGAATGTCACTCAGCTCTTGCAGGTTGATGCCAAATCCTATGCATTTAACATCACTTTTATAACTGACCTCTTCATTCACTGTGAGTAATGAATGGAACAGAAAAATATATTTCTTTGTTTTATTGAGTAATGAAAGAGGAAAGTGCTTCTACCACACAACCCTTGCCAGAAATAGCACCCGACTGTATTTTCTCCAGCTCTTTCTATTTTTCTATATTAAATGCAATCTTCTTTTTTCCCTTTGGATTTATTTCTATCTTTGTGCCCTGAAGCTTCACACACTGAATTCTGTGAGTCACATAAATGTTCTGAGATCTCAAATTAAGTAGAAACTGGAGAATGAGTTCTCAAAAGGTTGTGAATGCTGCTGACGTCAATTTCAGATTGAAATAAGAACACAGATTCAGCTGGCGGATCCTGCGAGCAAGAACATAGGGGCACTTATGCTAATTCTGTTGTTGGAGAAGAAATAGTGTTTTTATAAATGAAGGCAATAGTCCCAACTGGAGATTCAGCAGGCATTCATCTTAGTAACAAAATGATCCTGAGCTTTCATACTTTACGCTGAAATTTGCCTTCAGCAGATTAAGCCGAAATTGCTTGGAAGTGATTGAAATGAATGGCAGCTCACTGCCTGCCTTTTCAACTTCTCCTGCTCAGTTTTGCAGCTCTGCTTTTGCAGAACTCCCCCTCCAAAGCAGTGTTGTAAAGTATGTGGGGTTTTTAATGAAAGACAGCTATGAACCTGTTTATAGATATTTTTTTTTGATTGTCTGTGGGAGAGAAATGCATTTTGAAAGGAGCAAGGAGTCGTGAAGGTCCATATGTCTTAAGAATTATTTTGACAACATGAAACATTTCTCTCTTAGCAGTAATGCTGTTTTGAAGTTCAATCCATGCAGATGGTGTATCTGTTGTGATTTGATGGTGCTGTTGAAGCTTCTCATAAGTGTAGTAAGAAGAGTGCAAAAAGCTCGTAAAGGGAAGGAAGTCATTTGCTGTTAGCTTACCAGTGCAGAACAGTGCTTTGGGAACATGTGTTTTAGCTTTTACAAACAGGGCAGTTCACAGCTGACAGGTGACTGAGACACTTAGAATCATAGAATCAGTCAGGGTTGGAAGGGACCACAAGAATCATCTAGTTCCAACACCCCTGCCATGGGCAGGGACACCTCACACTAGATCAGGCTGGCCAGAGCCCCATCCAGCCTGGCCTTAAACACCTCCAGGCAGGGGGCCTCAACCACCTCCCTGGGCAACCCATTCCAGGCTATCACCACTCTCATGCTGAACAACTTCCTCCTCATGTCCAGCCTGAACCTACTCATCTCCAGCTTCACTGCATTCTCCCTAGTCCTGTCACTCCCTGATATCCTGAAAAGTCCCTCCCCAGCTTTTTTGTAGGCCCCCTTCAGATACTGAAAGGCCACAAGAAGGTCACCTCAGAGCCTTCTCTTCTCCAAACTGAACAGCCCTAACTCTTTCAGTCTGTCCTCACAGGAGAGGTGCTCCAGCCCCTCTGATCATCCCAGTAGCCCTTCTCTGGACACTTCTTCAGACCAAACAGCCCTAGTAGAGGGGGAGAATCACGTCCCTCTACCTGCTGGACACACTTCTGTTGCAGCCCTGGATCTGGTTGGCCCTCTGGGCTGCAAGTGCAAACTGCTGGCTCATGTTGAGCTTCTTGTCCACCAGCACCCCCAAGTCCCTCTCCTCAGGGCTGCTCTCCAGCCAGTCACTGCCCAGCCTGTATTTGTGCTTGGGATTGCCCCAACCCAGATGCAGGACCCTGCACTTGGTCTTATTGAACCTCATGAGGTTGGCTTGTGCCCACCTCTCCAGTCTGTCCAGGTCTGCTGCACCACACAGCTTTGTGTCATCAGCAAACTTGCTGAGGGTGCATTCAGTGCCACTGTCCATGGCACCGACAAAGATGTTGAACAAGACTGGTCCCAGGAGTGATCCCTGAGGGACTCCACTTGTCACTGGCCTCCACTCGGTCATGTCTTCTTGTATTTGGTTTGTCTGGGTAGCCATTTGCATCAGAAGCTTGTACTGTTCAGACTAGCTGCTGAAACATACTGGTGGTATGAGATGGCGTGGTGATTTCTCTGCCCCATGGTGAATGAGCACAGGGGCAGAGAGGCATTTCTATCCCCTGAAGCCATCTGTGTCTGTGCTCAACTAGCATAAAAATGAGGATCTGCTGAATTGGTGCTTATCAGAATTCTTAAACAACTCTTCTGCCTCTGGCAGTGACACCCGATTATGTTTCTCATTCCTAAGCTTCTTAGAGGTTTAG
Organism: Tricholaema leucomelas; assembly: GCA_013400475.1. Classification (NCBI taxonomy): domain Eukaryota; kingdom Metazoa; phylum Chordata; class Aves; order Piciformes; family Lybiidae; genus Tricholaema lacrymosa; species Tricholaema leucomelas. The sequence goes on from WAAF01019480.1 coordinate 90,995, forward strand.
CATTTATGAATCTCTTATAATACTGTTTGCCTGACACATTTGGTTAGGCATATGACAGTGATCAGTTGAGAGAAAAACAAGTCTCATTGAGTACAAATTCAGGCTTCTAGTAAGGAGAGTGGAGAGGCAAGCAAAGGTTTCCTGCTGTTTGAAATCAAGTTGGAACAGGGCCATTAAAATAACCAACATGAGTTTAATATAAAAGCTGGGCTGTCTGTCCACTTCCCAGTCAGCTTCACAGTCCACTGCAGATGCTTTTGTTAGCAGTTACAGTAGGGAGGCTGAGGGCTGAGTGGACCGTAGGGTGGCTTGGCTCTCACCTGGTCCCTTGGAATGTGTGAGCACACTGGTGATGCAATCTCACCTTGGTATTGATTCTGCAGCTAAATGTGGGGTGAAAACAAAGGGGGATCTGCTAGGAGCTGTCTGCTCAGTGCCTTCGGTGAACACAAGGCAGACAGCCTCCTATGGAGGAGACAATTCCAGTGCTGAGTGTGCTGGTGGCTCCTGCAGCCCCAGGGCTGTCAGAGCTCACTGCTGATCCTCCTGACCACATGCACGCCCAGGCTGGAGGCAGTGCTGCGTAGCCATTCTGAGTTACCTTCCACCTTGGCTTCGGGCTCCTGAGGGTTCATGTAACACCAGTGAAGGTCAGAAGCAGTTGGCATTGTAAGCATCTGCACACCAGCTCCACATACCTTGACAGTAGCCAGATATTTAAGTAGGCAGAGTAAATGATGGCTCTAAATGCCATCACAGAAGTCTTGCTGAGACTCCAGATACGCCTGGTGAATTGTGATTTCCTAGAGGTCCTGTTGGATCAGAAGGTAAACCCATGTCTTGGACCCTTGATTTGGTCTAGCCAAGAGAACAGATATGGGTAGGACCAGTGTCAGCAAGCCACTAAACTGATCCCTTGGAGCTACACAAGGCTGGTTGAAAATGGTTATACAGAGATTTTCTGACCGTTTTAATGGAAACTGACCCAGTGTTGCTGTTGGATGTAGCTGCAGAAAGAGGCTTTTGACAGCAGCACAGTCTCGCATCGGTGTATATTTCAGCCAGCATATGGTACGCATTTTAACTGAACACATGGAGAATTAACTTGATTTAAGTTGATTGATTTTGATTACTGACATGAGGATATGCTAACAAGAACTAATCCATCATGTCTAAAAGGCTGTTTGAATTTCTAGCACAGCTGACATTGTGTTTGTGTGACATGCATGGAAAGGACAAGGAAAAAAGAGTTGGACTATTCTGAAATTTTTCTCAGTGGTTGTTCCTTGATGAGCAGGGGGAGAGGCATCATTCTGATTGCAGCTTGACAACACATTTCTCTCTCTGTACAAATGAAGAATGTTGAATATGTCTATCTAGGATAGACAGATAGATGTTTTTTTGTCTCAGGAGATTGTTAATACTGGTAGTTGTAAAAAAAAAACCAAACCAAAACAACAACCCATAAACACCAGACAAAATACAGCCAGCCAAACCCAAAGACCCCTGCCAACCTGGATGTAGTGTGGAGTGTGTGAGCTCATAGCTTTAAACCTCCACAGTGAGGTGTGTAAAAGAATCCAGCTGCTGGACAGCTGCAGCCTTCTGCTGCTGCACTTAGTGATGGAACAGGGTAACCCAATACTTCTGCCTGTGGGTCAGGATGCGTTGAAAGAGAAGTGCCAAAGAGCTTCTGGTATCTAGAAAGTTTCAGAAGGAGGTTATACGAATGTGGCAGTGACCTCTCTTTCAAGGAGAGCCTGAGAGAGCTGAGGCTCTTTAGCTTGGAGGAGACTGAGGGGTGACCTCATCAATGTTCATAAATATGTAAAGGGTGAGTGCCAGGAGGATGGAGCCAGGCTCTGCTTGCTGATGCCCAATGACAGGACAAGGAGCAATGGGTGGAAGCTGAGGCATAGTAAGTTTCATTTAAACATGAAGAGGATTTTTTTCCCTGTGAGGGTGACAGAGCCCTGGAACAGGGTCCCCAGGGGAGTTGTGGAGTCTCTCTGGAGATACTCAAAACCTGCCTGGACGCATTCCTGTGTGATCTGCTCTAGGTGATCCTGCTCTGGCAGGGGACTTGGACTGGATGAGTTTTTGAGGTCCCTTCCAGCCCCTGACATTCTGTGATTCCTACTAATGATGTGTGAGGGTTAGGCATACAGCTCACATCCATGGCTTTGAAATTAGTCTTTTAGCTGTTAATTTACTGGATCATGTCCTTTTGGATGTTTGTTTACATGTTGTGTAGGAAGAAAAAGCATAATATCATACTGGGGAATTTTTAAGAGAAAGCACATTGTTGGATACAACATCTCGAACCTGGGGCTAGAAAATTCTTCTTGTGAGCTTTCATTTACAGGTAGGAAGCCTTCCTGTTGTATTGTGTGTGGGTGTAAATCAGCCAAGGTATGAAGTGCTGTTCTTTGTAAAGTAACTAAAACTGGTAACTCACGCCTTAGTGTAGCAGTGAAGAAGAAAAGGATCTGGGAGACCTGGTGGATAGAAGGTTGACCATGAGCCAGCAATGTGCCCTTGTGGCTAGGAAGGCCAATGCCATTCTGGGGTGGATTAGATGGATTAGAAGGGTCGTGGCTAGTAGGTCGAGAGAGGTTCTCCTCACCCTCTATTCTGCCCTGGTGAGGGCACATCTGGAATACTGTGTGCAGTTCTGGGTCCCCTAGTTCAAGAAGGACATAGAAGGCCAACGAGGATGGTGAGAGGCCTCGAGCACAAGCCCTACGAGGACAGGCTGAGGGAGCTAGGATTGTTTAGCCTGGAGAAGAGGAGGCTCAGGGGAGACCTTATTGCTGTCTACAACTACCTGAGGGGTGGTTGTAGCCAGGAGGAGGTTGCTCTCTTCTCTCAGGCGGCCAGCGCCAGAACGAGGGGACACAGCCTCAGGCTGCGCCAAGGGAAATTTAGGCTTGAGGTGAGGAGAAAGTTCTTCACTGAGAGAGTCATTGGCTACTGGAATGGGCTGCCCAGGAAGGTGGTGGAGTTGCCATCCCTGAAGCTGTTCAAGGCAGGATTGGACATGGTGCTTGATGCCATGGTCTAGCCTTGAGCTCTGTGGTAATGGGTTGGACTTGATGACCTATGAGGTCTCTTCCAACCTTGGTGATACTGTGCTTGAGAGAGTCCAGTGCAGAGCCACAAAGATGATGAAGGGAATGGAACATCCTTGTTACAAGGAAAGCCTGAGGGAGCTAGGGCTCTTTAACTTGGAGGAGACTGAGGGGAGACCTCATGAATGCTTATAAAGATGTAAAGGTGAGTGCCCAGAGGATGGAGCCAGGCTCTGCTCAGTAATGCCTAATGACAGGACAAGGGGCAATGGGTAGAAGTTGAAGCATAGGAAGTTCCATGTAAACAGGATTTGTTTTCCTTGTGAGGGTGACAGAGCCCTGGAACAGGCTGTCCAGAGGAGTTGTGGAGTCTCCATCTCTGGAGATATTCAAAACCCGCTGTGTTCCTGTGTGATCTGGTATAGATGATCCTGCTCTGGCAGGGGGGTTAGACTGGATGAGCTTTTGAGGTCCCTTCCAGCTCCTGACATTCTGTGATTCCTTCTGTGCTCCCAAAATGTCACTTCAACTTACCTGTGTTAGGATCCTGCAGACACTTCATACACGTGTTCTGTTCTAAATACACAGGGTGGAACAACCATCTCCGTTCTTCTTACCTCAGGAAATAAAAACATTTCTGAATGACCAGTAACTTATGTCCTAGCAAGTCAGCTGCTCTCCTTATTGGAGACATGCCTGAAAAGACTCTGAAGTCTTTTCCACCTTGCTAAAAATACTGATTACATCAAGGAGCTGGAGCCCTTATTTATCCAGAGACATGAAGTGATAACCACACCATGCACCATTAACAGCAGCTGACCTAAGTGACCTATGCAGATAATCACTATAGACACAGCTGTTGCAGGAGGAGCAAGAGTGGGCTGTTTTACAGGTCTCTCTGTGCCATGTTTTTGAGTGATCACACTGTCCATGCTACCAAGGTGAGCCATACAAGTGATAATTAAGTAGACAAGAGCCTCTTGTATTGAGCTGTGTATTGAGTCTCCTTCTCTGGAGACTTTCAAGACCCTTCTGGATGTATACCTGAGCTAGATTCTGTGGCCCTGCTCTGGCAGGGGCATCGGTCCCTTCCAACCCCTGACATGCTGTTGCTTCTGCTGTGCCCACTATCTTCCCCTGCTGCTGTTTTGGCTTGCTGCTTTGCCACCACTTGACCTCATCCCTATCCCCGTCTTCCTGAAGGTTATTATATTCTGTAGTAGTTTATTCTCCTTAGACTGATATAAAAAAAGCAATTTCTTTTTCTTTTTTTCAACTTTCCAAAAGTCTGAGTTGTAGTGAATTTACTCTACTGGAGGAGGGATCTGCTGTAACCCATCACGTTAATTTTTTCCCCATCCTGAGCAAGAGGAGGGGAGCTCTGCTGCCTTTTTTTTCTGCTTCCCAAAGTCCCTTGGAGTCATCAAGGTTTGTGCTCAGACAAGAAAATAGCCCCCATGGAGAAGAAACTTGTAGGTAAAGGAAAATGGTGAGTGCCCACAGCTGCAGCTGCTTTCTCCTGAAGCAGCTCCAAGAGAAGCAAGGTGCTTTTTGTGCTGTTACCAGCACAGCTGGTAGTAGTGCCAGTGAGGTTGCTTTTGGAACTCTGGAGTTCTCTTGCCTTCAGGCAATGTGATGTGTTGAGGAGATGGCACTCCTGTGAAGGAGAAAGTCCTACTACCATAGCTAAGTGTGGTCTGGGCACAGAACAGTGCAGCCTGACTTTCCTGCTGTTGCTCTGTGTTTTGCACGAGTTACTCCTGTGATGTGAGAACAGCAGCTAAGACCAGGAAGAGGTTTGGTGCTATTTGCTATTTAATCTGCTCCTATCAAGGAGCAGGGTGGCAGCTCCTCATGGATGGAGCAGATGACATGCCTGATATGTCTGATGCAGTTTGTATCTGCTCTTTGGGAAGCACAGCTTGTCAGTTAACACCTGTATTCATTCAGGTGAATAAGCAGGCAGGCAAGAATGGCAAATGAAGGAAACTCTTAATGCCAGCTGATGACACCAAATGTTTCTCTGTGGCCAAAATGATCTGTATTTTGATATAAAAGAATAGCTGCTTCCAGACTTGGGTTTCTTTTCTTGTAATTTTCCTTCTATTTATTATTTCCTTGAAGGTGATTTCCTCTTTCACTTGAAGTAGTACACAATGTAGTCCTGGATGTGACTTTGTCGTACCTGTGTTGTCTGTCTCTCACGTGCCCCAAATGTCTTCTCTGCAAGGATGTTGCAGGATACAAACAGATTTTGGGCCCTGGATGTGGCCAGAAGTAATTAATGGAGGGCAAGCAAAAGGTCAGTGGAGAGGGCAGAGTCCTCACCAAGACTGGGGAGAATCCTAGAAGGTACTGGTGATGCACCCTGTTTTCCCTTGCACTCACACTGCCTGCCATGCTCTCGCTTCTTCCCCAAGCTGCTTTTCTGGCACTGTCTGTCCTGTGTGATGGCAGGATGCTTTGGAACTGGCATCAAGGGAATAAACCCTTGATCAGCTGCTGCACTCAGTTGAGATCAGACAAGCCCAGGAAGCTCCAGTTTCTACAGCAGCATGCCCAAGAGCAGAATTTGGTTCAGATGCTTTGTCTGAAGTTACCTTGGAAAACTGCTTCCAGAAGCTATTTTGCTTCCCAACTGTATTGAATTCTGAATAATCAGTGACTCCTTTGACCAAAGAAATGGCAAGAAAAATCCTCTGCTGGTTCTTGCAGCTTCCCACCAGAAAGGATGAATGAGTTTACAGCGGAGAAAGCACAGCCCTGTGTTTGTTGCCTTTAAAGTATTCAATTTGGTGTTGCAAACGTGAAGCCGGAAGGAACAATGGTGCCATGGTAACTTGTGTTCTTTTTAATCTTTGAGACAAGATTTTTAACCGGTTTCCCATGGCAATACCAAGCCAATGCAGCACATTCTTCCTGAGCTTCTTGTTTTCCCTTTTATTATAATCACAGAATTGTTTCAATTGGAAAAGACCTTTAGGATAATGGTGTATTTGAGAACCCTCTGCTAGACACTGCTGTTGAAGCTTTGCAATAGCTTCAGCAAAACAAAGATGCTAATTATGAGCATTTTTATTGCTAAGCCTAGTTGATTTTTTTTTTCTTCACTTGTTAATTTTTTGTGTTTTAACAAGCCTATTAATACCTGAGCATTCTGACCTAAGCACAGTCTAATTTGGAAATGATGTGAAGCCTGTAATTGAGTTTCTGTTTTCATTAGATAATTTCTTTAATTATATTTCTGTTATTTGCTCCTGAAATTTGAGAATTATGTCTGGGAAATGTCTTTTCACTAAGCACATGGATGCAGAAGTGGTGATGACTCTGCTTCTCCAGAGTGTAGTGTTAACTCTTATTGCAGTGTGTGCACTAATCTGTTAATCACACTTTGATATTGGTCAACCTTCAGACCATGTTGGAAGCTGACCAAATGGAAAAGCTCCAAGAGGATGCTGCTGCATGCTACAAGCATATGGCACAAAGCATCAAATCCTGACCTGAGTTTCTGGGATGCAAGCAGACCATGAACAAAATGCAGCTTCAGCTTTGAATGTCTTAAGCTTTACTAGATTTCTTCACAACTCTCAGAGTGCTGAGTTTGGCCAAACCTCTGGAGGTGATGGCAGAAACTCTGCACAAAGATTTAAACCAAAAAGAACCAAAACCAATTGAAAATCCCAACAACCAAAAGGAAACAAACAAACAAACAAACAAAACAAACAAACAAAAAAAAACCCACAACCCAGTAGAATCAGAGGACTGATTTCCAATTAAAGTAACAGATCTAAGAATTCTTCTCCTCTACTGCAAATTCAGTGAAATGGGCACAAGTGCCCTGGGTCCAGAGGAGGTCCACGAAAATGATCAGAGGGTTGGAGCACCTCTGCTGTGAGGACAGCCTGAGGGAGCTGGAGTTGTTCAGCCTGGAAAAGAGAAGGCTATGAAGAGACCAAATAGTGGCTTTCCAGTACCTGAGGGAAGCTACAAGAAGACTGCAAAAGGGCTGTTTACAAAGGCTTGCAGTGACAGGATGAGGGGCAATGGACTCAAACTAGAGAAGAGTAGATTTAGATTGGATGTTAAGAAGAAGTTCTGCACCATGAAGGTAGTGGAACTCTGGAACAGGTTGCCCAGGGAGGTGTTTGGGGCCCCATCCCTGGAGATATTCAAGTTCAGGCTCAACAGGGCTCTGGACAACCTGACCTAGTTGAGGATGCCTCTGCTAACTGCAGAAGGGGTCAGACTAGATGACCTTTAGAGGTCCTTTCCAACCCAGACCATTCTATGAGTCCTACACCCTGTGAGATCAACAGCAGTTCTTTCAGCTTACTGACTATGACAAAGATAGTGTCACTTTATCACCTTTGGTTCCTAATGCTCCTCAGGAACTGCAGCAGCAGAGCGTCATTCAAGCTCAGAGTGCTGCCTGAAGACTGGCTCCTGCTGCTCTCTGGCATACCTGAAGAAGCCTGTTCCCTGTCTTGGCAGAACTGCTTGTCCTGTCTTTGCTAAAACAAGGCTTGTAACACCCTGGAACGATCACTGTTACTGTTCATCCTAACACAGATCACCTTTCCAATGTTTTTGGGTTGGTTTTGGTTTTGGTTTTTTTTTTAAGTAAGCCAGCCCTGCCATCATCTTTTTGTGATGTTCTTTTGGCTCATTTCACTTTGTCCTTTTTTCCTCCACCACAATGGGTCATGAAATTTCTCCTTCCCAGTAGTTCAATCTCTGTTCCAGTGTAGTTGTAGTATTGTCTCTCCCATTTTCTTTCCGTATCACAAAAATGAACCTCTGTTTGTTGAACATACCTTTAACACCTGCTGCTTTTCTTTCTGCGCAAAAAATGCAGCCTCTTTCATTTTCAAAGTGGTGGAGCAACGGACATAGCACCGAAAAAAGTGTGGGTGAAAGGTTGTTTCTGGCAATCTTCAATAGGCTGCTATAGAAGATAGCACATATGTGGAGGTCACTTATGTTTACATCTCATTTCAGGAGATACACTTCAGCTAGTCTGTTCATTAATTAAAAGAAAGCAAACATGCAGCAGAATGTTGCTTGTTCTTATCTGAGAGATGTAACAGGACATTTGCTGTCTGTTGGTAGAACTGGTCTAGGGGATGTAGGGCTGACTCACTGTGGTATCAGCAGCGATATAGAAGGACGCTCTGAGATTAGAGCACTGCATGTCCTTTAGCATCTACAGCTTGGTGTCTGAATGTTTGACTCAGGAAGCGGCTGTCACACTGGATGAAACATTGCAGTGTATTTACACCATACTTTATGAGGTAGAACCAACCTACCAAGCATCAATTAGGCTAGCACAAAACACTACTCAACTGTGGCAAACACTCTGTGGAGGATTAGATCTTGGAATTCCTCTTCCCTGGAAGTGTTTAAGCAGGGCCTTTGCACAACCTGGTCTGGAGTATCCCAGTGAAACAAAAAAAAACATTTCCTGGACTAAAAGTCATTCTGGTCTGCAGAAACTGTCACTGGTTTAAATTAACCCACTATAGGGGTGGGTTAACTTAAAACAGTGTGCAAGAGGTCCTCACATCAAGAAACCCATAGGCACTGGGCAGACACAGGAGAAGCCCCAAAGGGACCTCACAGCTTCTTACTGAACTGCCTCAGGAGTGCAATAGAGCCATCTGCAGCCGCTACGCAATAACGTTTCTGATTTTAGCATCTGGACTGTGTGGTTATAGTAGAAAATATTGCAGTAAATGGTAACAAGTTATCTTCTTTGTTTTGTGTTATGGCTGAGCATCATCATGCAGATACCCTTGTGGTTGACAAAGGGCTTCAGTTCCAAGCTTCTATTTTAAGGTGCTTATGACTATTCCAAAATAGTTGTCCTTTAGCTGAAAGTCTTCCTGTGTATTCTCAGCAGAGATGTGGGTTTACTTGGAAAATTTCACATTCCATTTGACTGTTGTTTTGGTTTTTTTTTTTAACATTTTTGTGAATTTAAACCAAAGCTCCCTCATGTCACCAGCATGGACTGGTGTCAGATGGATTTATTGCATGGCTTTTCAATGTGCACATAATAGAGCCTCATAACACAGAGCAATCTGTGTTACTGCTAATTCCAGCATTTGGGAGAGGTATTTAAAACTCTGCTGCAGGAAGATAACCTTGTTAGTTTTCTTTGTATTTGCCACCTTGACCTGCAAAAAGAACCTGAAAACTCGTAGAGAGTTATGAAGTAAGATACGTGTATTGCAGTGCTGGGTTCAGACAGGATCGCTCCACCACACATTCTTTGATTTTTTCTTTTATCATTCTGATTGATGAGCTTTAGCTTGTTTCTGGTTTTCAGCCTTCTTTGTACCTTCTTGAGCGCTGGAGCCTTACATGCCTTTGTGTTTTTTAATCATAGAATCATAGAATGGTCTAGGTTGGAAGGGACCTCAAGGATCATCCAGCTCCAACCCCCTGCCATAGGCAGGGACACCTCCCACTAGAGCAGGCTGCTCAAGGCCTCATCCAGCCTGGCCTTAAATGCCTCCAGGGAGGAAGCATCCACAACCTCCCTGGGCAATCCGTTCTAGTGTCTTACCACCCTCACTGTAAAGAACTTCCTCCTAACATCCAGTCTAAATCTCCCCTCTTCCAGCTTAAACCCATTCCCCCTCGTCCTGACATTACCAGACCTTGTCAATAGTCCCTCCCCAGCCTTCCTGTAGGCTCCCTTCAGATACTGGAAAGCCACTCTAAGGTCTCCTCGAAGCCTTCTCTTCTCCAGGCTGAAGAGCCCCAACTCTCTCAGCCTGTCCTCATAGCAGAGCTGCTGCAGCCCTCTGATCATCTTCGTGGCTCTCCTCTGGACCCGCTCCAGCAGTTCCATGTCCTTCTTGTGTTGGGGGCTCCAGAACTGCACACAGTACTCCAGGTGGGGTCTGAGGAGAGCAGAGTAAAGGGGGAGAATCCCCTCCCTTGCCCTGCTGGCCACACTGCTCTTGATGCAGCCCAGCACAGGGTTGCTGTCTGGGCTGCATGTGCACACTGCAGGCTCATGTTGAGCTTCTCGTCGACCCAGACCCCCAGGTCCTTTTCCTCAGGGCTGCTCTCAGCCATTCACCACCCAGCCTGTATCTGTGCCTGGGATTGCACCGACCCAGGTGCAGGACCTTACACTTGGCCTTGTTAAACATCATGAGGTTGGCCTGGGCCCACCTCTCCAGCCTGTCCAGGTCCCTCTGGATGGATCCCTGCCCTCCAGCAAGTCAACTGTGCCACACAGCTTGGTGTCATCTGCAAACTTGCTGAGGGTGCTCTCAATTCCTGAATTCACCTGAATTCAGCAGTGGGGCTTTCTTCTCTCTTCCCATTTGATCAACTCTTAATTTCTCTTTTAAAGACTTTAAGAGAATGTATTTATCTATTTATTTACTTATTTGTCATATGGCTCTTAATATAGATTATGTTTGGTTGTTTTCTTTGTGTCTTGCAGCTGCACTTCAAGTTGAAGTGGTTGTTCTTGCCTTGAGGTTGTAATTTGATGTGGTATTTTAATCTTAGAAATATCACCAACCCCTTTCTTCGAATTCCTGAGCACTTTCATCTTAGCATGACCTTCTTGACATGTATCTCTAGGGGGTTCTTGGGAAGGATGAGGCCCAAATTTATCCCTAATCCAATACTAAATAAACTGAAATCGTCCCTTGATGGGAACGAGCCCTAAGCGTGGTGCTCATAGCAGAGGAATAAATTTTCTTACGACACATAAGTGACTGAGCTCCATGACCCCTTCCGAGGCAAGCTGCAGGCCTCACCCGCGGCCGTGCAGCCAGGCCGGGTCCGAGCCCGCTCGGCAGGGAGCCGAAGAGCCCCTCTGTCGCGCTGGCTCCCTTGCTGGTTGCCATGACATTTGATCACCTAGAAATAGGCTCCGGGAAGTCTGGGTCTTGTTCTGCAGCTCTGGAGCCGGGATTTGCTCTTTTGCTTACGCCTTTGAGGGGGAGGAGGGTGCCGGTAGCCATCTAATGCTAAGTCACTCCACCTCTCCTTGTTGCTTTCCAGATCAAAGAATCAGGCTACTGAATTTAAACAGATTTGTACCACAGATCAGCCAACGTCCTCTTCACGGATTGTGCATTTGGTTTTCGGCACTCGATTCCTGACGTGTTGAGGTTCTCCTCTGTGCCGCACAGCTGCGTGGGCTGGCAGGGTGTTGGGCTGGCCCGCACCGTGGCAGCGGACCCGGCCGCAGCACCTCTCTGCACTGCACTTCGGGACCCCGCAGGGTGTCTGTGCCTGCTCATCCATACGAGCGTAGTGCGAGTTCTCTAGGACTCGGCCTGTGGTTAATTAATCTGCTTCTTAATCTTAGCTAGTTCATCATCACAGAATCGTGGAACTTTAGAGATTGGAAAGGAGCTCCGAGATCGAGTCCAACCCTCCTGCCAAAGCAGGATCTCCTAGGGTAGTTCACGCAGCAATGCACCCAGGCAGGTTTTGAAAGTCTCCAGAGAAGGAGACTCCACAATCTCTGTGGGAAGCCTGCTCCAGGTCTCTGTCACCCTCACTGTAAAGAAGTTTTTCCTTACGTTGAGGTGAAACCTTCCATGTACCAGTTTGTAGCTGTTGCGCTTTGTATTACTGCTGCTGACCACTGAAAAGAGATTGGCCCCAACCACTTGACACCCACTCCTCAGATGTTTGTACACATTGATCAGATCTCTCAGCCTCTTTTCTCCAGACTAAACAGCCTCAGGTTTCTCAGTCTCTCTTTGTAGGGCAGATGCTCAAGTCCCCCAGTCATCCTTGTGGCTCTCTGCTGGACTCTCTCCAGCAGGTCCCTGTCTCTCTTGAACTGGGAAGCCCAAAACTGGAGTATTCCAAGTGTCCAGGTGCCCTTCTACTCCCAGGGCAAAGTAGAGGGGGAGAAGAACCTCCCTAGCCCTGTTGGACACACATCTCTTGCTGCACCCCAAGATGCCATTGGCTCTCTTGGACACAAGGACGCATTGCTGGCTCATGCAGAACTTACTCTCCCCCAGCACTCCAAGGTCTGTCTCTGTGGAGCTGCTTTCCAGCAGGGTACCCCCAACCTGTACTGGTGCCTGTTGTTACTCCTTCCCAGATACAGGACCCTGCACTTGTCCTTTATGAGTGGTTAGCCTTTGTTCAGCACTCAGCCTGTCCAGATCTCGTTGGATGGCAGCACAGCCTGACAGGCCATCAGCCATCCCCTCCACCCCCCCAGGTTTGTATCATCAGCAAACTTGCTGAGGGTACACTCAATGCCCTCATCCAGGTCGTTGATAAAGATACTGAACAAAACTGAACCTAGTGCTGATCCCTGGTATGTTACATATTTCCAGTGCAAGAGTCCCTTCTCCAGTCTGTGAAGCCCATCCACGCAGAGTGGAGATGCTTGCTGTGTTGTGGTTCTGCAAAAGCAGCTGCCAGGAAATAAATCTCAACCCCAGCACACTGCCAGCTCAAACAGCAGCAGTTTGTATCAAATACAAATAACAAAGACATTGTGCCTGATGGCTTACATCAGTTACTTAATTCGTTATACTGCTCCATCAATTACCTAATTCATTACTCTGTTAACCTAATTGGTTATACTAAGGTGGGTCCTATATTTGCATTTAAATTCTCCCACGGTAGTTTATGTAGGGACCACACTGATGTGTTGATCGTTGTCCAAATCTGTCTCTGGATCATGTAAAGAAGCCATAATGAGTCATTATTTACAAAGGCTGACAAGAATTTTACCATCTTTAGGTACTTATGTTAATGACTGTATCTTGTTTCTGATTATTTTAACCTGTGAGATTCTTCTGTCCTGTAGTGTTAAGGGGGTTCCATTCTTGTTATCCTGGTTTCAGACCAGTTCATTATATGCTTATTCAACCTGAAAGTCTTTTATTTTATCCTTCTGACACCACTTAGAGTGGCTTACATTGCTCAGACAATGTTGTGTGTTGAACAGCTCTTCTTTCAGTGGCTGAACACTAGAATTAAAGGATATCCCTGCTCATGGCAGACTGCTTGGACTAAATGATCTTTAGCAGTCACTTCCAACCCAAACTATTCTATATCTGTGGGACAGCTAAACAGACTATCAAAACTAAAACTGGCAAAAGTGACAAAAATGCTTCTGATTCTAGGATCTCAGCCTCTTAAATTTGTCATCTTCTTCTTTTTTAATCATAGCATTGATGGTTTTATCACTTGCCCACAGTGGATGGCCTTTCAAGTCCATTATACTTCTTGAACTTTGCTGTTTATTTGCAGGTAGGGAAATGGAAGCTGAAAGCAGGAGTATGATGTGGATGCTACATGTTCCTATTACTGCCATTTCTGTATTTTTCTTTCAAGGTAACTGGATCAGGAAGAATCAAAACATATCAGACTGATCTCCTTATTAATTCTAAGTCATGAAAAATAAGGCTTTTCATTTCTATAAGATTTAAAATATGTGCACAGTGAATGTAATCTTCTTGTGTATGTCTTCATATGATTTCACTTTTGTGGCCACTGCCTTTTAAATAGTCAGAGAAACTCATCCTACAAGAAGATGAGAAGAGCAGATAATGTTCAGAAGCAAGCAGCTCGATTTCAGTTCCTCCTTACCTTTGGAGAGATCACGAAGTACAACTGCTGCTAATCTTCACTACAATCTCAAGGCACCTGGGAAAATGGAAATAATTTATTTTAACATCTTAGCAGGTCACAAGCAGTAGTGTTAATCAGAGTACCTTGGCCTGATTCCAGCTTGGAAATTACATTCTGCTGAGCAAATGCATCCCATGGCATTTTCAGTGATTTGCCTTTTGTCTTACACGGTTTGGAGTTACTGAGCAAAGTTAAAAAGCTGGGGCTTCCCAGCTACCAGAAATGTCTTAGCCTAAGTTCACCTCATACATCAATCACTAACTTTTCCTGCTTGTCCAAAGGCTTCATTTATAAAAGTATTTTAAAAAGAAAAGTAAGGGATTTGGGGCCAGTCTGCTTTCAGTGGTCAGCAGCAATAAGACAAGGAGCAACAGCTACAAACTGGAACAGAGAAGGCTTCTCCTCAACAAGAGGAGAAACTTCTTTACAGTCAGGCTGACAGAGCACTGGAGCAGGTTGCCCACAGAGTTTGTGGAGTCTCCTTCTCTGAAGACTTTCAAAACCTGCCTGGATGCGTTCCTGTGCTAACTACTCTAGGGGATCCTGCCTTGGCAGGGAGGTGGGAGTCGATGATCTCTGGAGGTCTCTTCCAACCTATAAAGTTCTGAGTTCTGTGATTCTGTGAAGTGCAGTGCCTCACCTGAAGGGATACTCAGCCACTGAGTTGCAGGAGACAGCTTCAAAAGAGTGTATGTACGGAGCAAGACTGAGCCCTCTGATGACTGAGCAGACACTGGTGAGCTTATGTGAGCTGTGCATGTACTGAAAGCCTCTTTTAATTTTCCTCTCCTTGATAGGACCAGGTAGTGTGGAAATGTTAGAGAAAACAGGGTGGTAGGAGCTTCTATACAGGATAAGCAAAATGGGATGGGAAAAGTGAAGCATCTGCAGCTAGTGGTATTGGAGTAATCCAAGTCTTCTGGTTCTACTACCTTTAAAGAGCTGAAGTGAAACTAGCCAGAGTGGGGTAGTGTTTAAAGAACACTTTGTAAGGGCAGAGCCTTTTATCACAAAAAGGCAGGTGTTTTGTGTTGTGGTTGTTTTGGTTACTTTTTTACAACAGAAATGTTTTGCTGCACATTGCTAATACTGCTCAAATGAAACTGCCTCTCAAGGCACCTAAATGTGTCTGAGTAGGTTCCTGTGGCACTTGGGCAACAGGAGCACTCAACAAGAGATGAAAAAAACTCATGCTTAATGTGATCTGTTGAACTGGAGCATTTTAATCAGAGCTGAGCTCTGAAGGAACCAGGTGTTATTTTGCTCCTGGCAGCAAATGAAACTTCACATGCTTTTGATGACATCACGTCTTTACCAGTGACTCATCTTGCTTGCCTGTTTGTTCCTATTTCTAGCTGCCAGAAGGAACAGTAAGCTCAGTATTATCATTTTCCTGATAATGATGCATACTTGTCTGCCCAAGGCCATTGTCTTCACTTACCTTTGTGCTTCTTGGTGGGTTGTTTTTCTTCCCCCTCCTCGTCAAGGTGACTTTTATTTAGCTGATTCTTTGTGGCTTCCACTCAAAATGTTGTCTACTTTTGCAATGGAAATGTTTGTGTGTGTATTACTGAGACATCCAGGAGCTCCAGGTGCAGAGCTGAGCCCCTTCTGCACTGAGCTGTGCTAGTTTGAAGCTAGCTAGAATGTTTTGATGAGAAGAATTAGATGATAGGCTGAGAAATGAAAACAATGGTGAGGTCTCCTTCGCTCACAGTCTTGCTGAGATGTGTAAAGAAGAAAGACAAAACAAAGATTAGGTCACTTTGCTTGGGCACTTCATGCTGGGCTGTTCCCTTCTGCTTTGCCTGCTGGGGAAAGCTGAGGCTGCTGGCTGAACTCCATCTTGCTTTCTAACCTCACCCTCCATTTGCTTTGACTGATTTCACCTTTGCTTTCTTAATCCTCTTGGCCGAACCTCCATTCTTCCTTGGGACTGGGGTAAGGTTGAGAGGGGTAGGGGGAAGGTGAGAGGTGGTTGAGAGCCCCTCCTGGGGACTCAGGTTTCTGGGAGGGGAGTTGTGTCTGTATTACCTCTTTACCTTGTATATTTCTGTATATATCTGTATATACTGTAAATGTCTGCTTGTAAATTGTGCCAGCTGTAAATATAAGCTTCATTCAAATTTCCAGAGCCGACTGAGTCTAGTCTGGGTAATTTCTAAAGTGTGGGGGGGCAGGGGATACCCAAACCATCACATGAGCACTGGGCAAATGCATGGTGAAGGAAGTGTCAGCACCAGAGTCTGTAATGTGTGTCCTGACATGAGAGCAGTGCGATGGGAATCACAGAATCACAGAACCTTAGAGGTTGGAAGGGACCTCCAGAGATCAAGTCCAACCCCCCCTGCAAAGGCAGGATCCCCTAGGGTAGTTAGCACAGGAACGCATCCAGGTGGGTTTTGAAAGACTCCAGAGAAAGGAGATTCCACAACCTCCCTGGGCATCCTGTTCCAGGGCTCTGTCACGCTCATTGTAAAAAAGTTTCTCCTCATGTTGAGGTGAAACCTTCTCTGTTCCAGTTCGTAGCTGTTGCTCCTTGTCTTATTGCTGCTGACCACTGAAAAGAGATTGGGAACATGCCATCCACCTCACAGCAGACCTCCACAACGTTAACCAACACAACTAGAACTGCTGGAGGTCAGGAGAAATTTAACCCTTTACATTGCAACAGTCCAAAAAGGTAAGGAAGTGCTGTCCCTGAGCAGCTAGCCAGGCCCAGTGAAAAAGGCCTAACAAGGTAGCAGCAGAGAAGGCTGTACAGACAGTTTGGGAGGTCTGCTGGGAACTGGGAAGAGAGGTGAATGAGAGAGATTCTAGATGGCAGAATGGCACTCTCGATGCTCACAGCAGAGATCAGTATAGCTCCCTGAGTCTGAGTGTTTTCTCAGTTGTGCAGAAGGGAAATCAAGCAAGTCTTGGACATGAAGAGGTTAGGTGTTACCGAGCCCCAGGCTGGCCTGCAGCAGAGCCAACAGCCCTCTGCCTTCAACGTGTGCCTTTATTTCTGCTTATCCAGCTTGTCTGTCATGCAGAGAAGAGCTGAGGTGACCTCAGTGCAAGAACAGAGAAGGGAGTCAGATGTTCCCTGACACGTGGGTATTTAACAGCTTGCTGCTCACGTAACCACAAGGTCCTGAAGTCCATTATCCTGTCCACAAGGCTGACCAAACTCTGAAGAAGGAGCAGAAACCTGTCCTGGAGGTGCCAGCACCAGGAGGGAGAGGCCTCTCCTTCACCAACAGTCTGGGCAACAGGTGACTCTTGTCCTTACATAACAGTCTTTTTAAAACAAACACCACTGAAACCAATCACCAAAATCAAAGCATAATCCTTTCAACAAAGCGAAAGGCTTATTTCTTTGGAGGCTGTTAGTCACATACACTGCTAAAACTGCCGTGGTACTGAAGGGATTAAATTTGGTACAGATGAGAAGTTTCTGTGACATTTTATTTGGAACAAAGGACTTGTGGCTGGAAAATCTTCCCTAGAAGAATGATGGTTCAGAATCAGGGATTCTTGTTTTTCAGACTTGCAGCAAAGAGCATTTGTAGTGATTTAAAAATTGGAATATATTTATTCCTGTGAAAGTACCTCACTGCTTTTGCTGACAGCCAAGTAAATTCACAATAAGATCTTGGAAGTAGAGGGCACCTGCACATAATGCAAATGCATTTAGGTCTTTTTCTTCTCTGATAAATGCTGAATTTTTATTTGCTCATTAGTGTGAAAGCTTGAAATTTTTGTTTCATGCTACCACTGGCCCGGTGGAGGTTTTTAATTGTTTATATCAAGGACAGGCACAGAGGTAAGATACGGAAGAACAGAACTGTTAGCACCTTACTGTAAATGTATCTCACAGGGAACCTTCTGTGTCCAGTTTGTTGCAACCAGCCTTTCTGATTCCTTACTGGAGACAGCCAAACAGGCTTCTGGATGCTGAAGGCTCAGACTAGTCTTCGTAGGCATTTGGCTAGACTACTAATTAGAGCTAGACTGTGCTTCTGCTGATCCCTGCCTGTGCCTTCTAATGAGTTTGTGGTCTACCTGAAAATCTTGCCAAGAACTGGGCAGGGGNCTCCTTCATTAGATGATCATCTTGCGCATAACCCCCCTAAATACCCAATTACCTAAGGTTTGTGGTGTTTTAAACAATTTAGAGGCAGCTACTGTAAATGCTGAAGCTTTTGCACTTTTTTTATGCCAAAGTGTCTGAGGGGGAGGGGTGTTCACTTGAAGCTAGCATAAAATATGGTGTGAGCAAAGAAAATTAAGCCAGTTTATAGCTCTCTAAGACGTTAACTTAGCCTGAGGAAAAAAAATATCACTTCAGGGTGATATTACAAAGCTCCAAATGGATTTGGAGAAAGGCAACTAAAGCCCTTTAAGGGGAGATGACATGCTCTTTACCTGCACATAAAACCGAGCCAAGAATCCAGCAGTGACTCACATCAAGATGAATCACATCTCTGCCTTGCAGCACAGGCTACAAGGGAAAGGTTATGAATAAACTTTACATACCATGAAATATAGAGTGCCTTTTCCTGCACACACTCCCTTTGGTAACCTGAGAAGGCTTCTCTGCTATGAATATGCAAATTACCTTCCTAATGAGGTAAATGGATTGTCCACCGAGAAGAGCAAAGGCATGCAGCCCTTGGGGGCTCTCCATTTCCTGCAAACACATCTCTGCCTCTTGCAAACTAATCAGTCAGGGCTCGCCCACACACAGGGGATCGCAGGCAAAATGCTGAAACCACCAAGCCAGAATTACGAAATTTCAGAGCTTTCAGGCAATAGCAGAGTTTGCTAACTCTGTAGGCTGAGTTTGGTTCCTCACTGAGCTGCTACCAGGACGGGGTTTGAAAGGCACCTTGGAGACCCTTGAGGCTGTTTATCCGGGACAGCCTGGCTGGGCGTCTACAAAGTGAACTTCTTGTTCCGAAACACTGTAAAATTTCTTTCAAAACCATTCCGTGTGTAGCTAGGCAGTGTTCCTTGCAGTTGCTACTTGGTCACAGCCTCATGCCCAAAGCCAGAAGGAATTGTAGGTAAACAAAAAATAGGACATGAGATTTGAGAGATAAAAGCTGGGAATGCAGATGTAAACCAGTGACAGTGAGCATGAGCAAGGAAGAGGCCTGACCTCTTTTTGTTGGTTGCAGAATCTGGGAAGTTACTAATTTAGGTCTTTCTCCTAATGAGGCATGAAGTAAATCTCTCTCCTTGGGATTCTTGGATGCTAGAAAGAGATAAGCATTGCACTTAAGCTTTTTTTTTTTCCCTACCTAAAGTATGCTTAAGGTCTCTCTTCACCTTACTGACTGTACTGGGGACACTTGTAAGAATGCAGCTTTGGGAGTGCTTCCTCTCAGTCAAATCTGATCAGAAGTCAGCAGAGTTACCATGAGCACACCCATGTGTGGAGGCCGATAAGCCTCCTATCCATGTGAAAGCAGGTTAAAATGAAGCAACTCTCATGGCTCTCAGACTAAACAGAAGAATGCTTCGATGCTGACACCTTCCCCACCTGGAAAAGTGCAGGTAGGCTGTAAGTGTGTTCAGCAGCTGAGCCAGGGCTGTGGCATCAGTGAGAACCAGAGTGCTCTGTGATGCATTATAGCGGTGCCAGGAGAAGTGCTTGATCGGCCTATGAGGTGTGGTCCACCTCAGGAGGTTGGAGCCAGCCTCTCCTCGGTGATGCTCAGTGTCAGGACAAGGGGCAGTGAGTAGAAGTTGAGGCATAGGAGGTTCCATGTGAAACTGAGGAAGGATTTTTTTCCCCTGTGAGGGTGACAGAGCACTAGAACAGGCTGTCTGGGGGGGTTGTGGAGTCTTCCTCTCTGGAGATATTCAAGAACTGTCTGGATACATTCCAGTGTCATCTGCTTTAGGTGATCCTGCTCTGGCAGGGAGGCTGGACCAGATGATCTTTCGAGGTCCCTTCCAGCCCCTGACATTCTATGACTATTTCTCAGCCTGTGTGCAGTGCCTTACTGTGATCAGCCAACGGACTACCCCGTCTTGAAATAAATGCACAAATGTCAAGGAAAAATCCCTCATTTTCCCAGAGGATTAGTGCAGAAACAGCAAGATTCCCGCTGCATAATCTCTGCCCTGGGAAACTGGCAGGGTGTTACAGGTGTGGTTAGTCTCATGGTGGTGCAATAGGCAGAACCTTTTAAGAAAGCTGCAGGGAGCTTATTTTACAGGATTTGTCCTCCCACGGAGAGCCTCTGTGCGATTCTGGTGCAGAACAACAGGTGATCATTGATGTTTTCCCCACTGACAGACTGGCTAGCATGTATTCTGGAAGGGCCATCACCATGTCATGTGATCAGCAGTAACACAGCTCCATGTCTGGGAATGATGGACAGGAGGATCTTAAAGCTGAGCAGTTTTCCACCCACTGCACATGTTTTTTTTTGGGGTCGTGGTGATGTGCTGTTTCTGATCAGAAACTGGGTCTGTACTCCTGAAAGAGTGCTCTGCATGGATTTATTTCACTCTTGCAACTAGCTGTAATATTGTTAAGTCCTATTTTTTTTTCCTCTGCAGAAGAGAAACTTTATAGTCACATTTTAAACCAGTGGCAGTAAATGCTTTCTTAAGTGTGGGGTTTGGAGGACTATAGGACCATTCATTTCAGAACTGCTAACCTATAAGAGTAAGTTGTAGTCAACACCTTATGCTGCACCTGTGCTTTAAAGATAAGGTCTTTTGCCTCCCTGCAGCTGCTTCAGAGTTGCCATTTGCCAAAAGCTGGATGAAATGTTCTTGTTCAAATGACAGGGACCTCCCCAATTAAAGAGACACTAGGCACACAGCTTTCCTCCTGAGTTCAGATGACTGTCTAGAGGAAATGGATTGGCTGCAGGGCTGCTGATCTGATATAGAAGTGTTCCTGAGTTGAAGAACAGACATCCAAAAGAGAAAGAATAAATGCTGTTGGCAGTTGAGTTGTTTTCTAGCTGTCACAAGTCTTTCGAAATTCTTCTCTTGTATATGCCAGAGTTTCTCCTTTGTGCTGCCAGGCTGAAGACAAAAATGACAGCTGCAGGTTAGAGGTGTTCTACACCACTCTGTAGGTAAAAAAGAATGAGGCTAAACCAACAGAAAGGGTTAGTAAATCCCAAATGGGTGTGTGTACCTCAAGCATAATGGCTGGGATATTCTGCAATTAATTCAGTTTGTAGAATAATTGTCATGGCATCAAATGGTTAATTGTTGTCTTTAAGCTTAGGGTAAGAAGGGAGTCACCTGCAGCATCTATTTCAAGGTCATTTTCCCAACTGGGAAACACTTAATGCCTTTTGCCTGTTAGTCCTGCTCTGTTTTCTATTGCCTCTGCTTTGAAGTGCCAGCTTTCAGTGAACTCTGCTAACATTTCATTATTGCACTGAGGCTGAGGCAGGAAAGAGCAATTAAAGGGTTGTCATCTTTGGTAATTTTTTTAACAGTACATGTGTCAAACTGCATTTAACAAATCACTGCTGATGCAGAAGCCAAATTATTGCTAAAATGTAAGTAGAGTTTGTTTCCATTTGGAGCAATTGATAATTCTAAAGTGTATTTATAACAAAAAGTGGTTGCCTTAGTTTAAATATAGGACCTGCCTGCAGCTCCTGCTTCTGAGAAGTCTTCAAACAGAGGCATTCCTTTCTGTTGCAGGATACAGCTGGACAGGAGAGGTACAGGACCATCACTACAGCCTACTACCGAGGAGCAATGGGCTTTGTGCTGATGTACGACATCACCAGCGAAGACTCCTTCAATGCAGTGCAGGACTGGTAGGAAATATTCTTATTGCTGCCCTTGGCTGGGAGGGGGCTCTGCTAGTTCTCTCCTCACAGTTGGCTGTTGAGAACGTTGGCCATCCCACTCTCCACAGTGCTTTGCATTCTCAGATTCTTTCCTCTTCATCTAAACTCTGGGAGAAATAATGTGTTTTTTAAACTCTCCTTAGAAAAAATCTTACTGCTTCAGTTCAGTGAAAATTTTCATATTCAAAGCTAGTAGTATACTAAAGCAGGGGTTGCTTTTTAAATGTCTAATTCTCATAAAGACATTAAATCCTTTCATGTGTTATTTGGGCTTAGGAGGTGTCTGCTTATGCTGCTGAAGCAATCCAGTTTAACAGTGGTGGTTTGAGTCGAGTTTCATATAAAATCTAATAAGGCTAAGTCTTTCCAAACTGCCTTTAAAAGCTTGGGGGTTAATTTTTCAATGATTTTATTGTTGTTGTTGTTTGGTTGGGTTTTTTTGAAACTGCAAATGTAGACACATGAAACATCATTCACCTTGCCTAATTTGAGATAATTTTTAAAGAATCTAACTTTACCTATTTAAAACCTGTGGAATTTAAATTAGTTGTAGTTGTAATAGGAGGAGGAAGATCAAGGTCTAGGCAGAAAGCAAACTTGTTACTTAGAAGGGGCCTGTCTGCTACCACTGACTACAGAAAGCAACTGAACAACTCTCTAAGGCAGTGCTTGGGGTGGAGTGGTGGGATGAGGGGGTGAAGGAGTTCGCTTTTCACACTTGGAGGCTTCCCTCGAAGTTCATGATATGGGAAGAAATGTCCCTTCTCACCCCACACTGTGGTCTGCTTTTGGAAGCGGAACTGTGGCCCAGACCTTCTTCCTGCTCTTCTGCCCTCCAGACCAGTGTACTGAGCAGGAAGAGCAGTGGTCCTCCCAAAAGAGCCAGTGCAGGTCATTGCTGTGGCCGTGGACAGTGCCTGCAGCCCCCTCAGTGGCAGCTGATGGGACAGGTTCTCTCATCTGTGATCCAGCATGATGCCTGAGGTGGAAACATCTGAGCTGCTGCAGTGAGGCAGTGAGCACAGCCACAGCACAGATCGCAGAAGGCTGCATGGACCCTGTTCCTGGAGCTCTCATTCCAGCATGGCATCCTCGTAAAGGGATGACAGGTTTGTGTAGGAAAGGCAGGACTCTGGGAGGCTGGGAGAAGGCTGTGTTTATCCTCAGCAGTGGTACCCCTCTGCCTGCCTGTCCTCAGATGTCTTGCAGTCATTTCTGCTTGTTACCCTGGTGCTGTGTGCTGCAGGTAGGTGTGCTGGGTTAAGAGAGGCTCTCTCTCCCAGTAAAGTAAATTCATTACAGCTTAGAATTTTGGGAAGTCAGAGAAAAAATGAAATTGTATTTTTGTACAGTTTAAATACAAGAGTATAAGAAGAATAAATTACTACAGAAATATAATAACCTCGAGAAGATGGGGAAGGGGTCAAGCAGCAGCAAAGAGGAGCCAAAACAGTGGTGGAGGAAGATAGCAGCAGGTGCATCAGAAGCAGCAAGGGGGAAGATACAGGCTGTGCTTGCAGACATAAAGTTTTTGATGCTCCAGTGAAATTATATTAACTTATCTGTTGTTGCCATTTTATGGCCTATCCCTGGAACAGTCACCTCTCCACTCAGAGACTGCAATACTCTTCCACTTCTAAGTTTCTCTGTTCCCCTTTTTGTTATAGTCTGAGCTAGACAGCTAGCTCAAACAGCCACAATAGGCATGGTCAAGCATGTAAAGAAAAGCAGTGCAGTGGCTAATGTAGCCTCCCGAGCCGCATAGATTGATTGGCAATGATTTCAGTGATGTCCTGGGAGCATATGACATATGCTGGCCATGGAACTGGCTCTTAGCATCCAGCTCAGTCTGGCTTTTTGTTGAACATTATTCTATACTCTCTAACATAGGCTGTGACTTGAAAGCCACAGCAATGTGGTTTGTTGTTTATAGTACTTTTGCCTTCATCCAAGGCTGCTCACCATTTGTTGATCAATTCATCTATCTGTTTGGCTCCTCTCCAATCAGCCCGAACCAAAAAATACCAAATCTCAAGGTCCCTTCCAGGCCCTGACATTCTGATTCTGTGATTCTATCTATGAGCTGCCACTGAAAGCTACTATTTTAAAGTTTGCACGGGTGAAATTTAACCTGAAGCTTTGTATTGGAGATGTTCTAGCATCAAAGGAAACGGTGCAAGGGTGCAAGAATTAGGAAAGGTCAAGTTTGTGTATCTGTGGAAGTTGGACTAGATGACCTTTAAAGGACCCTTCCAACCCAGAACATTCCGTGACTTCACGTCTTCCTGTGCTGCAGGGGCTTCATCAGTGTCTTTGCTAAGAGCACCTTGTCGGCCTGAGGACAGAGGTGACTCATCACTGTTGGTGCTTACCCTGTGTCAGGAATCTTGCCAGCCGTCAGTGCTAAGATGCGAAGCCCGAGCAGTGCGCTGTGGCAGGAGGGATCGGCCCGCGGAGCAGCCTGGCCGCGGGATAGGAGATCAGGCTGCAGCTAAGCAGCGTCGCTGTGCCAGCAGAGCCCTCTAGTGGCGGCGCACCGAGCAGGCGTCTGCAGGGTTGCTCCCTAACCTTCCAAGGGGAAGACGTGAAAACCGAAGCTACTCTAATGCTGCTGTGGCAGCTTTTGCCATGTGCTAGTGCAGCAACTAGGTAGGATTGTTTAGGTTGGTTTGGCTTACTTTTTTTACCATGGTGGGTGATATGCTTCAAACAAACCCTTCAAACACTGGATCTGGTCTTCAGTCAGGGACTATTTTCCATGGAAAATTAAGGTGTCTATCAACTGAGCTCCTCTAGCTCAGAGTCTCGTCTCCATGAGTCAAGTGCAAGACAGTGGCAGCATGGCTAGTGGTACAAACAGAGCCCTAGCAGTCCTGAAGTGTTTCTGTGCAGTGCTGGTGAAAGGATGGAGTGGCAGCAATTGGAAAGCTGTGCAGGCTGCATCGTCAGTAGCAGGCCTCTTCTGCTCAGCCCTGCCTTGTCTCATCCATCACAGTGGATGGGACAAGCTTTCCTGCTCTGCCTGCTGTGCCCATGGGCAGTGAGTGGGCTGGATGCAGAGTGTTTGGGATATGAGATGGTCTGATAGGAGAACAAATGCCTGAATGAATGAAGCTGTTACCCTTAGTAGTGTTGCTCCTGGATTCCCAGGAAATGGCAAAGCTGCAAACTGCTTTTTACCGTGCAAGGAAGGTGCGTAGCCTGACATGTGAGGTGCCTCTCCACTTGCAGAAGTTTAGGTGCAGCTACAACAAACCACACTAGTTCTAGGATCTTGCTTCAACCCTCACTGAAATGAAATGCAGCATCTACCTAGAATATATGCAGAAACTAACAACAAAGCTCATCTCAAGTCATTTTACATCCAGCAAGTTGACAGAAGTTACAGCAATTAATCACACATATCCTTTCATTCAAGTGTCCTGCTGTCCTAGCTGGCTAGTCATGCATTTTTCAGTGTTCAGCTGCACCAATCAGAGAATGCTGTGAAGCTGAATTGTTTGTTGTAAATGCTGCGATGCAGCAGAGCAGCTGAGCTTGACCTCTTAGACTCTGAGAATAAACCAGCAGTACTCAGGTATTAAATCCAGTAAGAAACTTATTGACCTTCCATGCTACTTCTAAAATGCTGTGTGTGGATGCAATTTGAGAGTTTCTCTGGCATAAAAAGATGAGTAAGATCATGGGACTGGATTCATAAAGCAAATAGAACCAAGCTTTATGTCTCGAGGATACCTCAAGAAAATCATCAGCAAATAAAATAGGAAGTGATGCCCACTGTGCACTACCTTTTGGCTGCATTCCATCCCAGTATTGTCTAGCAGGAATTTCCCACCCGACCATAATTCCTGAATTGAAAAGTTGTACCCATTCACAAAACCCTGGAATGGGTCAAGCTGTGTACAGTGGTCATCTATGTGTTCTACAGGAGGACATTCTTCAGACTAAGTTTTGTTCCTTCTTGCTGGTCCCCTGTCTAATGCCTTTAGAGACTTAGATGTTTTAAGATGCTCTGTTAGCAGGCTGCCAACATGAATCTGAGCCCAACTCACTGCATCTTCCTGTACTATCTCTTCCTGCAGAGTTCGCTACAGGAAACAAGCCAAAAGCATGAGCAACTGAACCAGAGATCTGGCACTCCAAGTAGGCTCTTCTGTTGAGCTCATAAAGGTGTGCAGAGAGCTCAAAATTCACCTTCATAACTACCTGGAATTACAGGAATGTAACCTTGTGCAAAGTCAGCTCTCCATTGGAGAAAAGTATTTGCCTGTATATCTCCAGCATCTTAGAGTTTGTATCCTCCCTCTAGCCGAGAAGTTGCCACAGCAGGTTGTGCTCACTAGCCGTGTTATTCCCAGGCCTCTTCATGAAGCTCCAACACCCCTGCTAAAACTGTCTCTCAGTATGTAAGGTGCAGTTGACTTCTCTCTGGCTCACTGGCATGTGATTATTTCAATAACCTCCTGATCTGGCCTCACTTGTCCACGAGGGGAATGAGAATGTCTCTGCCAGTCTGCTCTATGATTTCTTCCTTGGGTGATTTTTGTACTGCACCCTTCTTATGCATGGATGCCCTAAAAAAGGATTCTGATTTGTTTCCCATCAGAAATACTTCTCCTAAACCAAGTAAAGGCTCTTTCTCCTGGCCATGGATGCATATCAGGTATTCAAACAGGCTTTCAAGGTAGAGTATGAATGTTAGGTACAGACTTTTCCTTCATTCATGTAAATCACCCTGATTAATGGTAATGATCTTAAAGCAGCTGAGAAAGAGTAAGATACACAATTGAAATACCTTTGGGAATATGTAGGACACATTCTCTTCTTCCTTCACTGGGAAAGGTGGAGCAGATTGTATGAGAAGCCTAAAGCTGAGTAATTTTTCCTTGCTGCCATGTGCTAAGAGTACAGTCAGGTTATTGTACAAGAAAAACCATAAATGGCTAAAAGCAAAGTTGTATTTTACCTGATATGTGAAAATAACTGATTCTTTTGTTTGAAAAAGAGGCTGTTTTTCCTGTTGGGTAAGAGAAAGGGTTAAATGAGCTTTCATAGCTTTCAGCTCAGTTTCTAGATTTTTTTTTTTTTTGGCAGGCTCCTTTGACAGCTAATATTTGACATTGGCTTGACAGTTTTGCAAGCAGATAAATCAGTAGTTTACAGCTCATTGGACACAAACCTGAAATTAGGGCCTGCTCAGCATATGACACTGTAAAGTAAAAAGACAATAGCATGGAAACTTTGCTTTGCTCAATCTAGATAATTTCAGAGAAGGGAAGAAGAAATTGGTTAAATTTAACATAGATTTAAGAGGCAGCTGGGTTCACAAATCATCAGCTTCCTTTATCTTTAAGACTGGTCTCCAAATTAGGCTGTTGATATATGCCTGTAATGGTGAACCTGAGACTTTTCCTTCCAAGTGTGAGGCATAAATTCATCTTTATTGTTAATTTGGGGAACTAGCTCAAGTAAAGCACAGCATTGTTATTGTGGCACAGAAATGTGCTTTTTCCTAGTATGTGTGTTGGACTGCTGAGAGCTGTTGAAACACCTCAGTTGCACAAGCCTGGTTATTTATTTAATTAACTACCTTTCCAGAAGCTTCTGGAAATTCAGTGCCTTTCTTTTTCAATGGGGGTCAGGGCTTGTTTTAGATGTTTTTCTTTATAAGGTTGGTGTGCTGGTGGTTTTTTATTCCTAATAAATGTAAATGTCAGTGATCTGCAAGAGAAAATTTTCTCTGGCTTGTACAAATGAGGAGGATGAGTTTCTGTGGGGAGATCCTTCATGCTTTTTTCACCTTTTAAAATTTCTAAGTAATTCTGATTAAATACCTAAGATTTGGCAGTGTGTCCCCATTTGACCCTGTAATGGTAGGGGTAATTAATTGATGTGAGATATATGATTTTTCAAAAATTAATATTGTCTATTAATTTTAAATAGTCAGGAGCCTCAACCAACAATTCTAATAATAATAATCAGGTTCTCTTGCAATGGTCATGGAAACATTATACAGATGATAGCATAGGATCTAGAACGTTTAAGAAATAACTAGCAATAATAGAACTTTAAACCCAAATGAACTGGAAGAGAAGGTTCCTGCGGTCAATTACAGTGCTTGTCCACTAGATGGACTTGGGAAGTCCCTTCCTGCTTATGGCAGAAGGCAATTGGTGAATTACAAGAGGCTTTAAGTATTTACTCACAATAATTATCTCCTGACTTGTGGGGCTAGATACAGATACACTAGATACATTTGCATGGGGTTCTGTTGATGCCTTGTCAACCACTGAGGCTTCTGATTCTTCCCAGGCTTCACAGGGTGCTGGAGAAAGGAGGCAGACAATCTCTGACCTGGTCCTGATTTCTCTGGATGATCTGTGTGTCTCTTCTTCCAGGGCTCCTTGTCTTGGCAGGTGTAGGCAGGATGTCTTGCAATGTGCAGTCTTAGCACAATGTCACGCTGGTTATGCAGGCCAATTGTGTGGAGCCTGTTCTTGGTAAACTCGAGGCAGTGTAGTTTCCAGGCAGACAATCTCAAAGCATCAGTTTGTTACTCTGGCAGAGCTAGCTTACAGCTTAGCATAGCATAATGCTGCAGAAGGCAAAGGCAGAATCACTGCTAGAGGCAAAGAGCAATGGCAGATGCAGTAGCATGCAACAAGCAAGCATGAATACAACGACAGAGCATGTTGTGTTACCTACTCATCTCTTTTTATCAATACAGACTGAGACTAATGAGCCTTTGGACACAGAATAACTAATCAGAATGGCAGTTAGCCAAACTTGAACATATTAGGTGAAGCCATAGGCTTGCTTTACCCAAATTTGGGAAAAACATAGGCCTTGCATGAGACAGGCACAAGCCAAATGTATGTACCCTGCTTACCACAGGATGTGAACAGGAGAGAAACAAATCTGGGCAAGCCAGAGATCTTGTCTTCCTGGGGCTTGGTCTGTTTCTGTGGTCATACCTTGCTGTGATGACCTTGAGAAATGCAGAAGAATCTATAAAGTGCTCAAAGAATCTTAGGAGCTCTCACAGGGCTTGCCTACATGGAGGTACTCAGAAAGGAGCAAGTGGAGGAGTCAAAGCTGGGATTGGAGGAGTGTCTCTCCAGGAAGACACTGAGATGAGTCAGAAGTTTCACTGCACAAAGCCTATGTCTGTTTATGTGTGGGTCATGTCTCATGCAGTGAGCTGCATTTAGGTTTCTGGTTTCCAGAGCAATGCAAACAAACTGCTGCTTCAAGGCAAGCTGCACGATGAAGTGACCCCTTTGTCACAGAGAGCTGCTTTCCTTGGAAAAGGCAAGCAAGCTACTCCCACTAATTAAGCATTATCTTCAGTAGATCAGAGCTGGAGGCTGCTGTTAATTCAAAAGAGAAGGAACCAAGTTCTTTTTAAAGGAGCTCAAGCCAATTAAATTGAAGTGAAAATCTGAGGGGTATCTTGGCTCTCCTGGGAAATGGCAGATTTGTCCTGTGTGGAGGGGTGGTCAACAGGGACGAAGTGTGGGAGGATGAGTTAGAGACTGGAGGAGGAATGAAGGAGGTAGGGAATGTGTTGCTTCTGGCAAAGCAGCTTAATTACTTTTGGGAAGGAGAGAGTCTTAAAAGATAGAACTAGCTTGGTGAAGAGAGAATAGATTGGGCCAGTCTAAAAAATGGATGAAAATTGATGCTACCAAGTTAATACCATTCTGCTGCTGGCCTTGGGACACCTCACCAAGGATGGTGGGAAAGTACTGATGCCTCAGCATAAACAGGATAAAAATAATACCTGGTTTTGTCAAAGAAAAAAGTATAAAGAGGCCAAATGTAAAGTCAGGCTCCTGCGAGCCACAGCTAGTTCCATTCCAGTTCCAGCACATGAGCCACAGAAGGCTTTCATCCCAGTCCTCTTGCTCAAGTTCCCCTGTACTAGATCCCTCTGTCAGTGAAGTTAGCATGTGTCTGATGCTCGCTGTCTGCCATTGCAGCTGCTGCTCCTGCTTTAGGTATCACTTAATCTTGTTGGGTTCAAATATTAGCTCACAGAGCCTTACCTTGATCCCTCATCTTCCTGATCTGTTTCTCTTCAGCCACTGTTTCCATGTTTCTATGCAGTTTTTTAGTCTCCACAAACCAATTCTCCTGCTCCAGGAAAGATGACTTCTGTTTGGCTCTCAGACCACAGTTCTTCATGATGTTACTCAAACAGCACAGCAAATGTTCTGCAGCTAATGAGCATCTCTTTTCCTTGCTGTGAACTACTGTTGTGCTGTGGTTTACAAGAAGTTGTAAATGTAGCATGAAGTGTGTGTATCTGTTGTATGGCTTTCTCTGTAGGGACAATATTCTTAAGAGCTGTGATTGATTGTTCTTCCTCTGTCAGATTGCAGCTGAAGGAGAATAAGCCTGAGAAGAATGCTTCCCTGTCCTTAGACTTCAAAAATGATTCAGCTTTTTGTCTGGATTCCCTATTTTTAAAACACTTGCAAAGCCTTGACAAAAAACTTAATTGTCAGATGGAGTTAAAGAGTAGTAAACTGGAACGGTGCTGCAAATCACAGTCTGCACTCCTGCTTTATGTGTCAGCTTGTTCAGCTGTCTGTCAGCCAACACACTCTGGAGATGCTGATCCTGTTACCAGCGGTGCTTGTTTTCACACTTCATACATGACTGTGTTGTGCTGTGGCTGATGGAAGGTAACAATGTTTTTTTCTGACCTGCTGTAGGGCCACACAGATCAAGACTTATTCCTGGGACAATGCACAAGTGATCCTGGTTGGAAATAAATGTGACATGGAGGATGAAAGAATTGTTCCTGTGGAGAAGGGGAAACATCTGGCAGATCAATTAGGTACATGTCAAAGCTTTTCTTTCTACTCTTTTTCTTCTGCTTCGTCATACTGTGTTCCTTTGTCATCTGTTTTACAAAAAGTCCTGCTAGCAGTAATATCTAAATCATGGAATCACAAGTAAGAAGTATAACACATTCTAGCTCCATATTTTACTTTCTTAGTGCTGAATGCTGCCTTGTTGTCTGCAAAACCAGTCTAGCTCCATATCTTACTTGCTTGGTGCTGAATGCTGCCTCGTTGTCTGCAAAAGCAGTCTATCTCCATATCTTACATGCTTAGTGCTGAATGCTACCTTGTCTGCAAAACCAGTTACCGGCTCTTTTTTTACACATCAGAATTCAGTTTGCTTTTGAAAATATGGATGTGAATAAACTCACTTCCTGGCTTACAAACCTGTTGTGAATACACATGCCCTCAGATGCTGCAAAAGGAATGACCCTGTCAGTAGCTGAAAATTTGTCCAAAACCATGTAATGGTAAATAGTGAGTTTTACTGGAACTCCCACTCTTGTTTGGACTTCTAATGTTTTGGGTTTTTTCCTCCCCTCAAAATTCATCTGTTTGTATTTAAACAAACTTGGTATCTAGAATCTGATTTTTTTTTTTATGTATGGAACTTTCAAAGCACTCAGTTTCCATAGCAACCGACTCCTTCAGTAGGGAACTGCTCTGCTGAAGAATCCCCAGTTCTGCCCCCTCCCTGTCCTGCGTGTGCCTAGCTCACCCAGGAGAAACATGCCCCAGTGCAAAGCAGAACAAAACCCAACCATGCCTTTGGAAAGCACTGTCCCAGTCTTCCTCTTCTGTAGCTTCCCAAAATACTAACTGCTCATTTTAAAAAGGGCAAAAAAACATAGCTAGTTTTTATCAGTCAGCCCTTCCTTATGCTAAAGGTGCTGATGCATCCAGCATGATCTGAAATGACTTTATGTGAGGTGGTTGAAATCTCTTTTGTTGACTACCGACTGCCCAACGTGCTAGCTTTCAACATAATGGTCAAGCCTGTTTGGCCAAGTTGGTCTAGTGACTTCAACATCACTGAAATAATTTCTTAATCAGATCAAGAAATTGTTATTGGCCTGAACATGAACTAAATCACAACCAGATTCAGCCACAGCAGAAGCTGAGCCAGCATTGGACTGACAAATATCAACATTTCACAGAATTTCTTGTGCATTCTACATACGTCCCTAGTCCCCATCACAGAGCATGTAGGGCAGACAGGGCCCTTGTCTGGTGCAGGGCAGCCATCCTTACTCAGTAATGCAGTGAACGTCTTCAGTATCACTGCACCTCCTGTCCCATTATTTTTAGAGTGCTGGGTTGGGCTGGATACCTGCTTGGTGACTCAGTCTACCAGCAGTGACAGACTCATCAGGTAAGATGACTTCTCTTCCTTTGTGGCAGAATCTGATGGCATTGCAGAATGCCCCCAAAATGAAACACAACAGAATGAAGCTTACTGCAAAATAAACTCTCTGTGGAGCTCTTGCTGTTGGCAGTATAATAACCTGGCAGAACAGAAGCAGTAGGCATTGTAAGAGGTGGTTGGCCTTTGAGGTCCCTGGGGTTAGCAAGATAAAGAAATGCTTCACACTTCAGTGCATTCCTGCTGGCTGAGGCAGGGATCAGGCTCGTCTGTGAGAAGGTTGGTTCTCGTGTAGCACAGGGTGTCACTGGAGGCAGCAGGAGTAGCTGCCTTTGCCATCCCCACCTTGACACGACTCCAGCCTTGGTGGTTCTTTTTTTTTTAATCAAAAAGGATTGGTGTTGTAGAATATCTGTTCATCACTGCAGCCAGGAGCCGATGAGTGGGCACTAGTATGGCACTCAACGTTACCTGTAATTCAACAGTGCTGAACAGCCCCTCTTAGGTCATTACATGAGTTGTACAAGTATTAATTGCCCTGAAGAGCCTTCTGTTTAATCAGATAATGAACAGAGAAAAGAGTGCCAAAATTGTGGAGTGTTTTGCTCACGAGGGCCCAAGTTAGTCAGCAGAAGAAATACAACCACAATCATGCTTCTCTTTCTGATCTCTCCTGCCAGGCTGCTGTAATGGTTCAGAGTAAGCTTGGAGCTGTCATCCAGGTGTGCACAGAGCCCACCTGAACATTACCAGTTAGGGATACTGACAGACTTTAACTCCTCTGTTCTGGGCTTGTCCAGGTCTGGACCATTTGCAGATGTGTTCACCAGGGTTATGGTAGAGATCCCTTTTTGCCTTTGACTATTATTGCTGCCTGATAAATTTTACAAGTATTTCTGCTCAGTATTCTGAGCCTCTGGGATTCAACTGAGCTACGAATTGTCTGAGGTCACTTCTAAAAATCATGGTCAGTATTTAATGAACTGCTGCCATTGCCATCAGTCTTTGTTGATTCCTTTGGGGTCTTATTCCACTTTTTCCTCCCAGGTTTTGACTATTTTGAAGCCAGTGCCAAAGAAAACATCAACGTAAGGCAGGTGTTCGAGCGCCTGGTGGATATAATCTGCGAGAAGATGTCGGAGAGCATAGAGTCAGACCCTGCTAGGGGCACCTCTGGCAGGGGCATGCGGCTCACAGACAACCCGCCACCAGCGCAGCACAACTGCTCCTGCTAGTGATCCTGCTCCCTGGGAAAGCTCCTTCTGCTTTCGTCTCTCCATTTGTGGTGGTGCATTATCATGTAGCCCAAAGGCAGAAGTCTCTGTTGTAGGAAACTGGTATGTTTGTGGAATGTGCTGGAGTGTTGATGTTCTGTATCTCCTCATTCAATAATTCAAAATAAGCAAGTCCCAAATCTGAATAAATATTGTGTATGCACCTGGTGTTAATGTTACACTGAAGAGGAAGAGCTGTACAGTGTTGCACATGGTTTTTGGTTTTTTTCCACAGGGAATGTTGCATTTTTCATTATAGATTCCTCTACTTCAGAAAAAGTTGGGTTTTCTCAAGAACAGCAGAAGACATAAAAAACTATTAGAAGGGACCTGATCTAAAAGAAAATAGTGGGGGGAGTGGGGCAAAATCTCTTATAAAATAAGAACTTTTTTTTTGTTATTATACCATTAAAAAAATAGAAACAAATCCTGAGATACTTTTGAGAGTTGTTGCTGCCTTCTAGGTACTGTACCTCAGTTTTCCTGCACGATGAGGCAGAAAGCAGTGCATATCTGTCTGACAGCTTGAGATCCTCCAGAGTGCTAGGAAGAAGGAGGGGTGGATTTTGTGTCAAGCTTCTAAACAGAGGAAGTGCACATTTAAGAATCAAAGCTGCCAGGTAGGGGAAGAGGAGACAGAAAGTTTGCAGCCATACCTGTGTTCTTGGCTGGTGGCAGGTGAAGGAGCAGGAGCCCTTCTAGGGCCTGCCCTACTCCTGCAGACTTCTCCAGTCACCAGTCCTGGGGCTGTTGCTGTGTTCCATCCCTTGTTATGTGCAGTTCTTTGTTTCTAGAAGCCCAGGAGCCAACTATCCTGCAGCTTTTCCCCTGTAAGCTGTAGTTTTACCTCTCCAGGTTTGTGTCTGCTCTGATCAGCTGCTTGATGGTGGATTGGTTGCAGGATGAAGGACAGGAGGAACTGGCTACTATATGCTTAGTTGGAAGTAAAATCTGCCACATAGGACTTGGACTGCACTATCCTACAAAGATAAAAGTATCAGGAACCCAACTGTGAGTGTTGGCCAATATTAGTGCCAATATGAATAGTTTTTTCCCTCAGCATATTGTGTTGATTTAGATTTCAGATAGGTTAGATGTGTGTGGGGATGTTTTTTCTGGTTTTAAATTCAACCTCAGAGTATAATTCCAAATAAAAGAAGATGGATGACGAAAACTCACCTGCAAATGAAAAATGGTAAAGACATCCTGCTGAGAGTTACTCCATGGCCATTTTGTTGCATCATTCTTTGGAGGGAGGGACAATTTTGAATGCTTGACACCTAAAGTATTCTAATAAGTCCCACAGCTCTAGGAATGCAAAACATTTCATCTGTGTGCAGAAGCCTGTACACTGTCCCCATGCAGAGCTGTGAGTAGAGGGAACTGCTTTGGTGAGTCTGTGTCTTGCCTATGCTGTGTGCCTTTGTGAGCACACACTTTGTGTGTCCCAGCTCCATGCAGTGACTGCAAACTGTTGTCTGCCAGTGTAAATCAGGTGGAACTGCAGAGTTCGCTGCCTCGAGGTGAAAATTCTGAGAAATTGTGTTGCTTTACCTTATGCCTGTGAACTTCTCTGACCGAGGAGACTTTCTGATGTCAGTATCTGCCCACTGCACGGTAATTTGCTGGATCAGGACACTAGCGATTGATTGCCTTTGTAACTTTGTTCTGTTGTGTCTGGCAATTTAATAGCTCTAATGAAAAAAAAGCACAATACACCGATGTGGTTTGAGCTCGTTGTGCTAAAGGCTCTATCTCCTTCTGTGTTGCTTTCAGAAATGTTTACTGTGATGTGTTTTGGGTGTGTGTGATCTAGTCCTGGAAGAGTGATTTGTGCAGTGCTAGGAATGTGGTTCTTGTATCTAAAGCTCTGAAACTGCAAAATAAAGCAAAATGTAGCCACTGAGTGTGGTCAGAGAGCTTGTGTGAGCTGCACTGCTAGTGTCAGACAGGCATGTGCCTCTACAAAGAAAGGTGTCTTTAATGCTTTTGAAAACACATTATCAGACCACGTTGATGTTTTTCAACAGGGTGACAGTCCTTGATCCCAGAAACCAGGAATCACTCTGCAGATCTAAAACAGAGTACAGAAAAGGATTATTTGGCCAATAAATGTACAGTGTAATGTTTTAATCATGGCAGAAGCAGTTTTGAGGGCGGATTGTGTAACTAGCAAAAAGAAAGCAAAACTTCCCCAGCAGGGAAAGATGATTTTGAGTTGTGCAGGTATAATGGAGTGCATCAGTGCAAAGAATGGTCTTTCAGCTCAGCAACCCAATGGTTAAAAGAAAATGGATTCAGCAGAAATGGAGGGTCAATTATTTTCTTTTAAGTTGCCTCTTTTTTTTTTTCTAGCAAAGCTCTTTCCTTTTCCTCCTTCTTCTGTTGTCTTCTCTGAATAGCTGCCACTAGATGTAAAACTTGATTGTGTGATCAGGTTAACATACTGCATCCAGTTATTCTGCCCTGGTTCCCTTGCAATCCCGGAGAACGAGATGACTTCTTCAACCCTAGTTGATGGAAGCATCTACAGTAAGGAAACATCACCTTTGTTTCTGTTTGCTTGTCTAAACTGGTGTGTTCTGCTAAACCCCTGAACTTCATGTTAAATGAAGTATTTAGTGTCTCAGATCATCATCTCATGAACTTGTTTGCAACACAAGATATTGTCTCACTCAAAGGGAAACTGCTTGGAGAGAACACTTGAGATCTGTGATCCAACTGCAGGAGTTCTCAGCCTGAAGCAATTTCTCTGTAATGGACTGTTCACTTTTCCTGTGAAAATGGAAATACTTCTGGAGCAAGTGTGCATACATCCTCACAAAACAGCAAAACCTACTCCTTGTGTTTGAGTAACATCTTCAGAAGGAAAAGGACTGTCTGTGTTGTGTTAAAAGTTAAGAAACAGATCCTGCTTTTGGCAGGGGGGTTGGGCTTGATCTCTGGAGGTCACTTCAAACCTCTGAGATTCTGTGATACTCAATATATCATTGTGCTTCATGGTGCTCTAGTCAAGCCAGAGGTATTCTAAGTTATTTTTTTTAATAAGAACACGAGTATGTTCCAAGACCTTCAAGCTAGTGGGCAGAATTGTTTTTCAGAGCACAAGCCAGCAAGTATACTCTGAAGAACTGGAGAAGATGGCTATGAATTAGACCTTGCCCTATACTGCATGCAGGAAAAAACTCAGCATTTGGTCCCTACAGAGTTCATTTCAAATAAGGAATCAAATCATGACAGACAACCTACGCATAAACCACATATTAATGGAGAGATGTGTCTCACCAGCTTACATTCACATCAAAATCTGTGAAAATACAGAGAAAACTTTTTGCCCTGAGTGACATGCAGCTGATTTTCATTGTCACCAGTGAGTTAATATTAATTCTTACTTGTTGCTCATAATGGCAGAGTGCAGAACAGTGATTTGTCAGGGTA
This sequence comes from Tricholaema leucomelas, assembly GCA_013400475.1. Taxonomy (NCBI): domain Eukaryota; kingdom Metazoa; phylum Chordata; class Aves; order Piciformes; family Lybiidae; genus Tricholaema lacrymosa; species Tricholaema leucomelas. The sequence goes on from WAAF01019480.1 coordinate 127,457, forward strand.
AGGGAATTAACAGACTTCCTTGCACTGGACAAACCTAAAATTCTCCATGAAGTCTTTCGTAGAGCACTGCAGTTGACTGGCAGTGGCCTAGGACAGCAGTGCTCACAGAGCGGGATAGTTCCAGGATGAGTAAAGGGTACTACAAAGTGACAAAGCGATTGCTCTGCACAAGCTTGTCTGTGGCTTGCACAACACAGCACTGCATGTAAACTATACAGGAGGCTCTGTATTAGAGATCTCGTGGAGAAACAAAGCACCTCATGCTCTCTTCCTAGCCATCCAGCGTAACTGTCACCTCCCCATCTCTCAGACATCCTCCCTCTCTTCCCTTAGCTTTGCCTTCATCATCTTTTTTTTTTTTTTTTTTTTTTTTTTTTGAAGTCAGCATGGTTTGGAGAAGAGAAGGCTCCGAGGTGACCTTATTGTGGCCTTCCAATATCTGAAGGGGGCCTACAGGAATGCTGGTGAGGGACTTTTTAGGGTGCCAGGTAGTGATAGGACTGGAGAGAACAGATCCAAGCTAGAGAAGGGTAGATTAAGATTAGATTTTAGGAATAAGTTCTTGACCATGAAGGTGGTCAGACACTGAACAGGTTGCCCGGGGAGGTGGTGGAAGCCTCATCCCTGGATGTTTTTAGGGCCAGGCTGGATGTAGCTCTGGGCAACCTGATCTAGTGTGAGGTGTCCCTGCCCATGGCAGGAGGATTGGAGCTGGATGATCCTTGGGGTCTCTTCCAACCCTGACAAATCTGTGCTTCTGTGACTTCAAATACACACACGAAATAACTGAACACCACTGGTGTTACAGGAACGGTGCAAAAGGGGTATCACAAATGGCAAGTGTCCTAACAGCTCTCCAGGCATTACAAGAAAGGATCTTGGCATCAAATGCCATTTGGAAACACCAGCCTCAAAGAGATTGAAACAAAGAGGAAAACCCGCGTTTCACCTCATCATGGGGAACTGGGAAATGCTGAAAGAATGTGGCAAAGGCTAGGCCGCACAGAACAGACAGTTGTTTGCTGACTGCTCACTTGTATAAACTTCAGGCCATTATGGCTACCATTAGGGGAAGAAAGTTTCCAGTCAGTCATCAGCAGCAGGCACGTGCTGGATGTCCCCAAAGGCAGCGGTACTCGTGGCTGAAATAAATGCGAGCTGCGTGTAGCGTTGGGAATTGCCAGCTGGAAGCCGGTTGTGCTGCGGGACCAACAGCGCGCTCTGAGGGCTGATTCGATGTGGTCAGTGCTTGGCTGTGCCAGTGACCGCCCAGCGAGGCCCAGGACGATGAACCCTCTCCTTCGTTACAAGTTTTGGTCTTGAGTTCAGCGCCTTTAGCTCTACCCAACCTCTGGATTTCGCCGGTGTGGGTAGCTGGGCGCGCAGAGGAACCCCTGGCCGGTGCCAGAGGCAGCCTCTGGCCGCGCCTCCTCCACTGCGGCCACACCCTGCGCTGAGACGCGTGCGCAAGCTCATTGGCCGTGTTACGAATGAGCGACAGTTAATTGGACTAATAGTCGCGGGCAGTCGGAGGGGGAAGGCTACCCCCCTCAGCCTGGCTATTGGACTATTCCAATGCAAGAGCAGGGAGGCATTAATGCCGGACCGGCAAGGCACAGAGAGGAGTTCGTGGGCTGTGACTCTGCTCTTCCGGGCTTTCCCTCCTGCTCTCCAGTTTTCTTTCCTCCCGACCAGGCTGATGCAAGGAGCTGCCTCTCTCTCCGTTTCTATCCCCACTTACGGTTTCCTCCTCCCTGCCCCTGCCGCCAGCATTCTCTCCATCAATCAGAGCCGTTCCTAGATCAAGTGGGGGCCTGGGATTGGCCGATTCTTTCCACCTGGCGCAGTGGCGGGCGCTGACTGGTGCGCTCCGCGGCCGTCAGGCTCGTCACAGTTACTTCCTCGTGCGGCGGAAGCTGACCGGCTCGCGGCGGGGCGAGGGCGGCCGCCGGTGGCGGCGCATGCGTAGTGTCGCGGCCGCCTTCGCACGGGGCGGCCGAGCAGTGCGGGCGGCGGCGGCGGCCCGCGGCCTGGCGGTGCACGGCGAACTGCTGCGTGCCGTTGCTCACTCGCAGTGGTGCGGTGCGACCGCCGTCATGCCCGGTAGGAACAAGACGACTTCCAGCTACAGCCGCCCAGATCTGGCGGTGGGGCAGCAGGCCGGAGAGAGCAGTCGCGACGCCAGAGGCCGCTCGCCTCATGGAGAAGAGGAGGACCACAGGGACGCTGGTCCCGGTACCAATCTCGGCGACCCTGACATCGTCAAATCTCCTAGTGACCCTAAGCAGTACAGGTAGGGGCTGAAGGCGCTGAGTCTCGTCCCAGGAGCACGGGAAGGCTTAGGGCAGGGGAGAGGTGGAACAAGACAACATGAGACAGCCTCCAGCTGGTCTTCGGCGAAGGCTGGGGTGGCGTCTCCCCGCCTGCCCAAGGGGAACCGGACCCGGCCTGCGGGAATGATGGGTGCGGGAGCGTGTGAGGCTGGGTGTCAGCCTGCTCCGAGTTCCGAACACTCTGACGGAACTGTAACCTCAGGTGCTAGAAGCCGGGCTCGTACTCCTGGCCGGGGGAGATAGGGGTCTCTGTGAAAAATGGAGGCAGGGGTTCATCGGCGTGTTTCTTCTGAAATGGGCCGTCTGGTTGGTTTACGGTAATGGGGTTGGACTTGCATAGAAAGGAAAAAAAGTGACTTATTTAAAGGCTCTGTTACGGCACTACATGTTCAGGGCACAGCAGTACTGAATCGTTAGTTTGCAGCCCTTGCTCAGACAGCTTCCATCTCCAAGTCTTAAGCTGAAGTGCAAAACGCAGTTGAAGAGTTGCAGAGGAGATAGTGACTTTGAAAAAGTCTTAATCTTTCCAGTTTAGATGAGCTTCCAATTTGTAATAAATATGTCTGTGATTCGAGACAAAAATTGCTTCTATGCTGCCATTTCACTTGTGTTTTCATTTTATATTTCGAAGTGATACCCATAAATTGCTCAAATGATCACCATCACCTTCACCTTCCCTGCATCTGGCCTCTGTGGCCCTCTCACAGTGAGGGATTTGAATGTGAATGGATGGTGAGCTGTTCAGTCGTTCTTCAAGGAATGCTGTTGGTAACTTCTTTCTTTTTGGCAGAAGATTATTCAGCCCGTGTTAGAGATGATTTTTTTTCAATCTTTATTCTCCGCAATGTCTGATTTATGCAGCCAGTTGAGAATCTGTCTAAGCCTGGAACTGAATTCTGGATTGGCAGTGGCATTGGTTGACAGTGGAGTTCCCTGCTGGCTGTGTGAAGACCGTGCCCATTGGCTTACACAGAAACTTGCTCCCTCCTTTCTTGTCCTACTTCCTTGCCGATTTCTCTGAATCTCTGCCTGCCTCTCTATCTGGCATTCTGTCATGGACTGAGTTGAACCTACTGCTGCTATTCACACAGTCATGCCAGCTTCAAAAGTGAAGGTACTAACTGGAGCAGAGTATGATGGGGCTTGAAGTTCAGACTGCAACATGGGAGGCTTCCTGTTCCAGTTGCTGCTTCTGTTATCTTGGGTATGGGCTCTTCTGCAGGCATGGTGGTAGAAAGAGTGGGAGTTGGGTAGCTTTTGGTTTTCTTGCTTATCTCCTGCTTTGTGGGAGCCTTGTCTTTCTGCAAATTCTAGAGTTACAGATGCTGCCAGCTTAAGAAATATCTGCCTTTGCTACCTGAAGCAGCATGGTGATAAAACTCGGGAAAATCCATTGAAGACCACCACTGGCTATCTGTTTTCACAGATCACAGGATGTCAGGGGTTGGAAGGGACCAAAAGAGGTCATTGAATCCAATCCCCCTGCCAGAGCTGGACCATACAAGCTAGCTCAGGTCACAGAGGAATGCATCCAGACAGGCCTTGAAAGTCTCCAGAGAAGGAGATTCCACAACCTCTCTGGGAAGCCTGTTCCAGTGCACTGGGACCCTTACAGTAAGGAAGTTCCCCTCAGAAGAGCAGCTGGGCCATGCTAGCCTCTGTTGCTGCCTGGTTACATTTTTGGTCTGTGTTGTGCACACTAGCTGATGCTCCTGTATTGGTTACACTTGTCTTTTTCCAGTGGACTGAAATGTGGAAAAAGTAAAGAACACCCATGCCAGTTGCTGCCTCTGCTTAGTATAACCTAAACTGTTCTAGATTCTGCTGAAGTGAAATCTGACCGCTTCTAGCAGTGGCTTACTTCGGTTGTTGCCTTGGCACCACGTGTTTTCTGTCCCAGTGTGTAACATTTGTGGGGCCGAAGGTTAGTTAACATAAAATCAGTATCGTTTGCTGCATTAATGGAGTTGTTTGGAAAGGATCAACAGGAGCTCCAGGATATACCTGGCTAAAGAGCTTTATGGCAAGTTATTCTTCTGGTCTCTCTTTCCCATGCCTGTCTGTTTGTCACTGGCCAGCTTGTGTTCTTTGTGAAAACTTGAGATGTAGAAGGTGGTGATTACAACAGCAGGGACTTGTCGCTCTCTGGGGCTCTTGCTTTGAGCGCCTGGGAGGCTGAAGCACCTGGTGTACAACATGTCTGCTTTTAGTACCTCTGTTGTGCACTCAAAAGTGCCACACCTGCATGGTGTGACATGTATAGGATGCAAACAGGCTTTCAGAATGCCTGGATGATTGACTTTGTACCCAGACATGACCATGGATCTGGTACTATCTGTTCCTCTGCAGTCAGTCACAGCAAGTTGTGCACCATGGGCTGAGTTTGCCCTTGTGCTTTTGGTTGGGACAAAACTGTGCTGCTCAGCAATCCTGCAGCAGGCATGACTGGTGTGTCAGTGGTTGTGAAGCTGACTGGAGTAGGTGCTGACAGTTCCTATTGGATAAGTGGTGAAAATTGACAGACTTAACCCAGCTACTGAACATTTGTTCTTCAGCCTGTTTTGTAGATTTAGCAGTCCAAGAAGGGTGGGATTTTTCCTTTGTCTGAGTACTGCTTAGCTCTTGTCTCAATACACCCTTTACCCCTTTCCTCTGAATACATGCCCAGGAAATCCAGTTGGGAGAGAAGTCTTAGGAGCAGTTTGTTTCCAATCTGGTCTGTGGTCTGCAGAGCCATAGCAGATGGCCTGAAGCTCTAGGAAAAAACTGAAACTTACACTGACTTAGTAACTGGAATTGGAATATTGCTAATTGCACATTGCTGGGAAACATTAACACGTTCACAGTGGAAACTGTGAGTGAGGCTTGTGAGAAGCACTGGCAGCCACAGAGTTGGAAAGTGCAAAATATACCTTTGGTTTTCCTTTTGGGTGCTCACCATGTAGCCTGAGCTGGGAATCTGCTTCAGAGCTCCTGCTCCCTGGTGACAGCAGTGAGCACGTGGCAGAGGTCTGGTCTGCTACAGATGTGCTTTGTAACCCTGTTTTTTCTGGGTTTGGGATGTGCCATGGGTTTTATTTATGCTAGGGGGATCAGATGCAACCTGTCCACATGACACTGGTTCTTTAGTTGAATCAAGTATTTTCTGATCAAGCATTCCTGCCTTCTGCAACTGGAGCACTAGCCAGCATGAGCTCCTGGAGGGGCACTCTGGCTAACTGGACAGCTTGTCACTGGCTACTGCTGATCTGATGTGGATCTGATGTTGCTGAGAGATCTTACAGTGCAGAGCATTGGTGCTTGCATTCCTCATCCTGAATAGTTGTAGAATGGTGCTGAACAAAAGGCTCGTGGGGCTTTTTATCTCTGTATGCACACAGGTGCCTAGGAAACTCTATGTGCATGTACATGCAGAGAGAACTCTCTGCGATGCTTCTTGGTAGTAACTCAACCAACCCACTGGGGCTTACTTTATTTAAGCCTGCAGAGGAGATCTTTGTGACACATGCCTGCAGTGTCTGTGGGCCTCATTTAATCAAAAGCATTGATAAAATCAAATACAGTTGAGTCTCTGGGGCCTATTTGGAGGCAAAGACTAAGATCTTAATTGTGTCACATCCTATGTTTCCAAGAGCCTGCCAAGCATAGCGGACTGTTCAAGTTTGGGTTTGCATCTTCTGAGGACAGGAATCTTGAGGGAGTGTTAGCAGCTTAAAGACTTAATAGAGAGAGAGAGAAATGAAAGCCCAAATCAGCCTCTCTGACCTTGTGGGGAGAAGGGCTTCTGCTGTTCCCTTGAAATGCATCTTTCTTATTCATGTAGCTGTGGAATAGCAGAAGAACTGTTATAGAAAATACAGAAATTTTATCAATTCTGAAAACTGAGTTTTGGGAAATGAGCACATTCACTGTAAATAATTGTTCTTTCAGGTATATCAAACTGCAGAATGGCTTATCTGCACTTCTGATTTCGGATTTGAATTACTTGGACGGTGCCCCAGCTGCTTTGTCTGAGGAGGAGGAGGAGACTGATGGATCTGAAGAAGAAAGCAATGAAGATGAAGACTCTGGAGCTGAGATCGAAGATGGCAGAGAAGGTTTTGATGATGAGGACTGTGATGAGGAGGATGAGGACAGTGATGCAGATAATGAGGATTTCAGTGATCCTGATGACAGTGAATTAGAAGAGCTAGCTGAAGAAGCAAGAAAGAGAGGCTGTACAGAGAAGCAAGTAAGTGCTTAAAGGTGTAGGGTAAAAAAACACATGGAGAACTTTCTGGTGGTTTGAAACCTTGTGATTAGGCCTTTGAACTAGAGTTTTGTATTGTGCATGTCCTGACTGATGTATCTTGTACTTCTGTCGTTTTCCTGAAGTGTTTTCTTGAAGCATCTCTTCCTGAGAGTGTTTTATTTTCTCTAGTCCGCAGCAGCCCTCTGCATTGCTGTTGGCAGCTTCTCTGATCCCGAAGACCTGCCTGGATTAGCACACTTCCTGGAACATAGTACGTGTTTGCTCCTGTTTCAGCTTCTCCTGCTTCAGTGAAAAATAACTGCTGTCTAGCCCTGAATTTCTGTGGTCTTTTAGTATAACATCAGCTACTCTGTCGTTTATTTTCATTAGTTAAATAAATTTGTATTTTTATAAGAGTACTGATTTGTGAGGGACTCTCACTGTAGGAGAAGGTGCCTCACACTGCCTGTCAGGCTGTGTGTTCAGGTGCACCTTGCTGTTCTCTGTTAAATGTGCATGTTACCAATAGCTTTATGAACTAGGCTGGAGCTGCACACCTTTGTCTCTAGCAAAGACTGATGTGTAAGTAAAACAGGCCCAAGAACCACATGAAATTTCTGTCCAAGTTATCTCAAAATACAAGCCTTGACTTAGGGAAGCCAAGCATGCCTAGAAAGGCGCTGTTGTTTGCAGTCTCCTTGAACCCTCTGCTGAAGGCTGGTTACAGCAGTCACTGGGTAGAGGACACCGACTGTTGCAGTTTACTAGTTAACCTCTGCATGTGAGCTGTGGGTCAGTTGTAGGTAGCACTGTGCTGAAGAAGGATAGCTGTAGCTGCCATTAGAAACAGCAAATTAATGTCACCTTGGTAATTTGTTGCTTTGTTTTGGTTTTTGTCCCAGTGGTTTTTATGGGCAGTTTGAAGTACCCAGATGAGAATGGGTTTGATGTGTTTCTGAAGACACATGGGGGCAGTGACAATGCTTCGACTGACTGCGAGCGGACAGTCTTCCAGTTTGATGTGCAGAGGAAGTACTTCAGAGAAGCACTGGATAGGTAACATCACATAAATGGTGATTTACGTCTTCAGGAATGTTTGTGTGCCTCAGGAGCTTGGGTGTAGCTGTTCTTTGTTTTGGGATGATGAAAGCTGTTGCTGAACGTGTATGGGTACTCAACCTACAACAGTGGCTATTGGATCCAAGGAAATACTATTTCCCTTTGGGCAGGTTAATGTCTGGAAGACAGTGCCAGTGCAGTGAGGTTGTCTAGGATCCATGTCTAAGCCTTCATGCTTTTGGATTTGTTTTTTTTTTTTAAGTAGTGTTAGTGGGAGGATAAATCTGATGTAGTGTGGCAGCTGTTTAGGGAGGCAGTGCTCTCAGAATCCCTAGAACTTGTCCTTTGAAGTACCTGTCCTGGTAGAGTTGATGGTTTTTCTGAGTTGTTTGTTCTCTAGTGTAAGCCCTCATGGAGAGTGGGAGAGCAGCCTTGAGAATTGCAGTACAAGGTGTGCTGCAGAAGGATACTGTACTCCTGATACAGGTTATTCAATTAAGTGCATCTCTCTTGCCAGGAAGTATTGGACGTGTTCTTTTGTGCTGTGGGATATACTGGGACAACAGAGGTCCACCTGTTGGCATGGTTTCCTTGAGTGAAAGGAGGTGACTCACCCATAAGGCATGGCAGCTGAGTATCCTTGTGGGAGAGCAACCTCCACTGCCAATTCACTTCCACAAAACAGATGCCTCTGGTGACACCAAGGACAAGTGTTTGCACACTTCAGCATGTGTTGCCTAAATTTTACTTCACTGGGCCAAATTCAGTTTTCATTTGCACTTTAGTCTAATTTTTTTAGATATTGGAAAGTGTGAACAAATCAGGAAATGTAATTGCAGTCTGTCACAGCAGCTAACATAGTGGAGGTGAAACACAGAAATGAGGAATTCTGTAGAGCAGCATCTCGTGAAAAAATCTAAATGGGTGGTGCTGATGATTTCTGGTCATTCAAACACTTGGGGGTATAAAGAGACTGGAAGACATCACAGAATCACAGAGACTAAAAGACATCACAGAATGTCAGAGGCAGGGAGGGACCTCAAAAGATCATCTAGTCCAGCCCCCTGGCCAGAGCAGGATCATCTAGACCGGATCACACAGGATCACCTTACAGCAGTCTTTAGCTCAGTGAGGTCCTGTCACTTTTAATCTGCCAGCCACGTGTTGACCTCATGCTGTAATCACTTCAATGCATCAACTAAAAAACTCTGCAAATTAAACACTTTCTAGATTCTCTGGCAGCCTTCTGCAGAGCCATCATTACAGTCCCTTTCCATTGCTCTGCTCTCTATGGGTACAGCAGAAGTATCTAGATGACAGCACTGACTTTTATAGTAGATAGTAAAGTTGGATATTAGAAAACTACATTTCAGGACATAAATCAACAATTTATTGCCTGCAGTTGTGTTGCTTCTCATGAACAGCTGATTTTTATCTGAAGCATCTGATACTGGTCCCTATGAGAGCCAGGAACCAGATGAGGTGGATCATTTGTCTTGACCTGGTATGACTATTCTTGGGTTGTAAGGGCAGGCAGTCCTGCACCCATTAGTGTCACGTCCTGCTGTGTCCAACTGGTACATCCCCACTCGGTGGACAGGGAAACCTTGCCCTCTGGTTTTTGCTGGTGTTGCACAGCTGGTGTTCAGTGTTTCTCAAGACAGGAGAGTAAAGAAACATAATCCACTACATAGTCTCACTACAGTGAGACAGGCAACTTCATAAACTAAAATAGTAGATGCTGGATTGAGTTGCTGGGCTTTTGCCCTCCTTCAATAGACACTGAAGAAAAATGTGTGATTTTTTTTGTTTGTTTGTTTCATAGATGGGCACAGTTCTTTATCCACCCACTAATGATCAGGGATGCAATAGACCGAGAGGTCGAGGCTGTAGACAGTGGTAAGTAAAACTGCCTTCTCCTGTATGTTTAGCCCATCTTCCTAAACCGTTTGGTGACAGTGGTCACGGGCTTCCATCCAGAGCTGCCCTTCTGAGCACTTCAGTCAAGTTCACCTAACTTGACAGAGGCTGAACTCTTCAGTTTGGGTTCAGTGGCTATCAGTTGCTGTTAGAGGAGAAAAACTGAATGTGAGACTATTACTGCAGAAATTTAGAAATCTCATTTCTTGAATTAGAGATTAATAATTGTAAGTGGTTTGGCAGTAACTGGTGGGAGAGTTACTTGAGCATGTGGATATTCCTCAGTGTCGTAGTTTTTGAAGAGAGCTGACAGAAATGAAACTCTCAAATTAAATTGGAGAGAAAATACAGAATTGTATTGAGAGAGAGAAATACAGCAATAGACATTACAAAGCAGTTACCATGGCAAACCCCCTTGAAGTTTTCCCCTCCCAAAAAACCCTAAAAATCTACATTCCCCAGTGCTCCAGTCCTCTCTCCCCCAACACCTCCACCATCCAAGAGGCCTACTGCTTACATGTTTCTGATAAAGTGGCTCCCGCCACACATGCAGGGCAGGAGAAGGAGGAAAGGAGAATGAACTGACCATGTTGTGAGTCTATAAAGAGATAGCAGAATTATGGGATTGATCTTCTAGTCCCCAGAAATTTTTTAACCCTATAGCCTCAACCTGGGACACTCAGTGAACTGCATACCTGTAGCTCCAGCATAGCCACAGTCCTCTTTTCAGTCCTATGTGGAGCTAATACAATAAATGTCTCTTTCTAACACTGTACTAAGAAATTGCTTCACAGAAAGAAATGGAACCAGGTGTAGAAGTGAGTGGAGTGTTCACTTGTTTTTGCAAGATGTAACAAATACCCTCAGACAGCCTGTAGAAGTACACCGGTTTAGGAAAGGCCCTGCTGTTGGCAGATACACCAGGGGGTTCAAACAGTTCATAGAAGCACAGAACTGTCAGGAATGAAATGGACCACAAGAAACATCCAGCTCCAACCTCCCTGCCATGGCTTGCTCAGAGCCACATCAAGCCTGGCCTTGAAAACATCCATGGCTTCCACCACCTCCCCAGGCAACCTGTTCTGATGTCTCACCACCCTCATGGTCAAGAACTTCTTCCTAACATCCTCTCTGAATCTACCAACTTCTAGTTTTGCTCCATCTCCCCTGGTCCTTTCACTACCTGACACCCTAAAAAGTCCCTCACCAGCTTTCTTGTAGGCCCCTACTGGCAGGCCACAGTAAGGTCTTCTTGGAGCCTTCTCTCCAGACTGAACAGCTCCCTGTCATACTCTTCATCTGCCTTCTGGCAAGTTAAAAATAAGTAATTTGATCCTAGTGATTTAGTGTCAATACAAACAAGGGCCTGTCTGAATTAAGGTGTGGTTCTTCAACAGCTTAAGTGAGTTTGTCCTTTAACTTGCACTGCCTTGGTCATGCAAATCTGCTCCTTCCCTTGTACCGACACTATAGTAGTAAGCTGCCCAGTAAATTGTCAGCTTGATCAACTGGTTGCAGCATTACCCAGCCAAGAGAGTTGATATACAACTCTTCTGTGCATCTCTTTTGTTACCAGCAGAAACAGGAGCAAGAAAACGCAGCTCAAGAGGGTAAAACTTTGGCAGAATGCACAAAGTGGTTTAAACCAATTGTAGGACTGCCTTTTTTTGGGAAGTACCTTGTTAATCTTCGAGTGTCTTATTTTATTACTAGGCTAGAAGTTTTTGTGTGATGTACAGGGGAAGCAGGTTTGTTCTCTGTCCCTTTCTGCAGGGTCTGACCCTCTAGAATCTTGGTAGCCTTTGGCTCCCATCAAATTGAACAGATTAAGAATGTTCAAATAGGGCAGGCTGGGGCATTGTGTGCTTCCCCTCCTTGTGCTTCTCAGCAGTGAGCTGTGTTTTCCTCTCCTCTTGACTGAAGTTCATTATTGTTAGGAAGTCCTGCTTCTTACCCTCTTTCACCACTCCATTGTACATTAAAGCAAATTGCAAGTTGCATCTGGTGTGTCTGCTTCTCAGTTTGGTTGAGGTTTGTGCTTTGCTTTGTTCTGTGAGAACGTGACCTCGAATTTCAATGTGTGACACTGACCATTCTTTGAATCAACAGAGTATCAGCTAGCAAGACCCTGTGATGCAAATAGAAAGGAGATGCTCTTTGGGAGTCTTGCCAGGCCTGGACATCCTATGAAGAAATTTTTTTGGGGTGAGTTCTGAATTTATATGATAAACTTCTAACCACTTCAAAGGTGCACTGACTCGAGCTATCTTATCACAGCAAACACTAACCTTTCTCAGAAGTATTAGAGCAGTTACTCATTTTACAGCACAGTGTTTGAGAATAAAAGCAGCTGTCTGCTTTGTATGATGCTTTTCATTCTGACACTGCTTTTTGCTGATGTTAAAGCTAGCTTGCCCTAGAGGTATAATTGTGCAGCTTACTGTTAATGTAAAGGTGGTGCTCTCTGAATCATCTCTCTCTTGATTAAGCTTGTTTTTTTGCTATTTAAATTTCCTGGGGAAAAAATGTCTGGATTTGTGTGTAAGGAATGTTTTTAAAGTGAGGAATTCACTGTTGTACTTGCAGAAGTAGACCTTTACAACTGTGTGAGTGGAGCAGAAAGGAAATTAGTTCTGTCCCTCCTGGACAGCAGAGAGTCCTAGCTCACTCACCCTCGTGGTGCTGGGCAACATGTGGTATGGTGGGCAGAGTCAGTCAGCTTTGACATGCTGAGAAGTTTCATACAGTTCTCTAGTGACCTGTACTGTACACCAGATTTTTCCTCTCCTTGGTTTTGCAAATGTCATTGGTAAGGGAATAGGTGGCAACAGGCAGTGAGCTGTGCAGCGCATGGTATGGATGATCAGCAGTGCAGGAGGGCTCTGTCCTCCCTTGTCATAGGAAATGGAAACTGGGAGATGCTAAATTTCAGTTCCAGATTTTTCTTAGGTATTTTTAATGTGTGACCATGACCAAGTCTGGTGCCAGTGGGGAAAAAGAGATTGTTGGTATAGCTGGTCTTGCAGTAACAAGCATCTAGGGCACTGACCACCTCTTCATGCTTACAGGTAATGCAGACACTCTCAAGCACGAGCCCAAAAAGAACAACATTGACACCTACACCAGGCTGAGGGACTTCTGGCAGCGCCATTACTCTGCGCACTATATGACTTTGGTTGTGCAATCTAAAGGTAACATTGGCTGTTCCTTAAAAACAGGCTTATTGCTGCTGTTGTTGTAGTGCTTTTGGCACCAGTTCAGCTTTGCCCAGTCCTGCAGGAAGTATTTGCAGGTAGATTTTATTTTTTTTTTTTTTTTAATTATTAGTTGATTTGCAAATGAGCAGGACTTGAGCAGTTGTTACTGTCAGCCTGCCTCTTGAAAAGCTTCTGAGTAGGTTCCAGATTAACACAGAAGGTAAAAAGTCAAAGATCTATTTCAAGCAGAATCTTGTAGGAATGTAGAGTCAGACCACTTAAACAACTCTGTGGAGGATTTCTCTGCCACCAACTCTGAACCTCCACAGAAGATGATAAGAGACCCTCAGATGGGATCTTCTAGTTGTCTTGTTTGGTTTGTTTCAAAAGAGCTGTTAAAATAAAACACGTTTCTCTAGGAAGAATAGAGATCAGAGGGTTTGGTTTTTTCCCACAATAGACTGCATTTTTTTTTGTAAGTGGATTGAGTTTCATTTCAGCAAACTTCAGACCTATGGGTTGTTGCTGAGAAAAATGAAATGCCTTAAAGTGAAGCATGCAGTAAAGACCTGTGCTGGAAATAACTAGCTGTATGTATTCAATCTATGTATGCACTTGAGGGGGTTTGCTGACTGCTAAAACTGATTGCAGTTCCCATCTGTAAAGTGGAGATGGTGATATTAGAGGTGGTAATTCTTTTCTTCTGTGCTTTTGTTTTCTGTATAGACTGTAAAGTACTGAATGCTTCTTGAATAATAATTTACACGGCAGTGTTTCTTCTGACAGTTGAGAGTAAAATCATGTAGCTGATAGGCAGCCAGGTCAACTTCAGGTTTCTATCTGTTAATACAAAAAACCCCATGCATTTTCCACTCTTCTTAGTTGCTGTTAAACATGTACAGTATCACTTAAACAAGCAGTTCCAGTTAGCCGTCTAAAAAATAAAACACTGGAACTTCTGTTTCTTGATACACTTCTTTCCTAAAAGAGGATGAGGAGAAGGAATTCTTAGCAGTGCAGGACTGTATTTGGGTGTGTGTTCTGGACAGAGTGATGGAATGAGCCTTGCAGGTACTGGTGATCTTGTAGAACCTGATGTCAGTAATTTCATTTCACACAAGATGCTGCTGGACTTGAAAATCCCAGTTCTATCAGCCTGATATTTCAGCACTAGATACAAAACTGGAGCTATGGCCAAAGTTCAGTGGCAGTTAAGAGCAGGTGCAAGCTGACAGCTTTGAAGCTTTTAATTTAGAGCTCCACAATTTTAAAATACACTGACTTGCAGCCTCTTTAAAACAACAGCTGGTGAAATAAGATGAAGACTTTGTCTTAGATCTTCAGGAAATTGCATTTCTGGCTTTCTGTTTTTTTCTCTCCTTATTAGAAACACTGGATACATTGGAAAAGTGGGTGACAGAAATCTTCTCTGAGATCCCAAATAAGTAAGAGGTTTTTGATGCATAAAGGCATTACAAATCATAAAATGATCTCTTCTCAATGATGGCTTTAAAAAAAAACAAACCCTTAATGGAGAAACTAAGGAAATCCTTATCCAGAAAAGAGGCGGGGGGATCAAAAAAGGCAACTTTGGAAATTAAAGACTGGAATTAATTTTTTTCTTTCAGGAAGATTTTGTTTATGCTTAGCAATTCTTTAGCCTGCAAGCTGTGTGGGACTAACTTGCAGTAGCATTTGCTTAGTCTCTGCTGATACCTTGATTTCATGAAAATCGCTCAAACCTAGATGATCATTCCACGTTGCTTATCTTTGCTTTGTGTCAAAAATAATTAGCAAAGTAAATTAGGGTGGCAGCTGCTCAGAACTTGACCTTTTTTGAACAATTCATTCTGATGTGAATGTTAACTCACTTGAAAAGCATTTTATTTCCCCTTCATTTTCTGCTTTTACAAGATGCTGCATGGTAATGTGCTTGTGAAGCCTAATGCTATACAGAGGCATGTCCTTGTTCCTCCTTCCCCACAAGACAACCCTATCAGGAGCCAACACAGGGATTTGTTTGCTGTGCTTGTCTTTCCTCTGTAATGAAAGCGAGCTTTTTACTGTTACTGCCTTGGAAAGGAGGAGAGGGAGGAGCTAGTGGGGTATCCAAGTCTTGGGCTGTTGCTCTGTGCACACAGAAGGCAAGCAAGCACCAGGCTGCCTTCCGGTTTGGGCTGGGCGGTGGATCCTGGCTGCACTCATGGAGGATCATGTTCTGCTTGTCTGCTCTACTGCCTCTGGCAAGCTGTGAGTGCTTTCTGGTGATTATCTCAGTGAAGCCTGAATCCTTGCCAGTAACATCACACTCTAATTTTGCTTTGAAGTGGTTTACCCAGACCCAGCTTTGGCCACCTGACTCAGCCTTTTGACACACCAGAATTCCACAAGCTTTACAGGGGTAAGTAGCACAGATGGGTGTAAATGCCTTCAGTGCCTTCTCTGTGTGATGGGAATACTGTGTAGAAGAACTCTCTGTGAATAAATGTAGCCATGCTTTCTGTACTCTTTAACAATTCTCATTTCTGTCTGTATACTCATAAATTTCTTTGTGTTCAGTTGTTCCAGTCAGGAAGGTTCATTCACTGAGTATCACTTGGGCACTTCCGCCACAGGAGCAGTATTACAGGTACGGTGGTGATGTGCTGAATAGGTCGTTTGCTTTCACAACAGACCAGAGAATCTCATTTGTGTTTCTCATTGCTTTAGTTCAGCTAGGAGAACACTTTTAAAAATGGATAAATACAGGCTGGGGACTGACCTGCTGGAGAGCAGTGAAGGGGAAAAGGACGTGGGCGTCCTGGTGGATGAAAGGTTGACTATGAGCCAGCAATGCGCTCTGGTGGCCAAGAAGGCCAGTGCCGTTCTGGGGTAGATGAGAAGGGCTGTAGTTAGTAGGTCAAGGAGGTTCTCCTCCCCCTGTACTCTGACCTGCTGTGGCTGCATCTGGAATATTGTGTCCCGTTCTGGGCCCCTCAGTTTAAGAAGGATCTCAGGGAACTGCTTGAGAGAGTCCAGCACAGAACCACAAAAAGGGAGAGGAACATCTCCGTTATGAGGAGAGCTGAGGAAGTTGGGGCTCTTTAGCTTGGAGAGGAGGAGACTGAGAGCTGCCCTCATTAACGTTTATAAACATGTAAAGGTGAATGCTGAGAGAATGGGTTCAGGCTCTGCTTGATGATGCCTGATGACAGCACAAGGGGTAATCGGTGGAAGTTGAGGCATAGGAAGTTTCATGGAAACACAAGGAGGACTTTTTTTTCCCCTGCGAGGGCAATAGAACACTGGAACAGGCTGCCCAGGGGGGTTGTGGAGTCTTCCTCTCTGGAGATATTCAAGACTTGACTGGATGTGTTTTTGTGTGATCTGGTTCAGATGATCCTGCTCTGGCAGGAGGGTTGGACTGGATGAGCTTTCAAGGTCCCTTCCGGCCCCTAACCTGTGAACTGATGCAGATACGGTTCCTTTTACAAACTGGGTTGAGCTGGTGCACAGCTGATGAATGTCATTCCTCACTCACTTGGATCAGTCATGTTCTCAGCTTCCCACGTTTTTAGCTTATTATCCTAATGCCACCTCTGTGCAAAACTTGGCTTGAAGAAATAGGCAGTGTGGAATTTCAACATTTTTCTGGTGATTGAGTTCTTTCTATGAAATATTACTTCTGGTGTTTAGTCTCCTTCCCATTTTCTTTTAGGGTGAAGCCACTCCATTATATTTCCTGGTTGGTGGGACATGAAGGCAAAGGCAGTGTTCTTTCTTTCCTTAGGAAAAAGTGCGTATTTTTTAAAGGATAATAGAGAAATGCTTTGCTGTGATTCAAAGAAAAGCCAACTCTGTTCTATAACTGGTTTTGCTACATGTGTAAAAGCAGATCCAGCCCACTTCTTTGTATCGGCATTTTTAAGTGTCATTTAAACTAAATTGATGATAGACCTGACTAAGAAATAAGTGGTTTCTGGTTTGTGATCGGCAATATCTGTGTCTGATCTTTAAGAGATGTCCCAGAGATAACATAGAATTTAAGAGAAACAGTAAAAGAACTGTGTCGTGAGATGCACACCTTCATGTAGGAAAAGCTTTGTGTAAGCTGTAAACAGATGGAAGGCCACTTGAGTAAAGCTCTGATAATGCTTATTGTAACAAAGCCTACATAAAGCTAAAGTGAGTAATTAAGATGTGCCTTTAACTCTTCCATAGATTTTGGGCTCTTGCATTGTATGGAGGAAATGGTGAGACAGGATTTGAGCAGAACTCCACTTACTCAATCTTCAGCATTTCTGTAACATTGACTGATGAGGGTTACAAGCACTTCTATGAGGTATGCTTTGCTGCAACTTGGATTTTCTCACTATTTGCCTAATGTTTGGAAAAGTTAATCTGTTCCTCTGTTCCTTTCGGTCTGCAGGTGGCCCATGTTGTGTTTCAGTACGTGAAGATGCTGCAGAATAGAGGGCCAGATAAAAGGCAAGTGTTTGCCTCTCTGTCAGATCTTTGTCATCTTGTCCTTCTCCATTACCCTTTTATTGGTAGTGTTTACACTTGGTGTGGGGATGCTGGAGCATGAATGGTGCACCAGCACTGGGCCTTCTCTGAGTGGGAAAAGTGTCTGTTTCACTTGCTAAATGTTTGTGCTTGTTCTGGGGGGCATTTAGTTTGATTTATTGTAATCAGGTTTCTAATGTTAATGAGCTGAGCTAGCTTAGGTGTGAGGTGCACTTCTGTGTTTATTTAAACACATCTGTTGAGCCAAATCTCTGGCAGACAGGACTGCATTGTTCTCAGCCTTCAGGTTGATTTTGTATCAGGTTTTCAGTCCTTGTATCTTAGTCTTCCTTTCAAAAAAACAGCAGAACTTTTCTGTCAGTTAAGAAATAGCCTTTTGGATGGAAGGAAAGTGTATGTGATACTGGCTTCTGTAATACCACAGGCTTGGGGCAGTGTAGCTGGAAAGCTGCCTGCAGAAAGGGACCTTTGGATTGTAATTGACAAGCAGCTGAATATGAGCCAGCAGTGTGCCCAGGTGGCAAAGAAAGCCAGTGGCATCCTGGCTGGGATTAGAAATGCTCTGTCCATCAGGAGTAGGGAGGTGATTGTCCTCTTGTACTCTGCTCTGGTGAGGTCACACTTGGAGTGTTTTGTTCAGTTTTGAGCACCTCATTACAGGAGGGATGTGGAGGTGCTGGAACCAGTGCAAAGGAACACAAGGAAACTGGGAAAGGGCCTGAAGAAAAAAATCTTGAGAGGAGCAACTGAAGGAGCTGAGGCTGGTTAGTGTGAATGGGAGGAGACTGAGGGCAGACCTCATGGTTGTCTACAACTACCAGAAAGGATGTTGTGGAGAGGCTGGTACTGGTCTCTTTTCACAGGTGATTAGTGATAGAACAAGAGGGAATGGCCTCAAGCTGTGACTGGGTAGCTTTAGACTGGACATGAGGAAGAAATTTTTCTCAGCAAGAGTGGTCAGGGACCGGAATGAGCTGCCCAGAGGGGTGGTGGAGTCACCAATCCTGGAAGTGTTTAGAAGTTGTTTGGATGTGGTGCTTGGGGATATGGTTTAGGTTGCACCTTGCAGAGTAAGGATCTCGACTGCATTTGGTGATCCTGAGGGGATTTTCCAACTCACATGTTTCTGTGATTCTATATCCTGTACCTGAATGAGTCACTGAGCTCACCACTGATGCCTTTCCTAGAAGACTGGGTTTTTTCAGGATCTTGGTATATGTTGTGGAATTCCATGAAGGAAATCCATTTTCATTCTCTTCTCCCTTTTACAGGATATGGGAAGAAATTCAGAAGATAGAAGCTAATGAATTTCACTACCAGGAACAGGTATTCATCCACTGTTTTGTGCTGACTGTAGCTAAGCTGTGCAGAGGCTTTATTTTCAGCTTTGAAACACATTTTCAAGGTTCTGTTCAACCAGAAACAGATTTTGCACTTCTGGCAATAGAAGAGCACTGTTGGGTGAAAAGTGTGGCTTGCTAGGGGCCTGGCCTGAAGGGAAGAAAAAAGGAAGTAGTGGATCACAGGATGTTAGGGGTAGGAAGGGACTTTTGGAGATCTTCCAGTCCAACCCCCCTGCCAGAGTACGATCATAGAATCTAGCACAGGTCATGCAAGAACACATCCAGACAGGGCTGGCAAGTATCCAGAGAAGGAGGCTCCACAGCAGGGGTCCTCAAACTATGGCCCGCGGGCTGGATATGGCCCCTCAGGGTCCTCAGTCCGGCCCGACGGTATTTACAGAACCCCCCCGCAGGGGGTTGGGGGTAATCCAAGCAGCCACTTTCTGCCACTTAATCCACGGCCCCCAAGCACCCGCCGGGACTGAGCTGGAACCAACCTATAGTCCGGCCCCCGACAGTGTCTGAGGGACAGTGAACTGATCCCCTGTTTAAAAAGTTCGAGGACCCCTGCTCCACAGCCTCTCTGAGCAGCCTGTGCCAGTGCTCTGTCACCCTTTCAGTCGATAAGTTCTTCCTCGTGTTGAGGTGGAACTTTCTGTGCTGCAGTTTCCATCCCTTATTCTGTGCCAGAGCACAAGTGAGCAGAGACTGTCCCTGTCCTTTCCTTTCTGGCCCTCAGATATTTACAGACATTGATCAGATCCCCTCTCAGCCTTCTCCTCTGCAGACTAACCAGCCCCAGGGCTGTCACCCTTTCCTCGTCAGGCAGTGCTGCAGTCCCTTCAGCATTCTTGTAGCCCTCCCTTGGACTCCCCTAAGTAAATCCCTGTCCCTCTTGAACTGGGGAGCCCAGAACTAGACTCCATATTCTGGGTGGGGGCCTCACTAGGGCAGAGTAGAGGGGGAGAACCTCCCTCCATCTGTGATTGGAAGTGGAAAGCTTTTTTCTTTCCAGATGCTCTTAAGACCTGCCAGTCTGCTGTGAGCATCAGGATGTTAGAAATGTCATTTTTAGCAAGTCCTTGCCTTCAAAATAGTATATGGAGGATATGGAATGTCTTGAGTGGTCCATGAATAGCAGAAGTGGTATTGACAAGTGCTACAGGAAGCAGGGGCTGCTGCTAGCAACCCTCAGCGCAAGATAAGAGTGGTGGATTTCTTTGATACAAACAATTGCACGCTGATGAATATGTGCCTTTTAACGTGGCATGTGGTGGGATTTGTAGTGGAACACAGCTTTCATCAATTTGTTAGCAAAGTTCAGCTGCTACAAATTACAACAGACTGTTTCTCCTAACAAAAGGTTTCCTCAGAACTGTGGAGAAGAGCTACAACATCATGGGGCCAGACTGCTTAGTATGCTGGATGCAGCAGGAATTGGGTGTCTGCTGCCCTGTGTACAGTTGCCACATCCTATCTTTACTCACTGACAGCAGAGTTGTCCAGTTCGATTTTGTTCATCAAAATGAAGCTATTTAATCCTGGACGGTTCTTCCTGGTTGTTTTAGTTCTCCCAGCCAGAGTTTCGTGTTTCCCAGAACTGTACCTGCTCTGACAGGCTGCACACTTGGCAGCATCAGGCTGGGGCAGAACAGAAAACACCCAAGTTCCCTGGGGAAATCCCTGCTCTGGAGAGTCCTGTCTTCGTGGCCAATTGATTGAGTCATCCTGAAGAGATTAGTACAGCGCAGGCATTTGACTCAGAAAGCGAGGATCAGAGATGCTTGTGTGACAGGGTTGTGCATCTCAGGGGCAGGTGAAGATCTCGGTCATGGCACGCTGGTCTTCTGGGTGGAAAGACCTCGTACATGGCCACCCTATACATGGTCACAGAAGCACGTATTTGGATAAGCAGTTAGGTGCCCCCAGGAGTGGTTTTGTGTTTCCTCACGTGTGCAACTTCTTTAGTAAGTCTTGGTCATGTCTTACACAGTGTTTACAAGATGCAGATGCATCAAACTTGCCTCTTTTTAGGCAAACTGATCTGGAGCCAGGATCTGTATCGTTCAAAAAGCACTCAGCAAGAAGCTCTCCACTAGGCAGTTCTAAACAGTTAAAAGGCAACCCATACTCGTATGTCCAAATAGGAGGAGCCCTTCTTGCAAGTCCTGGCAGAGAACTTGGGATAGGGGCAGAAGCAGAGATGCTCATGTAGCAGCAGCAGTTCTTCAGCTTGCTCTTTCAGTCTTCCAGACCACTTCAAATGTTGCATTGTGTGACTGCTGATGTTCCTTAGGGCCACCGAGTGCCTTCCACTGGGTCCTTAGTAGGTTTAATGACTGTAAATGCATGCTCAAGGCTCGTTCTTCTGTAAAGTTGATGTCTGATGTTTGGGGATTCTCGGGGAAGCCCTGACCATTAGATATGGTTATGAAACCTATTTAGTCGAATAATGGAAACTGAATGCTACAACAAGCAGAGCATGCAACTGGTGCTCAACAAACCTGGCCACTGGTGCTCTTCTCAGACTTGTTCTGTTTTCCGATTATGTGAAAAATGCCTTTATCCATTTGCCTACAGACAGATCCGGTTGACTATGTGGAAAGCCTTTGTGAGAACATGCAGCTGTTTCAGAAGGAGGATTTTCTGACAGGAGACCAGCTCTTGTTTGAATACAAGCCTGAGGTAAATGTTCTTGGAACTCTGCATGCTTTGATGTAAAGAAAATCTAGGCATCCTATATGCTGTAGGCATACAGAGATCTGTGTTCATGAAGTCACTCTCTTTCTATGCTCAGAAAGCAAATCTCCTTTTTTTTGTAAACTTCTTAGATCATCTTCTCCATATAATTGGAGCAAGAAGTCTGCTGGGATGAGCAGAGCCAGTGTTGTATTGAACTGAAATACTGTCTTGAACTTGTAGATCATTGCTGATGCCCTTAACCAGCTCAGCCCTCAGAGAGCCAACCTTGTTTTGCTGTCTGCTGCCAACGAAGGCCAGTGTCATCTGAAAGAGAGGTGGTTTGGAACGCAGTACAGTGTGGAAGGTAAACAGCAGCAGGAACTTGGAGAACTTAGTCATGCATTAGAGAGAGTAAAAGGGTGACTACACAAAGTAGTAGCACATGGAAGAAAGGCAATGAATCCTCAGTGCTTACTGACCTGTCATCGGTCAGATGCTTGTTCTTTGCTGTCAGTTGATTCCCACTCTCTAATTTACCATAGCTTTAGGAGGTGGGGATCCCAGCCAGCCCTCCTCTTGGCTGCCGTTCAAGTCCCAAGCAAGCAAAAGAACACAAACAGTGAAGGCTAGGGCCTGTTAGCAGCTGGATTACTGCAGGCAGGTTTGATTTACTTTGTAATAGAACTGCTTTAGTCCTGCTTCAGGGGAGTTTATGGGAAAGGATTTAGCAGTCACGATGGCCAAGGCAACATGAAACACCTCTTGTAGATCTTCCTGGAGACAGCTGAAAGATGAGAGGACTGGCTTAGGAGACAGGATAGCACGACCTGCCTCTTGGACTAAATGTGCCTTATGGTTCTTAATAGATATTGACAAGTACTGGAGTGATTTATGGGCCAGCGACTTCGAGTTAAATCAGGATCTGCACCTTCCAGAAGAAAACAAATACATAGGTAAGGCACCTGAGCAGGGGCAAAATCTTCCAGTCCTAGAGTGATAGTCATAGAATGGTTTAGGTTGGAAGGCACCTCAAAGATCGTCTAGTTCCAACACCACCACCCCCACAACACACACACCCCACTCCCCCCCGCCATAGGCAGGGACACCTCCCACTAGAACAGGTCACTCAATACCTCATCCAACCTGGCCTTGAACACCTTCCAGGGACAAGTAGTCGTTCACTGGATAATTTTCTGTGGTGTAGAAACAATCGTAATTTTTGTCTGAACATCAGCCTGGTTTTGCAAATTAAAAAAAACCCCAAACTAAACACCCCAAACAAATAAACAACCCCAACCTCTAAACAAACAAACAGAAAACCCCTCTGGTCATTTGATTTTTATTTAATACTCTTATTTATGAGCTTAAGAACTGGGTTGTTTGAGGGTTTTTTTAAGGTGTGAATGTGGAGCTCACATAGCCATAACAGAGACACTCAATGAGAGTTAACACACTGTTCCAGGCACCCTGAAAGAGCAGTTTGATTTGCTTAGTCCTGCTGCGTTTGCAGACATCTAAATACCATCTGACTTTGTTGCCCAAACAAATGGAAAGAAAGCATTATTGTGTAGAATCTAGCAAACTGGGAGAGGAAAAATGTGGTTTGTTGTTTTCAAAGACTTTCATGAACATAACCTGGCTGTATCTCTAAAGCTCACTAACATTTTTGTTGTGGGTGTTTGATTTGTTTGTTTTTTTCATAGCCACTGACTTTGCTTTAAAAGTTGCTGACTGCCCTGAAACAGAATACCCAGTCAAAACAGTAAGCACTCAACAAGGCTGTCTCTGGTACAGGAAGGATGATAAGTTCAAAATCCCAAAAGGTAAATGCCTGAGGGCCTTGTGAAGAACAGGGTATTCCCTCCTCTTATCAGATGGATTTTGTGTGAAGGTGAATAACCCATGATGATGTTTTCCTTTATCTCTGTGCTTGCTATCAGCTCTTTCAAATTCCTGTTGATGTGTTTGTTAGCTGCAATAAAAGAAGGCAGTTAAGCTACCTGGCAGCACAGAAAACCTCGCTGATGGCAGTTGTCAGGGCTGGAAGGGGCCTCGAGGATCACCCAGTTCCAACTCCCCTTCCATGGGCAGGGACACTCTCTCCCATTGGACCAGGCTGCCCAGAGCCACATCAAGCCTGGCATTAAAAACATCCAGGGATGAGGCTTCCACCACCTCCCTGGGCAGCCTGTGCCAGTGTCTCACCACCCACACGGTGAACAACTTCTTCCTAGCATGTAGTCTAAATCTGCCCTCCCCTCCTCTAGCTTGGATCCATTCCCCCCAGTCCTATCACCGCCTGACAACCTAAAATGTCCCTCAGCAGCTTTCCTGTGGGCCCCCTTCAGATACTGGAAGGCCACAGCAAGTTCTCAGAGCCTTCTGTCCTCCAGACTGAAGTGCCTCAACTCGGTCCTCGGAGGAGAGTTGCTCCAGCTCTCTGATCATTCTCGTGGCCCTTCCCTGGACATGTTCTCTGATACTGCAGGTTAAAATGTGTAATCACTGTGACTTTTCTGATTGCTGAGGTCTACCTGTGCACAGAACTGGGCCAGTAAAATTCAATACTGAGATAAGGGCTTGGAGACCAAGGAACACATTAATTAGAAGAAACTGCAGACTCTTCTACAGAAAGGATGCAGCCTGGATCTGAGAGTAATGTGGAAAAAATGTTGCTGCTTTCAAGCAGATTGCCACATTCTTAGTGTCTGTTAAGCACATGTCCTGTGGAGTGTTTTTATTTTTGTTAGTCACACCACATGAGTTACTGTGCTGCAAAGCACAGCTTTGTGCTTTCTAATATTTGGTAATTTTAAGGGAAGGTTTTGGATTGAAAAAAAGATGTCTCATAGTGACTTAATATAAGCAAAAATCTCTTCTTAAACTGAATAACCTTTTTGATAAGACTCAGATTATGACCACAGAACAACCTGGTGGAGATGCATTTGACTCCAGAGGTCACTCACTGAAGTTTTTTTCCCCACAGGTTATGTTCGATTCCATCTGATCTCACCGTTGATCCAGCAGTCTGCAGAGAAGTGAGGGTTACATTATTGATGCTATATTGCCATGCCTAGCAACAAACCACAGAGAGAGTCATTTTAAACAGGAGTAGAACAAGGCTTCCTTTTCTCATGTTCTTAGTGTCCTCTTGGGTTTATTTGTCCTTGTGGAGGTGGTTCTGCTGCAGGTTGCTGCTGGAGCAAACGGTTGCTTGGTGTATTAGATACGGTCCTGAAAAGAACAGTCCACAGTCGTGGCCTGAGTCAGCAACTGGGAGCAGAGGAGGGGACTGTCAGCAGCTTTTGGAAACCTGTGTGTGCTGCACTGCTGCTAGTCTTAGGCTGGCATTGCCCTTTGTAATGAATCTCACAATACTTCTATTGTGACTGAGGCTTGCACAGAGTATGTTTTAGGAAAGCCTTTATGCATCTGTTTTCATCAGGGCTTTGTTAGTTTGAGCCTTGAACTGGAATCCAGACAGTGACAAAAATCTGAAAGCGAGGATGCAGTGTCCATGTCATGTAGCCTGATATGCTCTAGCTTATTTTTTTGTCTTGATAGAAAAATCATCAACTTACTCCTCAAGCCTTTAGCACAGCCAAGTCCATCCACCCCTATCCCTTTACACAGAGTGTAATGGTCTCATTTGCTGTCATTAGGCTGTGGCACATTATTATGTGCATTACCACCTTGAAGAAATCTTCACTTCTGTGAAGCTCAAATCTTATTCATTGCAAAGAATATTTGAATGTCCAGAGAATGTTGAAGTAGTGTCAGATTCTTTTTGGCAAAGGGAAACTTGTACTCTCTGTTCTCAGGCTCATGACAATTTCTTTCTGAATCTCCTTGTGTTCAAGTATTAGTTTCTGTTGGAGGATTTCTGTGTACCATCAAACTCATGGGGATTTGACATTTCTGTTTCTTCTATCCCATCCTGTCTTTCTCCCTCTGCCCTTTCCCCTCCCCCAGCATAGTTTTGTTTGACACGTTTGTAAACATCCTGTCCCACAACCTGGGTGAGCCAGCCTACGAGGCCGATGTTGCTCAACTGGAGTACAAGCTGGTGGCTGGGGAGCATGGTTTGGTCATAAGAGTGAAAGGATTCAACCACAAACTACCTGTAAGTGCTGCTGAGTGTTTCTGGGCACCCAGCCTTTCAGTTCAGGAGCTTGGTTTCCTAGCACTGGAGCCTGTCTGGGTGTTTAGATGGGCTAGTTAAAATTGGAAGACAAGGGTGATGCAGCAAATGCTCTCTCCTGTGCTGATGGGTATCAAGAGGTGGCTGTACTCACACATTCACAGAAGCAGTCCAGTTGGAAAAGACCCCCCTGGGTCATTAAGTTCTCTACAAACTTCACCCTTAAACTGTATCCTCAAGCACCACATCCAAACTACTCTGGTACAGGTGATCCTGCTCTGGCAGGGGGGTTGGACTAGGTGATCTTTTGAGGTCCCTTCCAGCCCCTGACATTCTGTGATTCTGTGACTTTTAAACACATCTGAGGTTGGTGACTTGGCCACCTCCCTGGGCAGCTTAAGGTCAGTCAAGTGACTGACCTTACGCTGACAAGAGAAATCTTCCTTTCATTAGTAAGTGTATCTCCGCTAAGGCTTCAACTGCCTTTCCTTAAGAGCTATGAGCCTCCCATGTCCACATGGAGTGTTAGAGCTTTTCCATCTATAAGCTGAAGTTATATGTGTCTGAGAAGGGGTTTGGTCACAACTTGACTTTGGAGGTACAGCTTCTGAACATAGTCGGGATGTAGTTTCCCTTTGTTGGGCTGCTGAGGGCTGACCTTCTGAGCACTGCCTGTCTCTAATGTTAACCACGCAACGATGGCTTTGGTTATTACTACATCAGGATTAACTTTAAATGAGTTCTTGACAAACACACACCCCCCAAACCTCCTTGATTTGAAACTGTTTTCTTCACAGCTTTTATTTCAGCTCATCATTGATTACTTGTCCAACTTCAGCTTTACTCCAGCAGTTTTTGAAATGATAACAGAGCAGCTGAAGAAAACTTACTTCAATATCCTCATCAAACCTGAGACCCTGGCCAAGTAAGTTCTGTGGGAGGGCAAGAAGTGACTGCACAGCAAGTGCTGAGGTAGAGCTGAAGAGCTCAGGAATTGCTGCTCTGTGCAGGGAGAGGCTTGTTATAGAGTTTGCTTGTAGCTTAGAGAGCTCAAGCAGCCCTGCAACCAGCACATCGAACATGTGGATTAGATTGGACTTAGACTGGACATAGAAGTAGCTGCTGTTCTGAAGTGACCTGGAGTCAACAGCTGATGTGGAGGGAGGGCAGAGTTAGCCTACAGCAATGCTGCTGGGGACCACCATGTCCCTGTCTTCAGTATGACCCTGAATGGGAAATGAGATCTCTTCTTTTAACAACTGTTGATGGCCTGTGGTTGTGTTCTGCTTCCTGCATGGCAGGGACGTGCGCCTGCTGATTTTGGAGCACGGCAGATGGTCCATGATAGACAAATACCAGACACTGATGAAAGGCCTCTCTGTTGAGTCTCTGGCCTCCTTCGTCAAGGCTTTCAAGTCACAGCTCTTCGTAGAGGGTCTTGTACAAGGAAACTTCACCAGCAGGGTAAGTGAAACTTCAGCAGTTTGTTCTTCAGATGTGCTTTAGTTGAGCTGCCAGAGCTCCAATGCCCACCTGGAGGCTTACTGGTATGGGGCAGCTTCACCTCTAACAGCTCAGGAGTGCTGGTCTGAAGAAGCCACTGGGCAGTCCATAGTTGTCAGTGTGAACAGAAGTTTCCAAGAGTTTAGATTACAACTGCAGAGAGAGAAGCGTAGTAAAATACAACCTGTGAGCTGTTTCCCCTGCTGGCACTGGTTTTGTGGTGTTGGGTATGTTGCTGTTATTTGATAATGAGAACTTTCCATGGCTGTGCCCACTCAAGGAGGGCCTCACCCTGGAAATTGGATTGCTTGCATGGTTTGATCAAATGCTGCTGAGGTCCATCCAGTTATCCTTAGTCTTGTCAAACACCAGCGGTGGTTATCAAAGACAACTGTTGGAACTAGGTCACACATACTCCTGCTGGGCTTTTGAAAAGAGAGTTTCAGAGGGGCTTGGCTCCATGTACCTCATTGAGTGCTTGTGTGTGGCACAGGAGACAAACCTTCTGCAATTAGAACTGTAGCCAAGATGTTTGTCTTAGTTGGTGCTTTGACCTGAAACCACTTAAATTCTCCTAAAGAAAAGATGCATGCAGCTGTTCTCTGGGAGGTCGTATTAGTGTAATGTCAGCTGTCTCCTCCTCTGCACCTGAAGATCTTCATTCCAAATGCACCTCTTTGACCTCAGCTCCTTTCACAGTGTGGCACACAGAGCCCTCTAACTCCCACATCAGTTTTAGTGTCTCTTCTTCACATTTCTTCCAACTGAAGCCCAAGAATTTCCTTTACTGAGCTCCAGCTTCCTGCACAAGAAGGGCCCTGCTATGTCCACTCTTTCCTATTGTGGTGTCTGATGCTTTTTCTCTGGCTCCTGCTGGAGCAGTTGCAGTGTAGTAAACTACCTGGAGCCTGTTCTGCTCCGCAGTGTGGGGCAGAGGTGTCCCAGGGACTGGGAGAAGGCTAGGGGGCAAGGATGTGGGTGGGGTGACAGAGCTCGACTGGGGTGCAGGCAGTGAGCTGAGGTAATGATTCTCTTACAAATGAAACTCCTTTATGCTTTTCTCCCCTAGGAAGCCAAGGATTTTCTGAATTGTGTTGTTGGGTGAGTATCTCTTGGCTCTTGCATCACTCATGTGGAAACTACTATCAGGGTCAGATCCCTTTCTGGAGGAGTGGGCCAGTTCAGAAGTTCCCTTCACCCCTCCTGGGCATCTGTGGGAGGGGACCACTCATCGTGGTAGCTAAATCAGGGCGGTGTTGTGCTTTAGCAAATGGGAAGGCAAAGTCAGACCAAGGGCATAGTGGCCTGAGTGTGTTACCAGTTTTGACCAAGATGGCAGCAAGGGTTTGATGCTTTGCTGTTTGTGCTCCCTTCAGAAAGCTCCAGTTTGCTCCCCTGGCCCATCCCTGCCCTGTTCAGTTCCGGGTGGTGGACTTGCCAAATACACACCTGCTCTGCAAGGTGAAAACGCTCAACAGAGGCGATGCCAACTCGGAGGTGACTGTCTACTACCAGGTAACAGGCACTTGGTGGGCCTGCTCCCTTTGGTAGCTGCTGGTGCCAAGACTGGGCCTCTGTCACAGCCTCAAGGGCATTCCCTGGGACAGAGTATACCAAAACCTCATTTGAGTGCATGTCCTTGGCCTAAGAGACTAAACCCAGCTGTGTGGTTTCCTGAAACTGGCACCTTCCCCTCCCTGCCTGTGCTAGACTTTGGGTTGGTGCCTCGGTGATTTCCTGGTGTCCTCACCACTGTTCCCAGGATCCTGGGCTGAGCCCTCTCTCCCAGATGCTTCTACAGAAGCCAAGAACTTCCCAGCTGTCCTTGCTGTGAATTGTAATGCAGTGCTGCAGTCCAGGCTGGGGTGTGAGCTGCAGCTGTCTCCTTGGCCCGACCTGTAGCATTGAACTCCATGGAATCACCCTGAATTCTCCATTTTGTTTCCAGTCAGGTGCCAGGAACCTAAGGGAGTATACCCTCATGGAGCTGCTTGTGGTACGTCAGTGCTTGTCTCAGAACTCATCCTGGAAGCAGTGCATGGGGATAAATGGTGTGAGGGGAATAGTGGAGATCTGTTGCTCACTGATTAAACTTAAGAGCACTTGGGACAGAACCCCCAAAGTGCTACAGTAACAGTCTGGAAGACCACTGTCTTAGCTGGCAACCCAGATGACTTAGACCTCATAATACAAGGGGCAGCGCCACATTTGAGTGGTCCTCACCTTGTGATCACATTTGTGTGGAGCCTCAGGGGTGCCTGCAGAGGAACATCACTTCTGCTGTAACAGGTTTGTCTCCATTTCAGATGCACATGGAAGAGCCATGCTTTGACTTCCTAAGAACCAAGCAGACCCTGGGGTGAGTTCACTGTGGAGGACAGCTCTTGTGTATCGGCTCTTGCTGACGGTCCCTCTGGAAACCCTTCCTGCACAGTGGCTAATTCCCGCATTAGTGTAATGCAAACCACAACAGGAACTCCTCAAACATTTGCATTTATTACCGGGGTGTTAACGTGGAATTAATTATTCATCATCATGTGGTTCTTCCCCTCTCCAAACTGGCTCCCTTTACCCCACAGCTGCTTTCACACTGGCTCTGTGGAGCACAAACGCCTGCCTCAGAGGCACCCTTCTACCTTGGAACTGGAGCGTTTCACAGCTCTAGGTCTGTCACTATTGAACTGGTTTGTGGAAGCACAAACAAATACCCTGCCAAGCTTAAAAGCACTTCCTACAAATGAGGAAAGCTGAGGTGCAGTGATGCAGGCGAGGAAGGAAGCCTGCTGCAAACTGATAGGGCAGGTTTTCCTTTCTGAAGGGCTAACACTTGGACCTTGCAGCACGAGGCCGCTGTAAATGACCTGTAGTTGTGCTTGTGGAGTGGCTGCTTGGGTAACTCCCCTTCCTGGTTTGTTTTTTTTTTCCCTTTTGCAGCTACCACGTGTACCCTACCTGCAGGAACACCTCTGGGATTCTTGGCTTCTCAGTCACCGTAGCAACCCAGGCAACTAAATACAAGTAAGTGCTCCTCTGCAGTTAATGTTGGTCACCACCCCTAGGCTTGGGCCAGAGGAGTGGCCCGTGAGCTGCCAGTGCCCCTTTCTGCACCGTGTTTACCACATCCTTCTGGCTGTTGTGCTGTGCAGAGCACCTCTGTAAACAGCAGATCAGTAAGGACTTCAGCAGAGGAACCTTAGGGCAGCTGCTTTCAGAGATGTGAAGCTTAACAAGGCACCTAGTGGCTCTTGCCTTGAGCATGGAAGCCTTCTGGGCTCTAGTGCAGTTTGCAGGCAGCTCTTATGACCATGTTTCCGCTGTTTGTGGAAGTGAGGTTATTTACACAACAGGCAGCTGGAGTTACTGCAGAGCTCCCCTTAAGCTTTGCTTGCTCTGTTTGGTTAGGTCATAGCTGATTTCAGTTTGCTCTTGAGCTTTTCTGTGCACCTGTTCCAGGCCATGAAGAGGTGGTCAGTTCTTGTTTTATGAGCCCAAAGGCAATGTCACAAGAGTCATCCTGGCTTTGGCTTGTGAGGCTGCTAAGACTTGCAACACAGTGACTGAAACCCACCATCTAAACAAATCAGTAGCCTTAAGCTTCTTAACACTGCAGCAGGCCTGACTTCAACAGGGAGGAGGAATGCTGAGAGGAGGCAAAACATCACGCTGGCTTTTTAAGGAGCCTCTGCCAGGAGAGCACAAGCTGTCCCCAAGGCAGCCCTGTAGAGCAGCCCTGCTGGCTCGGTGGCAGCAGGCAGAGCCCTCCTTTGGATTTGTTCCAGGCTGGGGCTAGCTGCAGGTAGCGCTGACCTGCCAAGCTGGAAAGTTTAAGAACATGAACTGCTGGTAACTGCTGCTGCAGTG
This sequence comes from Tricholaema leucomelas, assembly GCA_013400475.1. Lineage (NCBI taxonomy): Eukaryota > Metazoa > Chordata > Aves > Piciformes > Lybiidae > Tricholaema lacrymosa > Tricholaema leucomelas. Next base: position 158,233 of record WAAF01019480.1, read on the forward strand.
GTGAGAGCTTAATTAGCACAGGGCACTGCTGCCTCTAGCTGTTCTATTTGGGATGGCACTTCCATTACTGAGGGCTGTGTTCTCCGCAGGTTTCAGAAACCTCAGAGTGCATCGTAGCTCCTTTCTCTTAATCCACTAGAGCGAGCTGTTCATGTGCAGGGTTTGGGCCTGATAGAGCGCAGCCCAATGCTTGCTGCTTTTGGGTGTACCACCACCTGCTCCTTGCTGCTTCGAGTCTTGTGTTTTAACAATAGTGAGTGCAGCTCAAAGTCAGCTCTGCTTTTCTTCCTCACTAGCAGGGAGAAAGTTTGAGCTCAGAGATGGGGGGAAGCAAGCCTGTCCTAAACATTCCTTCATCAGTTGAGGGCCATTCTGCTCCTTTACCCTGCAGTATTGGCTTGGTGGTTTGGGTTGACTTGGATCTATTTTTTTCCCTGCCTGACTTAATTATTTGAACTCTCTTTTAGTTCTGAACTGGTTGATGAGAAAATAGAAGAGTTTCTTTCTTGCTTTGAAGAGAAAATCAAGCATTTAACTGAAGATGCATTTAGCACCCAGGTAAAACGTCTCTTGAAAAGCTTTTCTTTGCACTGCTATATGGCACCCAGCCTGGAGGCTCTTGTGTGTTTCTGAGCTTTGGACAGAGGACTCTTTACAGATCCTGTCACTTAGGCTGCTCTGAAGTTGTTCTCTGATCACCTAACAGTGAGGTTTGAAGGCAGTGAACCACCTTGTGCATGTCATTTGGGGTTTCTCTCACAGTGAGTGACTGATAGTTTAAAAGCCCTCCATTTCCTAATGGTCTTTTTCAACTGCAGGTTACAGCACTGATAAAATTGAAAGAATGTGAGGACTCCCATCTTGGAGAAGAAGTAGACAGGAACTGGAATGAAGTTGTGACACAGCAGTATCTCTTTGACAGGCTCGCCCGGGAGGTTGGTAGTCTTGTTTTTAGTGATGCCATATGTAACACTCACAGGTCCCCCGCCTTTGCAGCAGCTTTAAGTGCAAAGCATAGAAAGATTTACACTGCTAGTGACATGCAGACTTAAAATTCCATCCTAGTTTAGAAAGGTGCTTTTGTCTTTGATTCTCTACCACCTCTCTTATGAGACAATCACCTCTGTCCTACTTAAACCTCATTCCTTTGGGTTTCAGATTGAAGCTCTGAAGTCTGTTACAAAACCAGAGCTGGTCAGCTGGTTCCAAGCTCACAGGAACAGCAAGAGGAAAGTGCTCAGCGTCCACGTGAGTCTTTGTAACCTTCTGAAACACCAAACTTAGATGAGCCTGGGAGGGTGGGGTCAGGAGAGCTCTTAGCTAAGTCTGCACTAGGTGCTGTTCCGTGTTCCTACACGGCTAATTCCTGGTGTTATTTCAGTTGCACCTAAGTGTCTCTGTGCTGTCTGGGGCAGGTGAACAACACCACCTTCGGTAACTCTCTTCCCAGGTGGTGGGATACGGCAAACATGAAGGGGACGCAGAGGTTACAGCTGTCTCTGAAGTACAGAACTCTTCATCTGGTGAAATACCTCATCTTATTTTCTTGCCTCCGTCTTCTCTGATGACTAATGTTACTTCCATCAAGGACATCAAAGCTTACATATCAACGCTGAATGTTCTCCCTTACCATAAAATACTCAAATAAAACTGCGGTGGTGCCCTGTGGTGCTGTGTAGTGCAGCTGTTTTCTGCAATGCCAACGCTCCAAACCTGCTTTCGTTAGAACAGGGCAGTGGTATGAGCCAGGATGAAGGTGCCCGTTCAGATCCTGAGGAAGTTTTCCTCAAGTAAGTTTCCAGCCAGCTTTTCCCATTAACCTCCTAAGCTTATTAGGGACACAGCTTGCATATTCAACTGGAGCAAAAGGAGAGTACCACCACCAGAACAATGCCCAACAATGCCATGTTCTCCCCCCTGGCTCTGAAGGGCTGGGCTGCACCTTTTTGTTCAGGCTATCCTGTGAATCACTCCTGCAGAGCTAGACCAACTACAGCTCCTCAAAGGAAATATTCTGCATTTCTGCTAGACTGTGGATGCGAGAGGAAAGTCTTCATTTTTTTTTTCCTCAGTTTTTCTGTATGTGCAACACAGGCAAAATCAAGAAGAAATCAAATCAAAGCTAGATAGAACTGTGGAAAGAGAAATAACGTGATAGCCACTTACATGACCACTGCTGAACTTGAGGCTAAAGATTCCTAAAGCAGGGGGGAGCTTCTCTGCTGAAGCAAGGCTGGTTATAGATCCCAGAGCACTGATCCTGTAGGTGCTGCAAGTTCTGCTCCTTTTGCTACCTCACTAACTACTTCAAGAAGCAGATTTAGCTGCAAGGATTCCAGTCAGGAAATACTTAACACGTTTCACACAAAACACGGGATCATCACTCAGCTGAAAACAGTCTTGCTGCAAAGGTTTATTATGAAATAAATAAAAAGTCCATAAGAGAAGTTTGAAAAATCTATTTTATGAAGCTTTAAGATGCATTGAGTAGAATTATCTATGGTTACATTTTAATCTCAAAATAACAAAGTTATTTTGGGCAAGACACTGAAATGCCAGAAGGTCTGATTATCATACAGGTGGAAGATAACATTTAGGTAGCAGTTTCTTATCACTGTCCATTGAAGGACTCCTCCTATTTACACATGGCAAAAAGGAGCTAGACTTAAATGACATCTTGCAGCTTGTTTCTTGGTTTTTAAATATGGAGGAGCCAGGAATATTCTGCAACTGATACCAAGGCCGTGGCCTTCACAGTGGTTATACAGAGTGTCTATGCTTCATGGTCCAGGTTCTCCATGCTTTAGTGCAGCAGTAACAGGACTCCAGCAGCCTGCCCTTGCACTACTACTATAGCACAGTCCAGTCTGAGTTACTGCACAGCCAAGAGGCTTCCTCTTTCATTTAATTGCTTATCTGCATTAGTAAGTCCAGTATCCCTGAGATAGGAACCACTGTAGTCGGAGGGGTCAGGCTCTCCAAAGGGTACGTACATGAGAACTGGTGCCTCTCGCGTCTCAGGTGTAAACTCTGCAGAGCCAAGGCTCCCCTCCTGGCTAGTTGATAACCCATTAATGTTTGCTGGCAGCAAGGCGTTTCAGCAGGGGCTCGTCATACACCCAGCACTCCCCATCCTCGTGGAATAACTGGAAACAAGGCAACAAGCAGATGTGAGCCTCTGGCTCAGCTGGGGAAGAACTGCCCCAGGAAGAGAGAAGTTAACCATGCCACTAACGCTCACCCTTGTTTCCCATGAGGTTTCGTTCTCCTTCCTGGCTCTGGCTTCAGCCCTCTGTCTCTCTTCCAGCGCGTGCTTTGCTGCTGTGGCTGCATCAATGTCTCTGATTTTTAAGTTGTAGGTTACATCCTTCCATAAGCTTACAAGAGAAATGTGAATGGAGACTCTTTTAGAGGAGCAAAGTGCTACAAGACTGAAAACACACTACTGGGTCTTAGCTGTCTTGAATTAAAGTTGGTCTCACTTGATCAAAAGGGCAGAAACCCCAAATACCTGTTAAACCACAACTGCACTGTCTAGTGCCAGCAATGACAAGGCCATAGTGAAATGCTTCAGACCTCCCTGGAACATTTCAGAGTCACACTATGTTAGGGGTTGGAAGTGACCTTGAAAGCTCATCCAGTCCAACCCCCTGCAGAGCAGGATCACCTAGACCAGATCACACAGGAACACATCCAGGCAGGTTTTGAGCATCTCCAGAGACAGACTCCACAACACCTCTAGGGAGCCTGTTCCAGCGTTCTGTCACCCTCACAGTGAAAAAACTCCTCCTCCTGTTTCCATGGAACTTCCTATGCCTCAATTTCCAGTATCTGAAGGGGGCCTACAGAAAGGTTGGGGAGGGACTATTTACATCTTGTAATGTCAGGACAAGGAGTAATGGGTTTAAACTGCAAGAGGAGATATTTAAACCGGATGCTAAGAAGTTCTTGACAGTGAGAGTGCCGAGACACTGGCACAGGTTGCCCAGGGAGGCTGTGGATGTTCTCTCCCTGGAGGTGTTCAAGGCCAGAGCAACCTGTTCTAGTGGGAGATGTCCTTACCTATGGCAGGAGGCTGGAACTAGGTATCTTTGAGGTCACTTCCAATGTAAACCATTCTACGATTCCATGAACTTCCACCCATTGCCCCTTGTCCCTTCACTGGGCATCACCAAGCAGAGCTTGTCTCCATCTGGGCACTCACCTTTACATCTTTGTAGAAAGGAATGATGTTACCCCTCAGGCTCCTACTCTCCAAGCTAATAAGCCCCAGCTCCCTCAGCCTCTCCTTGTAAGGGAGATGTTCCACTTCATTTTTGTGGGTTTGCTGAACTCACTCAAGCAGTTCCCTCCCTGTCCTTGAACTGAGAGGCACTTAAATGTGCAAATTAGGACATTTTTTAAAGTTAACTGAAGTTCTTACCAGCGAGACTCAAAGTCGTCTTGGTCCTCCAACTTCCTTACCTTCTTCTTAATTGTAGGCATTTTCTTGGTATCTATAAAGACAGTATTCTCCTAGAGAGTGAGATTTAAATAGAATAAAAATCAGTTCTTTACAGAACCAGAGAATCACTGAGGCTGAAAAAAGACCTCCAAGATCACAGAATTACAGAATGGTTTGGGTTGGATGGGACCTTACAGATCACCCAGTACCAACCCCTTGCCATGAGCAGGGACACCTTCCACTAGCCCAGGTTGCTCAAGCTCATCTAGCTTTGAACACCTCCAGGAACAGGGCATCCACAACCTCCCTGGGCAGCCTGTTCCAGTGTCTCAGCACCTTCACTGTAAAGAATTTCTTCCTAATCTCCTGTCTAAATCTAGCCTCTTCCAACTTCAATCCACTCCTCCTCAACATACCACTGCAAGCCCTTGTCCACCACAAAAATCAGCTAAACCATGCCACCAAGTGCCACATCCTTAAAGGCCTCCAGGGATGGTAACTCCACCTCCCTGGGTAGTCCATTCCAGTGCCTAATCACTCTTTCCATGAGGAAGACTAAACCTCCCCTGGCACAGCTTCAGACCATACCCTGTCACTACTTGCCTGGGAGAAGAGCCTGACCCACACCTGACTACAACTTCCTTTTAGGTAGTTGTAGAGAGAGTCGTAAAATGTATATCCCCTCAGGCTCTGGCACACTGGCTGTCAGGAGACAGGAACAAGCACCTCTTGTGCTTCTTTTCTTGCTACAACAGTCAGGTGACCTTAAGAATAAATCACTAAAGACACTTCAGGACTTTGATTCTGAATTCGGCACTCCTGCGATTATTTTGGGCTAGGAAACTTCACAGGAGGACCCAAGTATTTAATGTTTAAAAACCAAACCCCAACATCAACAAAACCACGACACAAAAGGTAACACCCTCCCCACCCCCCCAGACTTCTAAGGTCTGTTGCTCCATTTCTGAAGAAGAGGCCAAGGAGAAGCTGCATTACCCCTGTCGAGTACTTTGCGTACATGACACCGTTCCATTCTCCTTCGATCGAGCAGAAGGGCTTCTTGTCATTAGGGGAACTGAAGAGGAAAAAGCAGGCACTTCTCAGCAACTGAAAGACTCCCAGGGGTCAAAACATCATCCTAGCTGCTGTACAGACTCACTGATACAGAAAAGGGGAGGGGGTCTATACACAGGAGGTTTTATATCAGCTGCTCCAAGTGAATCAACCTCTGCACAGTGCTGGTGCAGAGTAAGGCAGGGCTCTGTCTGCACTTAGAGGTTAGGAAGCTAGATACAGGTTTTGGAGATAGATCTATAGTGGTCAGCTTAGGAAAGGTTTCACAAACTCAAAAGGTGTTTCCCCAGGCTCTTGGGGAGCACACACTCTGGGGTTCACAGGTGACATCCATCAGTGTGTGCCCAGAATCTGTAACCCTCATTCTGCCAGTACCCTTTTGGTGACATCACGGCAGAATGAGGTGAGAATCTGCACTGTGTTCTCTGCACAGGGCATCGGCAGCAAAGCTGTAATGATATGCTGCATGCAGCAGTCTTACAAGGTTTGCTCTGGTGTTTTTAGGAGAAACAATGATGAAGACATTTCAAATAATTCATGAGTGGAAGTTTAATTTCCTACTGGTGAACAGCTAAGAACATTTTAGAGCATGACAAGGCAGGATGCAGGCCTGTGCAGATTTCCTCACAAAGCTTGGCTATAAAGTGGCATCCTGTGACAGGTAAACGATTGGGTGGAGCTGTTCTGGTATTCCACACTCCTGCCGTCAGCAATTAAAGCAAAGAACAAGTGAGAAGAACTGAAGGAAGCAGCTTACTAAATGTCAGCTGTAATTCTGTGTTTCTTTCCTCCATAAAATGGTTTTGTGTGGAAGATAATGGAAGCGTTATAGCCTGTCTTGGAGCAATTAATGCTGCATTCTCCCCCAAGTTCTATCCATGGCACAGTGAGAATAGACCTGTAGGTGCAAAGATGTAAATATTATGTGTATAACCTTTTAAACAATAAATATCAAACATGAAATAAGGCATTAGAAATGCAAACACCAAAGCATTTACTCACCTTCCATAACCGTTAGGAAAGGTCAAAATGTAGTGTTCATCATAGTCCAGGCAAGTGACACAGCCTGTCAGAGAAAAACAACAGACTGAAGAAACATTAAGCAAAACTTGACAGAATTTCTGTAATATCCTGAACTAATTCACTGCAAACAGGTACCATAAAAAGAAAGGTGAAGAGCTTGGGTTAGAGGCCCAGAGTGCCCAGTAGCGAGAGATGGCAGGGAGAGGTGTGTTTGTGTGAAGAGCTGGGCCCTAAATGATTTCAACGCACAAAGTGTGCAAAAGGCATCACCAATTCCTAGGCAGGCAAGCACCAGCTACCTCAATTCAAACCTCCCTTGCATTTCATTGGATGACTGTGAGTGTTTTCTGACAATGACCTAGTGGCAGGATGTCAACTCCTCCCGCTCAGCACAGACACACGCACCTTGCCCGATGTTGTGCACCCCGATGGACATTCCCAAGAACTTGGACTTGGTCCATATGTGAGCATTGAACTGGATCCTCTTGTTGAAGCACTCTGCGTAGAATGCTGAGACTGCAGGAGAAGGCATTAAAAAGAGCAGCACAGGACATCAATGCTACTGCTGCCAAATTCATTCCTCAGAAGCATCTCAAAGTGCCTCACACTGACGTGGCAACTGAGTCTGCAATTTGTTTCTCAGAAACCATCTCTAGAGCAAAGTCTCAGCATTTGGATTTGGAGGGATAATGTAAATCCAAAATGTCAACCAAGAGCTGGCTTCTCCGTGGCTCCTACCCAGAGGCCATCTCTATTAGCAAAGCTATTGTCAACTTACTTGGAGGATGATGAGAGACCTGCTCTGCCACAAACGTTACATTGCTTTTGCTGACCCAAGGGACTGGTCCTTCTGAAACTGGTTCCTGCATGAGAGCAGAGAGGATTTGCATCAGTGGCAGTGCTTAGGGAATGCTGGATGCTGCCAAGAGAAGATGCTTCCATATCTAAAAGCTTCTAAAAATGCATAGTTTGTATCCAAACAACTACGTTGAGATTTGCTGAGGCATCTCACAACAGCACTTCCTACATCTTCATCTGCAGCTTCTCAGGTGTGAGAAGAAAACAACAAAAGCACTTCCTGCAGTCTACCCTTCAAGTGTTGGAGCTGTTCTCTACAATCAGTGGTTATGGCTCCTGTGCAGACAAGTCTGACTCATCCTTGAGCCTCATTGAGACTCAGGCAAATAAAAGAGCAGTTCACACCCTGGTGCATGATTGCAGATTACAAATGGCACTACTCTCAAGTGCCCTTCCCTTCACCAAGCATACTCTGAGAAAGCACAAAAGGAAGAGTAGTGACCTGAACTACTAAAATATTATCCAGGCTCAGAATCTCAGCCTGAGAAGTCTACAAAAAAGATTTTTAATTAAATACAGTGGAGAAAGTCCTGGGTTGCAAGTGAGGAAAAGAATAAGAAATAGTAAAATCATAAATCAGAAGTTTGAAAATAAAGGAGTTCACACTCAGAGCTAGGGAACAGTTCAGGAAACAAGGGAGTATTTTCAACATGTCAAGTAGTTATTAAAGTAATACCTCCCATTTTCTTAGGCAAGATATTTTAAACTCCTGTCCAAAGCAAAGGAGGAAGGAGAGGGGGAAATCAGTTAAGGAACTGCCCCAGAGTATTGATTTCACTGCTTAAAACACAGCATGAGCTGTTTCAGTCAGTACATTAATAAATATCTGGGAATGAATGGGATGCATTCTAGGCAACAAAACTCATGCCACAAGAAACTAACCATGTCATCTTCACCTTCAGTGCCTGGTAACACCCAGTGACATCGGAAGATCTCGCCCAGAATAGGGTTGTAAGGCTTCTTAGCAACTGACCCTTTTCTGCCGGCATGGAAAGCTGACAGGTACCATTTCACCACTTGAACCATGCGGTCCTTTGGGTCCTTCTGGTCACTGATGCTATAGGGTCCAAAAGGGAGAAAAAGACAAACAAAATGAAGTAGGAGCAGGTCCTTCAAATACAGGAGAGCTTTTCTGATGGCTGCTTGTTTTACAAGGTTGATTCCTTTGACATTTGGATCAAAACTCGAGCCAACATTCTTCAAAACAAGCAACTTCTGGCAGCCCACAAAGGCCACAACAACCACCAGAACCAGTTAATGTTCGACTTCAAAACTCAAATACCTGACAAATAAATCTGGATGTGCAAAGAAGTCAGCATACATTTCCAACAGCGATCTTCGCTCAAGGATGAAAGTTGGGAGAACCACCTGGGTGAAGAAAAAACACTACTTGCAGCTGAGACAGACTAACATCCTGCAGAGAAGCATCTACAGGAGCTGCAAAGAGCACACAATGCACCCAAGGCCAGTTGGCATCTTCTAGAAACCCAAAGATTCAAGAGGAACAGTCTCTTGTCTTGCATACATTCTAGTCCCACTTAAGAGGACATCCAGCTACATGGCTGAGCTTATCAGAAGTTCTTCTTAATTACAGGCACACTGATTAATTTCATCTACATGCACTCTGCCAATTTTTGGTTATGTAAATATTAGCTCATGCAGTCACCTTCCCTTATGTGTACCCTTACTGAGGCAAAGGTTAATCCCTTTCCCAACAGAATCTGCAGGGTCCATTCTCGTGGACCTGCTACAGACCACTGCTGAGAGCAGTGCTGAGAGCTACTGCTGGCTTTAAAGGCATGCAGACGACATGCATGCTCAGTGTTTCTGGGTAATTTTCAGATGCTCCAGATGGGTAATTTTCAACTGTCCCAGGAGTTGCCAAAACAGACACGTTTGGGATCAATTCCTATTCAGAACTGCCAAGGAATATCCATGGCTTGCTTGTGAGCTGCTGGATATTTCTTCAGAAAAGTTTAAAGTTTATCTTTTTATTGTCTGTTTTGAGCTCCAGGCTGGACACTTAATATTGTCCACTTAAAAAAATAGTAACAGGACTGATCTCTCCTACTTTTGGTTTGGTCTGGAATTACTTGTGTGAATTCAACCACGCTGCATGGAAAGAGCAACACCTTCAGAATGCTGTTCCCTTGCCTTAAGACAAACACCAATGTGAATCACGCTCACAAAAAAACCAACTCTTGACTTGGCCAGCTAAGCAAAGCACTTCATTATATGCTTACTTACACCTGCTGGTTTATTTATAGCTTAATGAATGCAACCAAACAGAGATTTTGCAGATCTTTGTTCTAGCAAGCTAAAGACAGAACACTATTACTGCAGGGAGCCTCCCTCTTATCCCAGCTTTAGGGACACTCCAAAGATCAGGCTCAAGGAGGACAAACAGCTACTTTCCACATCAAACTATTATCTCCAAACTATTTAGTCTGTATTCGTTTTTCATCTGCCAGTAACCAGTCCAATTAAAAAACATTTAAAAATCATGGTAAAGAGATCTTAGCTTAAGGAGCTCTACATAAAATAGACACTTCAATTATTACTTCAACACTGAACTGATTTACACAGAAATTAGAGTTCACTCCCTCTTCCTTCCCCATAAGCACTCTGCAGGTTTACCTTTGTTAGATCCATTCCTAATCTAACTTGTGACAGCAGATGCATAATGACACTCTTATGTTCCTCCACCGATTCTCCTTCCCCATCATCATCTCTATCATCAGGAGGATCGAAGAGATCTAAAGAGACCAAATTGCTTTTAGTTTCCTCTAAACCTTCACAGACTGTATTTATTCACAGAATATTAGAGTTTGGAAGGGACCTCCAGAGATCACGTCCAACCTCTCTGCCAAGGCAGGATCTCCCTATTGTAGTTTGCACAGGAATGCATCCAGAGAAGGAGACACTACAACCTCTCTGGGCAGCCTGTTCCAGGGCTCTGTCACTCTCACTGTAAAGAAGTTTCTCCTCATGTTGAGGTGCAACCTTCTATGCTCCAATTTGTAGCTGTTGCTCCTTGTCTTACTGCTGCTGACCACTGAAAAGAGATTGGCGCCAGGCACTTGACACCCACCCCTCAGACATTGATAAACATTGATCAGATCTCCCCTCAGTTTTCTCCTCTCCAGACTAAACAGCCCCAGGGCTCTCAGTCTCTCTCCATAGGGCAGATGCTCAAGTTCCCCCAGCCGTCCTTGTGGCTCTCTGCTGGAATCATTCCAGCAGGTCCCTGTCTCTCTTGAACTGGGGAGCCCAAAATTGGACACAGTATTTCAGGTGTGGTCTCAGCAGGGCAGAGTAGAGGGGGAGATATATTAGCTGTCAAAAAGGTCTTATAAAATTACAAAGGCAGCTTTCTAAATTGTACAGTTAACAATCTTCCACTGGCACAGAAACAGCAGGTAAATCACTCTGCAGAAAATACATGTATCTATGTGCCCATCCACACATTGGCACAATATGCACACACTAACAGTCAGCAGCTCCTACTGGCAGTTCACGCAGTCCACTTACCAGCATCATTTGTCCCGTTAGACATGGAAGAATTGAGGGACTCTGTGGTATCTGGACGCTTCAGACTGCTTCCTGTGCTGCTCCGAGTCAGGACTGCAGCAGACCCTGAAGAACTAGAGTAACACATCCTCACAATTCATAGTGCAGTAATTCAGACCAGATTTTGACTCCCTTATCATTATTTGCTTCATTTATTTAACCAAGGCCTACAGAGGAGCCACACCCTGCACTCAGCATGCACCACATGCTCTCAACTACTTACTCCATACAGCGCTTTGGGGAAGAACTGCTCTGATAGAACTCATCAGCATCATAGAACTCATCCTCACTGCTTGAGTAAGAGAAATCTGGGACTGTGTTTGGAGACAGGTTGACATGGCTTGGAGAGGTGAGACTGCTGCTAGGTGCCGACTGCCCACTTCCTATGGAGCATTAAAAATGACAGAGTTAAAAAACAAAACCCCTTGAAATACAGGGAGTGCAGGAAGTACAGCAACCTCATGCACATGACAGCAACTTCTGCCTTAAAGTACCTGTTGCAGTTTTTAAACCCCAATGAATACTGTTATTTCATAGAATGGTTTAGATTGGAAGGGGCCTCAAACTCATCCAGTTCCAACTCCCTGCCATATGCAGGGACACTTTCCACTAGAGCAGGTTGCTCAAGGCCTCATCCAACCTGCATCCACAGGTTGCAGCATCCACAACCTCCCTGGGCAACCTGTGCCAGCATTTCACCACTCTCACTGTAAAGAACTTCTTATTTAAGAGAAAGAGGAGAGAATCAATGAATTAAACCCCCCAAAGGCTACACCTGATGCATTAATTGCAAAGTTCCTGTGCAGGGCTGCAATGACAGAGGTAAGAATCTGGAATACTCCTAATGATTCTGAGCACAGGACGGGGGAGGAAGAACAGAATAACTGATTTTAACACAACCATGAAACAAACGTTAACAGCAAGATGTAGTTCAATACCAAGTCATTGGAATAGCTAATGACACGAGGTTACAGACAATACACAAGGGGGGTTTTATTCTTTATTCTATACCTGTACTATTTGGTGTTGGAGTCTGATTTCCAAGTGATGCTACTACAGGTCCCACAGGCAATGATGAGGGTCGCTGCTCCGACTTGCACAGCTGAGCAGGTTCTAGGGGATATTGTGATGTGTTAAAGCCAAAATTCACATTTAAGTGAAAGAACTCTACTTGTGTTGGGAAGGAGACCCCCACCATGATTTCACCTCACCTTCAACAGTGAAACTCCCTTCTTTAAAAGCCATTCAGAGAGAAAAATCTTTCTGTTATTGTCACCTAGCTCCTCCTCATTATTGAGCCAAGAGCATTTAAAACCTGCAGCTGCTTAGCTAGAAAACATTTCTCTTTGAAAATTACACTTTAACCTATTCCTATCAGCTTTTACAAGGAACTCAAGCTCCATGCCTCCCCTCTTTTCCCTTCCTCTGCACCACTTAATGCAGTGTGCACCTGGGCTGCAGGTGTGACCCAGAAACTATCCAGCACTATGCAGCCCTCTCCAGCTGGCCTGCAGTTGCAGTCCCACCCTGCTCTTCCTGCACAGCATACCTGGAGGTAACACCGCTTGGGAAGGCATCGTGCTGATCACGGACTGCTCCAGGGGACTGGGCTGGTACACCGCGTCCACGGGGTTGATGGTGCTCTGGGACAGAGAGAAGCACAGCTCGTCTCAGTTAAAACAACACCAGCATGAGCACTGTGAGCACGAGAGAGGCCCAAATATGAGACAGCAAATTCCTGAGAAAGTCAAACAGAAACTGACAGCTGAGGACATGAGAAATACTTTCCAAGTGCTAACGCTTGAAACTGAACTTGCCACAGATTGGACTTGTCCTATCAACAACTCTGATCTCAGTGTGCTAGTTTGAAGCTAATTGGAATATTTTAATGAGAGAAATTAGATCACTGGTTGTGAAAAGAAAATAATGATGGAATCTGTTATCATTCACTGGTTTGCTGAGGCAGATAAAGAGCGAAAACGTCAACAGTTTGTCCCACACCGTTCTGGGATGCAGCTTCCTTTTGCTTCTTTGTTCTGCTCCAATCTCTCTCCACTACCAAATAACAAGCTTTGCTGGCTGTTTGTTTTGGTTTCTGCCTGGGAGGGGAGATGGAGAGAGAGAGGGTAGCTCTGAGCCCCTTCTGGGCAATTTGTTTATCTGTGAAGGAGTTTGGATCTCTATATTATTTCTAATTTGTATATAACTATAAATACTTGTAAATATATTGCATATATATGCTTGTACATTTGGCTTTGCTGTAAATAGATCTTTATCTTACTGCCAATCCATCTGAGCTGATCTGGTAAATTTCAATACTGAGGAGGGGGAAATTCCTAACCCACCACGTTCAGAATTCCTGAAAGAATTAATTCCTTCTGACATCCGCCAATAAGTACTGCATACAAAGAGCAGGAAGTCAGATGCAAACTGTGTAGCCAAAATTGGGCTAGGGGCTCTGTATTTTAACAACCTTTTTAAAAAGAAAATAAATTAATCTGCTCAGTCAATTGACCCCTGGACCAAAGCAAGAAACAGCATGCTGACAGCCACTGAGTGGCTCTGCTCCCAGATCTCTTGGCCAGTGCAAACTGACTGTTTTCAGTGTGTCTCCAGTAGAGGACATTTCAATCCACTCACAAACTTGGGCACTTCCAAACTGAAGCAGCAGCAGCTTAACTACTAACTCCACTACAAGCTCTTACCACTTAGTGCCATGGTTTAGTTGACTGGATAGGGCTGGGTGATAGGTTGGACTGGATGATCTTGGAGGTCTCTTCCAACCNTTTCACACAAGCAGCCTCTTGGAAATCTAAGCTGCAATGGCCTGGACTCCAGCCTGTTCCACTGCCCTTTCGCCTTACCATCTAAGCATTACTTGCAATGATGTTTACATATGACAACCAGAACTTGTGCTTTATCCTGGGTTGCTCACTGGGTAAAAGGCACATACACTCCTCTTCCAAACACCTTGCAGTGTTGAGCTACATCACTACTGTGAAAATCTTTGCCTTCGTTTTCAAGCAAATCTCACCACTGTGGTTAGTTTGAAGAACATCAAGCATGAGCAGGCCACACAATGAGAGTTCTACTTTAAAAGCATTCTGCTTTTAAAAAAGATGATGAGTTTTACTTTTAACTATCCTCTTTTTAGATCAGACTTTTAGTAAGACCACAGATCCCAACTTGTCTTCCCTCCTTCTAGCCTGTAACTTCTATTTGTATGCAGAAGGGTCATTTTGACCTTCCTCCTCCCATTTTCCTACAGAAGGAAGACCTCTTTCTTGGCTACTCTCTTGGCTAACTGCAATTCTGCACCTTATCCTACATTAAAAATCAGTAACATTTTCTATTATCTTGTATAGCATAAGATTAATTGAATTGAGAACAAAACTAGCCCTGTTTATCTTTTTTAAATCTCCCACTAAAAAAAAGTGCTGCCTACACTTTGTGCTGATGCTACTAAGTGCACAAATAACTCAGTACTGTTACTCCAGGCTATTCTGGCATTAAACCCAATGTCCCTTACACATTACTTCAGCTGTCTATGCCATTATGCATGCAACACAGCCAAGTCCCTGCCCCACACATCTCTCAGTCCAAAAATGCCCATTCTTTTTTCAGAGTTAAGACACTCTAAAGCTCAAGCTGGTTCTATAATGCACAGGCTCCTATTGCTATCTCTGCTCCTCCTGCTTTTTTTGGTAAGCAGTACTATACTGGTGAGACAAACCACAAGGCAGCTTTGGCTTTGTCTGCAGGATTTCAACCACATCCTTAAGGAATTCTCCACCCTGCAATATGCACTGGACTTTCTGGCTGGATGTTTTTGGGGTATGCCTTCATGGTTTAGAAACAAGTGAATGCATACCTACAAGTTTCCTAGTCTCAGTGTAAAGACAACTTAGAAGCAATCATGATGCCACGAGGAGACAACTGTCCTCTCCATGGGATCCAACACTGATCATATTCCTACCTAAGGAACCCTGACTTCCAGCCCAAGCTAATGCTGGCCTCTGTAGCATCAAGTCTTCACAACCACTCATGCATCAGTTAGTACAGAAACACTTTTTTTCTTGTTCCTCCCCAGTATAAGCTAGCCCACAAATGATGAGAACAGCAACTAACCAAATTCAGACTGCTGTAAGTTGTAACACCTACACCAAATTTCCCAGCAGATCTCCCGTGCATACCACCTCTGCCTGTGGCAGTGTCTAGCTGCATAACCTCCTTCCCAGGACGCAGAACAGAAGCTCTCCCATTACACTAAGACCTGAATGATGTGACTATCCACAGGGTAAGCACTGGTTTATCTACAGTAAGCATGAACTCAAAATCTGTACATGCATTGTTACTCCAAAGTTCACTGCAGAAAATCATGGTGCTAAAAGCTGTGTTTAATGGGAAGCCAAAGCTTGGGAACTATCCTCAGCTGTAACGAAAGCACAGCATGACTTGGAGTGCTGTTTTACTGAAACCAATCTCCTGTTAAAAGTATCTGAAATGTACTCAAGTGACAAAAAGAGAAGGAAGAAAGAGAAGTCAGATGTGACTGAAACCAAAGATGACAGAAGTTACATTAAAGAAGCAGAAGCTCTATTAAAGGAGAAACATTGCTCAGACACAATGCAGCCTGGCATCACACAAGCGGCACTGCAGAAAAGACAAACTACTTGAAGCACACGGACAGCTGATCTATTTCATACAGACAGACACGTCAGATGGAACACACAGCTACTTCCAGCCCAATCATTTCCCTTTTGTCTGTTTAGAGGGCAGAATTTTTTCCAAGTGTTCAGTTGTGACACTGCCACTTGAGACACTCAGTGTAAAACTGATCACTGTTAAGATTTTTCAAGGCAAGGGTGTTAGCCAACATCAGAAGCTAAGGACTGAACAGTAATTTTAACAGGACGCTTGAAGCAGTAAATCAGAGAAAGGAAGAAGTACGTTGCAAAATGAGTGGAAATTCAGGTCTCTGTTCACATGTTCTGCAGAAGTAAAGGGAGATAAAGATCAGATTTAAACTTACTATAAGTCCATCTGCGTGCTTCTCCTCATTATTTTGATCCTTAAGGAAAAAATGTTAAAAATGTCAACATAACCATCTTGTATGACTCATCAGTTGTGCTAAGTGACAACAGCAAGTTTCTCGCAGGAACGTTTACATTTGCAGCCATAAAAATGCTCCTCATCATGTGGTACCATAACTACATTAGAAGAAAACTCTGTGCACAGTCCCTGCAGCTCTGGAGATCAGCGTTTTCTGAGCACCATGAGAGTCCAAAGAAGTTTTAACATTCTCCTTTCTGCCCTGCAGAGTAATTAAGCTTTACTGTGTAGGTTCTGCCCAAACAAGCCAAGAAGCCCTCAAACATGGTATGCAGCCCCACCGAGTCCCTGCACACCAAAGACACAAAAGCCCTCAAGTTTCTGAAGAGCTACCATAGCATAGAGGTCAAGTTCGCAAAAGCACTTTTTGCTTTTGGAAGGCAGAAGTGCCTTCCAGAAGTTAAATGTTTAACTTGTGCTTTCTAGTATCTACCAGATTATAAAAAGGTTTTAGATGCTTTACAATCTAGGATTTAGGGTTTTTACTTGGAAGCATTTGTGCAAATGCAGGCATTGCAAGGAATAAAGCTGTCATGGGGGGAAAACGACAGAGGACAAATTAACACCAGCACAAAATCTCTTCACTTCTGCTGCAAAGTTCCTACCGGTCTCTGCATCAGTTCTTAACCTTGTTCAGTGCAAACCTTTACACTTTCCTGGAGAGCACTTCCCCAGATTTCCAGTTGTGAAAGAGGAAAAAGAGAAGGCAAAAAGCTGCCAATAGCATTAAGAATGCTGGCACTGATTTGCTACTTCACATGTTCTCCCTTAGCCTACAAGGCTGGCAACAGGCTGGTCACATTTCATCTCTGCTGGTTGATGCCTCTTAAGCAAGGCTTTCCACTGCAGAACGACGCCAGGAGCCATGGGTTGCAAGCATATAGACAAAAAGAGATTTACACTGGAGTCCAAATAGTTTTTTTTAAAACGTGCAGAACTTCCATGTTCTGCTATCATCTTCAAGACTAAGAAATAAAGCACAGAGATGCTGCATTTGTACTGAAGCTTGCTGTGCTGTGCAAAATCAGCACCAACACAAGGGACGTTGATGAGGCAACAAAGGCAGAAACTCCACAGAACTAGGAATGAAGGCAAAGATGCAAAACTAAGCATCTAAATTATAAAAGCTAATTCATTAAACCTGTATTTCCAAGACTGCACTTGACTACATCACTACTGCAATACATGTTGGACAGACAGTTACAGACACTGTACAACACACACCCAGACACAGAATCACAGAACTGGAAGGGACCTCAAGGATCTAGTTCCACCCCCCCTGCCACGGGCAGGGACACCTCACTCTACTGCAGGTTGCCTAGAGCCACATCCAGCCTGGCCTTAAAGACCTCTAGGGATGAGGCTTCCACTACCTCCCTGGGCAAGCTGTTCCAGTGTCTCACCACCGTTATGGTGAAGAACTTCTTAACATCCAGTTTGTTCCATTCCCCTCCAGCCCTATCACTACCTGATATCCTAAAAAGTCCCTCCCCAGCTTTCCTGTGGGCCCCCTTCAGAAACTGGAAGGGGCACAGTAAGTTCTCCTCAGAGCCTTCTCTTCAACTCATCGTCAACTGCCACACATGCACAGAGGACAGCACAAGCCAAATCCTGCACCTCCCCATCATGCTTGGCTCATTTTGATGGCTTTTTGGTGAGTGCTACACATATTGGACTACAATCCTATTTAGCTACTATTTGCTTCATTATTTCCATAGATTCATAGAATGGTTTGGGTTGGAGCAGCTTTGAAGATCACCTAGTTCCAACCCCTCTGTTGGCAAGGACACCTTCCACTAGATCAGAAAGAGATCTAAAATCGACTTCCCTGTTTCACACATTGCAACAGTGCAGAGCTCGATGGGAACGCTAAGACAGGGTGATACAGAGTTAAGTACGGGTAGACAATGCCGTAATGTCTGTGCTCAAGGTGTAATGACCAGGCTGGCATTTACTGCTGCTAAACCTTTGTGCTTTTGGATTAGGACACCTTTGAAAAGTGTCATCCTAAGTACAAGCACCGTGATTATACACTCCATTTACACCAGTAAGTTTACTGCAAATTGAACTGTCCGAGTCCTAAGGCGAGTAGTTTTAAGACTTCACAAACCTGGTCAAGTCTAAAGTTGAAGAACAAATAATGGAAAAAACCCTCGAACCTGTTAAAAAAACAAAACAGGTCTGCCCTAATGTACCAAAATACTCCAAATAACAAAGGGCTGTGTGCTGGAAACAGACGAGTATGTGGAGAAGTGATGATTTTCAAGGTAGTTTTGGACAGTAAAAGAAAAAATGGGTGGCAGAAGTGGTATTGATACGATTTCTTTTCAGCAGTGTAAGTCAGCAGTCTGACAGCTTTGAGGGGAAAAAAGCCTTGCAGAACCTCCGAAGTTCCTATACTGGAGAAGAGAAGGCTGTCAGAGACACAACACAGCTGAACTGATTTACAGCTTCATATGCTTGCAACAGAGCTGACAAAACCCCAACTAAACAAACCCCTGTATTAATTTCTTGCAGTAATACAAAGATCAGGATGCCACCAGTTTAGGGAAAGGAGGCAGGGACTGGGGAGGAACAGAAGGGCCATGTAGTCGACAAGTATAGTTGCCTCAGAGAGAGAGGAAGAAGACAGAGATGAAGCAGAATCAAGGTTACTTTAAAAAAGCAGAAGATTTTTAGCAGGTATTTTTCACTGTAAGTGGATTGACGTCTCCCAATTAGCTGTGCATAAACCACCGTATCTTCAATAGCTGTGAGAGCTTTAGACAAGGTGGCTTAGCAAAAAAAAAATCAATAATAGAGGTTTAAAAACCAGGGCAGCCAAACAACAAAGCCCCTCCAGTCCCCACTGCGTAAACCACCTGTTTACACTGGTATGGAAAGGAGGACTTCAAGGTCTGATTTAGTGTTACAGAATCACAGAATTATTGAGGCTGGAAGAAACCTCTGAGATCATCAAGTCCAGCCTATGACCTAACACCACCACATACACCAGACCATGGCACTAAGTGCCACATCCAAGCTTTCCTTAAACACTGACAGGGACAGCAACTTCATCACCGCCCTGGGCAGTCCATTCCAGAGTCTAATTTCCCTTTTCATCAGGAAGTGCTTCCTAACATCCAACCTAAACCTCCCCTGGCACAAGTTCAGGCCATGCCCTCTTGATTTTGTCACAAGTTGCATGGGAGCAGAACCTGACCCCCACCTCACTACAACTTCCCTTCAGGTAGTTGTAGAGAGTGGTAAGGTCCCCGCTGAGTCTCCTCTTCTCCAGGCTAAACACACCCAGCTCCCTCAGCCTCTACTCATCAGCCTTCCTTCCAGTCCCTTCCCCAGTCTCGTCGCTCTCCTCTGGCTCCAGACTCTCAATATCTCTCTTGCAGTGAGGGCCCAGAGCTGCACACAGTGCTCAAGGTGAAGCCACCTCAGTGCCAGTACAGGGCAGAATCACAGCCCTGGTGCTGCTGGCCACACTAGGCCTGATACAGGCCAAGATGCCACTGGCTTTCTGTGCCAGCTGGGCACACTGCTGGCTCATGCCCAGCTGCTGTCACTCAGCACTCCCAGGTCCCTCTGTTGCAGGCTGCTCTCCAGTCACTCATCCCCCAGACTGCAGCACCACGTGGGACAGAAAGCAAGGTACAAAAGTCCATCCAGACTACAGAAAAAAGAAAAATCTCACTATTTTTTAAAAAGTAACAGAACACTTAGGTGAAAGGTGTCAGTGCAATACTCACACTGCATTCTCAAGTCATACGAGTCTGACTTCACCAAGTTCCAACACCATCACAAACTTCAGTTTAGATTCCTAACATCACAGTTTTCCCTTTTTCAGTTTCTTAGTCCTACTGTCACAGGAAGCAGAACAAATGGATTTTGCCAAGGTTCTATTCTGTCATCCTTCCCTGGCTCAGTGTAGCAGCAAACTCAGCAAAAGAAAGTGTCCTTCAAAAGCAAAGCAATGTCATCAACACAACTACTACCATGAACATGACCAGGACTGGCTGCTGTGCAATTCAGGACTCCAAACCCTTCCTCAAAACAGCAGCATAAACCAACTTCTACCCACTTTTACATCCTGATCCATACAGAAGGCATGTGCAGACTTCAATTATTTTCAGAGAGTACTGCTGCATAATTAAAATCCAGAATGGTTTACAGGGTACTTACCTTAGCAATCTGTAGCAAGACAATGCAGTGTTTTATTGACTCTACCATGCTCTAAGGGAACAAAAACAACATTAAAAAGCCTTGTATTATTGGAATGTTTTATGTTTACAGGTGTTTTCACTAGTTACACAAAATGTTAACTGAAATACCGAGTAAGAACTAATAGATATTCACTCCTATAAAGCCACTACTTCTCCTTCCCTCTTATTTTTTTTCTGGACACAAGAGTGGAGAGGACCAAAGGCCACACACAGCACAGGCTGTCAGGATAGAGGTCAGCTGCAAACCTACAGAGCTCTGAGGTGGGTAAACCATCATGTGAAGATAAACCGAGAGCTGGGCTTCGTTTAATCTGGGAAAGATAAGGCACGGGGAGACCTTACCAGTGGGCATCAAGGGCAGAATGTAAAGCAGACAGAGCTAAACTGTTCTCAGTGGTGGCCAGCAACAGGACAACAAGCAATGGCCACCAACTGAAATACAGGAAATTCATCTTAAACACAAAAACCCACCTTTACTCTAGGGATGACTGACACCAGAGCACACTGCCCACAGTCACCCTTCACCCTTGCAGTTACTCCAGCCCAGCTAGACCTGGTCCTGGACAACCTCCTCTAGCTGACCATGCTCTGAGCATGGGACTGGACTGCAGACCTTTGGAGGTCTCTTCCAACCTCAACTAATGTACAATTTATTTCTAGCACCACAGAATCAGGTAATCTGAGTGACAGCACCAGAACCAGGCTGCCTCTGCCACCACACTGTAGGACCTCAGTAAGATTCTCACTTTTCTGTAGAAGGCTTAGAAACTTCGAGTCACAAACAGCATGGTCATCTCTGTGACCTTCCTCTGGACCTGCTCCAGCAGGTCCCTGTCTCTCTTATATTGAGGGCCTCATAGCCAGACACAGTACTTCAGGTCAGGTCTCAGCAGCTGAGAGCAGAGTGGCAAAACCACCTCCCTCAGTCTGCTGGCCATAAGAAAATCAGGTGAATTACAACATTTATAGACCACAGATACAAAATCTAATAAACTTACACTGGTTGTTTCTTTGAGACTTTCAATTTTCTGTAAAGAAAAAGCAGAATAGTGTGGTTAAAGACAGGCTCTCAAGCATCCAGTTTGACCTAAATACCGTAACAAACATTCTATCTGATCTTAAATTGGGGAGGAAAAAAAAAAGGCAACTCAGCATGTTACATATATTTCCATATATAGACACAGATTAAATTTTGTAATTGCTGAGGCAGACATCAAACTGCTAATTAAAACTTAAAAGATGACAAGGTTAGGAATTTCTGAGCAGTGACATTACACATACTACACTTCAGTTTTACATCTCATCAACAAATATTAAACCCAGGGTGAAGATTCATTTCAAGTTCAGCTTGCATCCTTGCACAGTGTCCTGGACAGTGGCACGTTTCAACCACCCACAGCACTTGAAATTACCATCAGTCAGGTGTAATAATGATCATAGAATCATAGAATGGTTTAGGTTGGAAGGGACCTCAAGGATCATCCAGCTCCAACCCCCCACCATAGGCAGGGACACCTCCCACTAGAGCAGGCTGCTCAAGGCCTCATCCGGCCTGGCCTTAAACACCTCCAGGGAGGAAGCATCCACAACCTCCCTGGGCAACCTGTGCCAGTGCCTTACCACCCTCACTGTAAAGAACTTCCTCCTAACATCCAGTCGGAATCTCCCCTCTTCCAGCTTAAACCCATTCCCCCTCATCCTGACATTACTAGACCGTGTAAAGAGTCCCTCCCCAGCTTTCCTGTAGGCTCCCTTCAGATACTGGAAAGCCACTAGAAGGTCTCCTCGAAGCCTTCTCTTCTCCAGGCTGAAGATCCCCAACTCTCTCAGCCTGTCCTCATAGCAGAGCTGCTCCAGCCCTCTGATCATCTTCGTGGCTCTCCTTTGGACCCGCTCCAGCAGTTCCATGTCCTTCTTGTGTTGGGGGCTCCAGAACTGCACACAGTACTCCAGGTGGGGTCTGACGAGAGCAGAGTAAAGGGGGAGAATCACCTCCCTTGCCCTGCTGGCCACACTTCTCTTGATGCAGCCCAGCACACGGTTGGCTGTCTGGGCTGCATGTGCACACTGCCGGCTCATGTTGAGCTTCTCGTCGACCCAGACCCCCAGGTCCTTCTCCTCAGGGCTGCTCTCCAGCCATTCATCACCCAGCCTGTATCTGTGCCTGGGATTGCACCGACCCAGGTGCAGGACCTTACACTTGGCCTTGTTAAACGTCATGAGGTTGGCCTGGGCCCACCTCTCCAGCCTGTCCAGGTCCCTCTGGATGGCATCCCTGCCCTCCAGCAAGTCAGCTGTGCCACACAGCTTGGTGTCATCTGCAAACTTGCTGAGGGTGCACTCAATTCCTCTGTCCATATCACTGACAAAGATGTTAAAGAGCACTGGTCCCAGCACTGACCCCTGAGGAACACCACTTGTCACCGGTCGCCAGGTGGACATTGTGCCATTGATCACCACTCTCTGCATGCGACCATCCAGCCAATTCCTTATCCAGTGAGTGCTCCACCCATCCAGTCTGTGCTTTTCCAGTTTGGTGACCAGGATGTCATGTGGGACAGAGTCAAATGCCTTACTCAGGTCTAGGTAGATGACATCAGTTGCCCTTCCCCTGTCCATTGCAGCTGTGACTACATCATAAAAATCCACCAAATTTGATGAATAGTTAAATATGGTGACAAAAAAAAAAACACCAAAAGAAAAAAATGGCTCCCAGTGCACATATGTTCTTGCTGTAAGCCTCCAGTAACAGTACATCTGAAAGTCTAAGGACCTGGGGGTCCTGGCGAATGGGAAGTTGACCAAGAGCCAGCAATGTGCTCTGGTGGACAAGAAGGCCAATGCCAGTCTGGGGTGGATTAGAAAGGCTGTGGTTAGTAGGTCAAGAGAAGTCCTCCTCCACCTCTACTCTGCCCTGGAGAGGCTGCATTTGGAACACTGTGTCTAGTCCTGGGCCCTTCAGTTCAAGAAGGACCTCAGGGAACTGCCTGGAAGAGTCCAATGCAGAGCCTCAATGATGACGAAGGGAGTGGAACATCTTCCTTATGAAGAAAGGCTGAGGGAGCTGGGGCTGTGCTGCTTGGAGAGGAGGAGCCTGAGGGGTGACTTCATTCATGTTTATGAAGATGTAAAGGGTAAGTGCCAAGAGGATGGAGCCAGGTTCTCCTCGGTGATGCCCAGTGATGGGACAAGGAGTGGAAGCTGAGGCATAGGAAGTTCCATGGAAACACGAGAAGGAAAAATGTTTCCCTGTAAGGGTGACAGTACACTGGAATAGGCTAACCAGGGGGTTGTGGACTCTCCCTTTCTGGAGATATTCAAGACATGCCTGGATGTGTTCTGCTCTAAGTGATGCTGCTCTGGCAGGGGGGGTGGACTGGATGAGCTTTTGAGGTCCCTTCCTAACATTCTGTGATGTATCTGGGCTTGCATGCAGAAGGCAAAACCATTACACTGGACTCAGCACTGAAGCTCTATTAATTCAATCAGAGGACCTCTTTGTTGTGATTAATATGAGTGGCTCATGTGACCTGGGTCAAGCTTTCTTGAATAATCTAAGTGTGTAAAGGAACTTCCCCCTTTTCTGATGAGCACCAACCCTGTTCTCCAGGGCAAAGTAAACACTAATATGGAAGTCTCTACCCACATCTAGTTTTCCTCCATACTCCCCAGTCCTATCACTATCTGACATCCTAAAAAGTCCTTCACCAGCTTTCTTGTAGTCCCCTTCAGATTCTAGATCACCACAAGAAGGTCTCCTTCTTGAAAGCCTTCTCTTCTGCAGACTAAACAATCCCAACTCTCTCAACCTATCCTCATAGCAGAGCAGCTCCAGCCCTCTGACCATCCTCCTTGCCTTTTTCTGGACACATTTCAGCACTCCCAGATCCTTCCTGTCATAGGGCTCCAGAATTGGATGCAGTACTCCCGGTGGGTCTCACCAGAGTGGAGCGAGTAGAGGGGCAGAATCACCTCCCTCACCCTGCTGGCCACACGTCTTTGATTCAGCCCAGGATCTGTTTGGCTCTCTGGGCTGAAAGTGTCCCCTGGTGGCTCATATTGAGCTCCTTGTCCACGAGCTTGCCTTAAAGTAAGTAACACAGTTTAGTGCTTTCTAAATGGTCTGTAAGGGAAGCCAAAGGCTGGTATAAACAGGTATGTTGAAGAGTAAGAACACTAACAATAAAAGCAAAGAATATAATTTACTACTATAAGTTGCCACAATTTTCTCTCTTCAACCTCTCTACTCTTTGAAAACTGATGAAGGCATCATTTTACAAAGCTAGTTTCCCTAGCTTTAGGAAATGCACACACATATTTTCAAGTGAAGTATCCATTTCCTGCAGACTTACATTTGCAAAACCCAGCCACGTGCTCTTTCCAACCTAATCCAACTGCAAGGTACTGCGCAAACTGCTGCATCCACTCTCACCGCTTCTTGTCCTTCCTTGACATCTGATGCTGTATGAAGCCACTGGTGATGCAACAGGAAGCTGATGCTCTCTCACCGAGTGGGATTACTGCCTCACTCAGCACCCATGTGGCTACAGAACAACTGGCTTGCCCAGCACCGCCACGCAGCAGAGCTATATAGGGGTAGCTGACTCACAGTTGGAACCAGTCAGGTGCACCCTGAATTTGTGTGCTCAGCCCTGGATTTACCCCACAAAAAGTATTTCTGGTGAACCAAACAGCTTAAGTAGGCTGCACTTCCCTCCAGAATCTTGTGAAGTCGTGTCAGCTTTGCTCTAGCCTGCCCAACATGCATCTCTTTGCTGCTCCACTGCTTTTGAGTGCTTACCTGTGCTCCTTGATATTCCCAGTCAAGGTAATGTCACCAAACTGAACCGGAGAGCTCTCACCAATATCATTGCTAATACTGTGAGAAAGCAAAGTCCTATCTTGTCTGCACCTTGAGGCGCCAGAATCCCCAGCTCATGATGCTTCCTTCACCTCTCTAATCCCTGGATATGGACACTGCACTCCACCAACAGACTCAGCAAGCCTGGCAGCACTGCTGGTTGCAGGACATTTGTAGGACAGCGTGATCCCACTGCTACCTCTACTTCTGCCTGGACTCTGGAAGCTACATAGGGCACTCATGAGAGTGACACTATTTCTCAGTCTTCAAAATCCATCAAGTCTATAGCTGCACTCCCTTCTTCCAAGCCAAACAAATCATCCTGTCTCAGGAAGAAGGGTGACCTACGTGATCCTGAACAACCACAGAACATCTATGCCCCACACCACTGTCTCCAAAAGACCAGATAGTTCATAGAATCATAGAATGGTTTAGGTTGGAAGGGACCTCAAGGATCAGCCAGCTCCAACCCCCCACCATAGGCAGGGACACCTCACACTAGAGCAGGCTGCTCAAGGCCTCATCCAGCCTGACCTTAAACACCTCCAGGGAGGAAGCATCCACAACCTCCCTGGGCAACCCGTTCCAGTGCCTTACCACCCTCACTGTAAAGAACTTCCTCCTAACATCCAGTCTAAATCTCCCCTCCTCCAGCTTAAACCCATTCCCCCTCGTCCTAACATTACTAGACCGTGTAAAGAGTCCCACCCCAGCTTTCCTGTAGGCTCCCTTCAGATACTGGAAAGCCTTCAGATACTGGAAGTTGGTAATGAAAGACCAACTTATGCAGTGCTCTGTGCACTTGCTAAAACAAGAGCTCAGGTTTTAAATCACAGAAACATTCAGGTTGGAAAAGCCCCTCAGGATCACCAAATCCAACCAAGATCCCTACTCTATCAGATTCACCCTAAACCCTAACCCAGAAGCACCACATCAAAACAACCTTTAAACTCATCCAGGGTTAGTGACTCCACCACCTTCCTGGGCAGCTCATTCTAGTGCCTGACCACTCTTTTCTGCGAAAAACTCTCCTAATATCCATTCTAAACCTACCCAGTCACAACTTGAGGCCATTCCCTCTTGTTTTAGCACCAATCATCTGTGAGAAGAGACCAGTAGCAGCCACTCCACAACCTCCTTTCAGGTAGTTGTAGACAACCATGGAGGTCTGCCCTCAGTCTCCTTTCTTTCAGACTAACCAGCCCCAGCTCCTTCAGTCTCTCCTCATCAGATTTATTCCTCAGGCCCTTTCCCAGTTTCCTTGTGTTCCTCTGCACTCACTCCAGCACCTCCACATCCCTCTTGTAGTGAGATGCCCACAACTGGACACAACACTTGAGATGTGGCCTCACCGGAGCAGAGTACAATGGGACAATCACCTCCCTACTCTTGCTGGACAGAGCATTTCTAATGCCAGCCAGGATGCCATTT
Organism: Tricholaema leucomelas; assembly: GCA_013400475.1. Lineage (NCBI taxonomy): Eukaryota > Metazoa > Chordata > Aves > Piciformes > Lybiidae > Tricholaema lacrymosa > Tricholaema leucomelas. The sequence goes on from WAAF01019480.1 coordinate 184,820, forward strand.
GCTTTCTTTGCCACCTGGGCACACTGCTGGCTCATATTCAGTTGCTTGTCAATTACAACGCCCGCGGTCCCTTTCTGCCAGGCAGCTCTCCAGCCACACTGCCCCAAGCCTGTAGTGTTGCTCATAGTTGTTGTGACCCAAGTGCAGGAGCTGGCATTTGGCCTTGTTGAAGCTCATCCCATTAACACTGGCCCATGGATCCAACCTATCCAAGTCCCCCTGTAGAGCCTCCCTACCCCATGAACAGTGACAGGAAACGGCACCGAGCTAGCTGAGAAGCACATAACACTTTACAAAATCCTGTTTCCTCAGAGGGAAAAACAAAACAAAACCAGTAGGCTGGATGGAACTAACCTGCAAGTTACACTGAGCTCACAGTGAACCATTCTGCCACAAAGAAATAGGGGAACTGCTAACTAAATATCAAAAAACCTCTTAGCCACTTTAGTACAGGAAGAGACATGATCAAAAGAAAGTGCTTTGCCAAGTCTTTTTCATTTTTAATAAAGTGGAATCTACAGTAATAGCAACACTCATCAAGATTTAAAACCAGAGGATGCTGACCTCTTCTAAACAAGCCTCCTGCTTTCTCTGTAAAGTCAATCTGTCTGTTCCACAGATACCTTGCAGAGACAAAGACAGAAATCAGCACAACATGCAGAAAGTCTCTGGGGATTTGAAAACCTCTCACAGGGAAAAAAGGAAGTACTGCCTGATCTGCAAAGTAGCATGTGGAGGGAGGTCAACGCTGAAGGAGAACTCTCCTCCCAGGAAGATGCACTGAAGCAGAAATACAACATCTTTAATCTTACTCTTTTGGTCAGCTGCCTACAGATTAAACACATTTACACAAAGAACACTTTAATTCAAAGAACTCCAAAAAGACCACCACTCGTGAACTCCTTAAGACATCATAACACACCAAACAATACGGTAACTCATGCCACAACCATTCCAAAGAATTAAACTAAGCACAGAAAGCATCAAAGTGTTTTCAAAATTGAAACCAAACACCAAGAGAACATCAGCTTGTTCTTCTTAAGGGAAATCTGGGAGAGAGAAGGAACTAGGATGAAATACACCACTACTTCCTGACACTGAAAGTATTGCCATTTGCTGAAAACCAAAGCACTTCCTCAGAAATAAACTCTCCTCCACTCCACATATACCAGCATGCTCCTTAATGCCAAACTCACACCATCTAAGGCAAACTCTGACCTACAAACGTAACTCTGAAATGGAACAGGAGAGGATGCAAAAAGCCACACAACACGGACAGGAAACACAACCTTGCTTGAAAAGTAGTGCCCCCTGCACAGTAAGTTACATTTTTGGTATGCTCACCTGAGGTGAATGAATGATGGAATTCTCAGACTTCTGACACGTGGCATGCTAGTCCCAGAACCACACAGGATGTAAGCTGATGATGCTTACTACATGATTCTTACTACAGTTTTTTTTTCCCCTTCAGAATAGCTTTGCTGTTTCTACAAACATTCATCCTTGTTAAAGATTAAAATCCAGCAAATTCAAGTTAAAAATGCCTTAGACGGATGGACAACACAGGACTAATCATTTCCTAACAGATTTTTTTTAGCATGAGACCCAGCATTACTGAAAAGTTCTGTCTGAGTTCTGTTTACAGAACTCAGTTTCTGTTATTTAACAAAAAATTGTTTCTGTTATTCAAAGTGCTTTAAGCGATTCTGACATCTTGATAAATTTGATCTGTACTTTAAATTTCTATATTAAACTGACACATAAACCCATTTGATTAAGCAAAATAAGCAGTATTTAAGACAAAATATACTTGCCTTTCTCTGTTCATCATCTTTGCAGCTCTGGAGTTTTTCATCAAAGAGCTAAAAGAAAGACAGCTGTGAAAATACTGAAAGCATTACTCCTTTCATATCCTACCAGCCAGAAACACTGACATTTCAAGAGCTAAAGCATTCAATAAGCACTTCCTTATATAACCTTGGTATCACAATCCAAAGCAGTTTCTGTCTAATACTTCCTTATAGCATTTGTGTTACAACAAATTCATTACTGATGTTTCACATTACAGCAAGAGACCAAATCTCAGCTCCTATCTAGTTCCACAGCTCAGTCTGGCATGGCTCTGCTAAGGTTTGAAGGAGAAGGTGAGGTTAAATGATAAAAGTGACACTCATCTCAACACCTCAAACTGCTTTTCTTTTATTTCAGCATCTCTTTTCATTTTTTTTCCTTGGGGCAGAACAGCCTTAACACTTACCAAACCCCTTTTGTGTACCTTGAGATTTAGGTATTCACAGCATCTGAATAAAAATTATAGATTCAAGTCATGTAAGATCTGTAAGCACATCTTTTGCAAAGATCTGTAGTGACTTCCCAGCACTGACTTTCATTTATTTCCTTAAAAGTGGAATATGAGATGCAGCTAAGCAAACTGAAACAAATCCTTACGTCTGCAGGTGTATTTAACACAGGCTGAGCTGAAACAGTGAAAAGCTGCCTCCCAGAACACTCTAAGGTGCACATGCAAATAAACACTTAAGTACAAGCTGTTCAAGGAAGAAAAAAAGATTAAAGGTAATGCTCATTTGTAGTAGGTAAGCTACAGTTTCTCACCTAACTGCCTGCCTAAAACCTGCTCACCTGTTCATTTTCCATTGAGGTGCTACAGTGACTGCAGTCAAACTAACTCTACTTTCATTATTAACTATTTCCTGTAGCATCCCGCCCCCCGATGGCCTGAAGCAACAGCCGGAAGGTGTGAAGATGCAAACACCTTTCTTCAGTGAAGCATACTGCATGGCTGTGGAGCAGGAGACAAAGTTGACTCTTGATCAGGTCTTTGCAGTTTAGTTTTGAATATTGTTTGTATGGCTTCTGCCTCGTCCCATTTTTCTGGGATATGCTTTTTGCCCTCTCTGCCCTCCCCTGCAGTTGAACTTTTGCTGAGTCTCCCACATGCAATATTTGCCTGTTATATCAGGAAAAAAAATATCCAAACTAGCAGGACTGAAACGATCTTAACAGCAATTTTAACCTGCTGAGTCATGGGAAGAAGTGTCCCGAGCAGCAGCAGAACCTGTTTTTCTTGCTACGGTGAGAACTGAGCTATGATCTCATCATTTCTCACCTTGCCATCCACTCTTAAAATACATGCAGGTAATACAGAAAAACTGTATTTATACACAACTGTTACAGAAATGCTTTCACTCAAAGACAAAGAACAGGTTACCTACTGCTACTGAGCCAAGTCTGAAAGGATCTGCAGCTGGAGGTACGTATGACTTGACTAAGCGTTCTCAAGATAAACTCTAAAATGGTATGAGCCAGACAATGATTCAAAGTTAATCTGGGGTCACCTCTGTCATTTCCATGAAGCTATGTATGCAAAGGAATGCTTCAGCCATTGTAAAAGATTTGATGTAAAACAAGTTGTTCACATTTTCTAACTTCAGCAACCTCAAGATTCATTCTGAGAGAAAGCCACTTTCAGTTTATTTCACCTCTCAGCACACTTCGGTTTTATCCTTCTAGCAAGACTTTATCTCAGAAGTGGTTAGATAACATGCTGTGTTAGGGACACACTTTCTCCAGGTCACAGCTCAGCCAGAGGAGTGCCCTCTGCATCCTACATCTACTGGAACACGTATCACAACTCTCTCCCTCTGCTGAGCTCCCTTTCAACCAGACCTCAAAACGAGCCACTGACAAGCAGCCTCCCAATGCAGTAAGCACACCAGTTAGTTACCATACCTTCAACTGGTCTATCAAGATCTGTAAGTAAGCATCGGCCTCGGTAAGTTTCTTGTCAAAATCATGAACGCTGGGAACAAATCCTGAATCCACACCCTAGATATAAACGAAAATCAAATATATAATTAGAGTCTCAGAGAAGGAAAAGAGGTAACAAAACTATCATTTTGCCTGCTAAATGACTGATAAACTCCTGCCTTGCCTCTCCTGACACCTGCAAACACAAGCAGCCAGCTGAAGGCATTTGCCTTCTATTTGCAGCTCAATCACTAAGCAACAATTGCCACACATTTTCAGCTGGGGATATAATCATCACACACCAGAGTATTTCACTATTTGCCATTGAACAAATCCCCCTAAATTACACTGATTAAAATGTCTTTGAAAGTATAAAGGAGAACTCAAGATTTATTCTGAAGGCTGTCTTGTGATAGCATACTCTGGGTTAAGGAAGACAAAATCCAACTGGACTGCATTTTTCACTCCGCAGGCTGTCTTGCTCAACTAACACATTCTTAGTGTTATAGTGATATCTTAGTGATATTCTTAGTGTTAAGTGGCATCTTCCAGATATCATCGACTTCAAAGCCCCATGCTAAAAGCAGGATCACCTAGGGCAGGTCACACAGGAATGCATCCAGGTGGGTTTTGAAAGTCTCCAGAGAAAGAGACTCCACAACCTCTCTGGGCAATTTGCTCCAGGGCTCTGTCACTCTCACTGTAAAGAAGTTTCTCCTCATGTTGAGGTGAAACCTTCCTTATTCCAGTTTGTAGTCATTGGTCCTTATCTTATTGTGCACCACCAAGAAGAGCTTGGCCCCCTCCACTTGACACCCACCCCTCAGATACTTACACACTGATCAGATCCCCTCTCAGTCTTCTCTTCTCCAGACTAAACAGCCCCAGAGCTCTCCGTCTCTCTCCATAGGGGAAATGCTCAAGTCCCCCAATCATTCTTGTGGCTCTCCATTGCACTTCCTCTAGCAGATCCCTGCCTCTCTTGAATTGGGGAGCCCAAAACCAGGCAATAATCCAGGAGTGGTCTAAGCAGGGCAGAGTAGAGGGGCAGAAGAACCTCCCTAAACCTACTGGACACACTCTTCTTGATGTAGCTCAGGATACCATTGGCTCTCTTGGCCACAAGGGCACATTGCTGGCCCATGAAGAACTTACTTCTGTATATAAATGAATCCCCGCATTTAAACTGATAAACCATAATATTTAAAGACCTGATCAAGCTCCCACAGGGTCATCACAGCTTTAACTGCACAAAAGAAAGCAGAAGGTTCTTGAAATTGATACTTTGCCCTCTAATTGCCAGTCAACACTGGACAAATGTAAAAACAGTGTTTTGAAACAGGAGCAGGGAGAAGAGAAGAAAGCAACGACTTCCAATAAGTAAGGAAACTAAGACAAAAAGGCACTCAGTGTAAGTAACATGTTACTAAAAATAATAGGCAACAGGGAGAGCCCTCTCAACTGAGGAACTTAACACTCCCACAAACTAGCCAAGTGTAAAATAAAATGAAACCAGGTCTGAAAAGCTTGCGAAGTGAGTGTTGCATCTCCTTGTTGAAAAAGGAATTGTCTGCACAGCTAGCAGCCAGTCACTTCAGCAAAGGTTCTAGCATGCTCAGTCCAAAACTGTGTGGACTGTACAGAAAGACTCTGCCTAAAGATACTACACAGAGAAATGTAATTAGTGGTGTGAGTTATCCATATGCTGCATCAAAATGCTGATTTTTACTCTGGATATCAGCCTATGACTACAGATACATAGCAATCAGGGTTTTTTGGTGGGGACTTCATGCTAAAATGCCATCCTTCAACCACCCAGCAGTAAGGGAAAAGCAGACGAAAACGTTTTGTTACAATCAAGTAAACAACCACATCAAATGGAGAGAAAATTGTGACCTACAAAGCTCTATTCAGAAGCTGAAACTTCAACCATCAGAAAAAGAAAGCCATAAGGCCAAGTTTAGTGTCCAGTTGTGTGCTAGTTTGAGCCTAGCTAGAATGTTTTGGTGAGAAGAACTAGATTACAGGCTGTGAAAGGAAAACAAGGCTGATGTCTACCTCACTCATAGGCTCGCTGAGATGTATAAAAAAGGAATCAAAACAGAGATAGGGCACTTCTCCTGCTGGGAAGCTCAGAGCTGCCTATCTCTCTCTAACCTCGCCCTCCGTTTCTGTGACTAATCCACTTTGCTTCCTAACCCCCTGGCTGAACCTCCATTCTTCCTTGGGACTGGGGTAAGATTGAGAGGGGTAGGGGGAAGGTGGAGGGGTGGTTGGGAGCCCCTCCTGGGGACTCAGGTTTCTGGGAGGGGAGTTGTGTTTCTGTCTGAGTCTATTCTGGGTTACTTCCAAAGTGTCGGGGAGCAGGTAACACCCAAACCATCACAAGTTGATGTAGCACAGAAATGAAAGGTGAAAATTTTGAAAAGCCTGTGCTAAAAGCTGCAGCACTTAACTAATTTGCTCTTGGTTTACATGAAGACAGTTTAGATGAAATTGGATGACCTACTGAGCAAATTTACTGGTCCATTTTAGATGAGATTAGGTTCATAATGGGAAATTTGCTCAGTTTTAAAATTAAACACCACGAGATAATTGGAAAGTTAAGAACACTGCAGGTAGCAATATCATAGAAAACACTGTGTAAATAGCAAACAAAATCAGTATTTCAAAACCAGCAGTAACTTAGAAAGAGCAGATATACAAAGTGTACATTTGCATAACAAATCCTTATTTCTCCATTTTCCAGTCACCCAAAGACATAGCGGAGGGAAAAAAGAGACCCTTTATCTCCTTCCCCTTTCTTCCCTCCCCTGCCATGTTTGCCATGTTTTGAGGCCCTAAATGAGGCCTCAAAAGAAATAGAGGCGCAGTCATGAGAACAGCATTTAGCACCTCGTTACACTTGGAAATTAGGCAACTGCACATCAGAACTACCAACTAAATCTTTATGATAAACTTGTATTATATGCTGCTCAGCTATTCATCAGCCAATAGAAGAGGCTGCCTGTAGGTACTACTGAACCTCCACCTGAGGGCAGAGTTCAAAACTCAACCAAGTTTGACCCTAGCCATCTTGAGCTATCATATCAGTTGGGCTCATTACCAGAAGGGGCTTGAACCAGGTGACTCCCAGAGGTCTTCTCCAGATGAAATTATGCTGTGATTCTAAAACAAATGTCTTGAAATGATGAAAAAGAAATGGAACCCAGAGTGGTTTCAGAAACTGACTGACCCTTTCCTACTGCCAGTACCCACCCAAATGTTCCACTGCATAACCAGATCTATTGATAAATGCACTTTATTGCCCTCAAATAACCACAACTCTGTGTGAATATAGGTTTTAAGGAATTAAACAGTTACATTATCAGATGAAATAGCTGCAGAAGTAACTACTTTATGTAACTTCCAGTCTGCCCACCACCTCCCAGAACAATACATTTGATGTTTGGTTTCTACCCACAAAGAAACCCATACGTGCAGAGAAAAGAGAAGAGGTACCTCAGCATTCTTTCCCTCATTCCTCCCTCCTGCAACATCTCCCAGAAGAAACTCAAAAGGCCAGACTCTGTAGGACACATGCCAATCCTAATGTCTGTAGGCAGAGAAAAGCAGGACCCAGCAGCACGACGACCTACCAGGTAGTGGTCTCCCAGTGTGACCCGCATGATACCCAGAAACTTGGAGCAGACAGCACAGTTAGCCCAGGAAAGCGTTTATGTGTTGGTCTGGGGCTGAGTAAAGAACTCTCACACTAGGAGTCCTGCAAAATTACTCCCTTCACAGAATCACAGAATTGTTTTGATTGGAAAAGACTTCTAAGATCATCAGACCCAACCCTTTTTTCAGAGGAAGTAAACAGAAAGGCAACAAAAAAATATAATCAATTTAAAAATACCCATCATGAGCCTTGTTGATTGCACTACAGGCGCCTCTATGCTGTTCCTTCGTTCTCCAAATCAGAAGTCACACAGATCACTAATGCACTTGTATCCAAAACTTGCCCATGCTGAGAAGTAATTCTAGCCTAATTTAAGCTAGCTCTTTCAAACCACGATGGAATGAGAAGATTCTACCAGTCTTAGAGGAAGCATAGCAGAGAAATCAAAATATGTGTCTCAAAGAAAAGCATTACAGTAACAGCCGCTGTGGCAAATGAACAGTAAGGAAAGAAAGAAAAAGATGGAAGCAAGAGCAAAGACTTGACAAGAGCCATCCTTGTAGAAGAGCTTTAATGGGGGAGGAAAAGAGGTAGCTGTAGAGACTGATGCTGTACTCTTCATCTAATTAGGATTCCAACCAAGCTCAAGAGCAACAAAAAGTTAAAGAAGCAAATAAAAGCATTTCCCCTCCATCTGCCATACCTCATCAGAAACAGCCCCTGCCTACAGTATCTTTGACAGTCAAGCAGGGTATTGCTTGCAAGAACCACTGACAGAAAAATGCAGAACAACAACAAATCAGCTAGGAAGCCATCAAACAATGGTACCTTCTTATCCCTTTAGCTGTGGAAAGAGAACTGCACTCCTTTCATCTTTTTAATCAGTACTTAACTGATTAAATTAAAACAGTCACTGTCTCAAAACAAGTTTTAAACGAAGCACATGCGTTCTGGAAGCCTCCTAAACACTCTGAATATTGCACTTCTTTAGAAGAAGTGTTTACGCTTTGCGAAACGCAAAACGCTTAGCAAATGCTGTGTGGCTACAGACATTATCAGGTCTTCTAGGAAAAAAGAGTTCAAAACCCAGGAGTATTCACATAGTGATGTAAAGTACACCTCTGAAGCCTAGGCTAAAATTCTGAACTACGGCAAATAGGAAGTACATCCTGGACTCCCCTTTGCTCTCTGTCTAATTTACTACCGATGGGGATCATGCACAAATGCTGATGTGCTTACTGACTCTCGTAGCTACTTTGTTAGCAACATCTGAAGAAAGGCAGCACACCTCTTAAATCTACACCTTTTCACCACCTCTACACCGGACATATGCTTAATGTAACAGATCTTAGCTTTAAGCAAGCGTTCACAGCTCACGCTGGAAAACCAGCAAGGAAGAATATAATACATGGAAGTTTTGTCTGCCGTTTTTGTCCGCAGCTTTAGAATAACCATCGAAAATCCTGGTTGACACTAAGTGAACCATTACTAGCCATGCAGTTTCACAAACACTTTGGAACGAGTGAAAGAGAAACAAAACAGTCACCAAGCTGTTTATTCTCACACTTAGTTTATTCTTCCTTTTGAATCAGCACATTTACCTTGCCACATCATCAACTCCATGTGGAAATTACTCTGGGTTAAAACTAAACTCAGAAAAGGAGGGCAGCAGGAAAAGAAGTTTTAACTCAGGCCAGTTGTGAATCCAGTTCCAAATGCAGCTATTGTTGCCACACCATCTCTTCATTTTTGCTAGAAGTGAGACACGACTGCTTCCAGCAGCAGCACCAGCTCCAGCTCTTCACAACTGGTGAAGTCACGGTAAAACTCTTAATATTTAAGCCACTTGATCACTCTTCATAGCAATCGTTCCAGATCTGCGTCTTACAGTTTTCCTGCCCTACTATTTGTTACTTAGGAAGTAAACTTCTTGTATAAATTATGGAGCTATAAAGCTACAGAGCAATTTTTACTGCTTTTTTAAATTCCTCTCACTTTTATGGTGGTAGGAAACAGTCCACCTTTGCACTGACAGTAATTTCAGTCTCCCTGTCTCTAGAGTAAGACCACTTAAATAGTTTGGCTGAAATAGTTTGAGGCATTACCTGAAGAGTTTTCTTAAGTTAGGGTAGGAAATCCTTTGTAGCCTTTGAGGGTTTAAAGACTCTAATGTGGAGTCACTGACATATCTACTTAGAAAGCGTGGAAAGACATCTTATTTGTGGACTACACACAAGTTTCAGCTTTATATTTTAATTTTTATCAAGTTGGTAGTTAGTTGCCTTTTCCTATATTTCTGAACAGCCCCTTCAGCTACTACTTTAAGTCATTTATCAAAATGCTTCGGCAACATTTGAACAGCAGAGGAGAAAAGCACAATTTAAGACAAGGGATTTAAAGCAAGAATGAGTGCGAAAGACTCAGCTAACAGGAGGAGGGGGGAAGCCTCATGCCTGCAGCTCAGGGTAAGTGCGACTCTTACAGATACGATCCTAACACTGCTTGAATAAACGCACACATTCAGCCACAGGGAATCTTAAGATTCAATCCTTTTTAAAACTGAAGTTTCTTGAGGCATGAAAAGAGTAAAGTTACTGGTAGGTTTTAGGTAGATTTGTATCTTAACAGCGGTCCTGCAGTTTTCAAACCAAAGAAGAAAGTTACTGTGGTCCTAAATGACAGGAGTAATCTTCAAGAGGGTTTCGCTTGGGGGAATTCCAGAGCCACATAGTGCCACTTCTGCTAAAGAAGACTAGAAGCACTTCCTGTCTGAATGGGATTGCTGCTTGACTTCAGAGGGCGGCGAGGAGCAAAAGAAAACTTACCACCCTCCTACTTCTGCCCAGACAAACAAGAAACTCCAAGCCACAACATACTTTCAATCCATATACAACCTCCCCCTTCTCTCTCGTGGGTACAAAGCAGCCGAGGTGCTGCCACTGCAAAGCCACTGACCTGCTAAGGCCACAACAATGACACCTTGGAGGGGGTAAGGGGCGAACACGCTCAATGGTACCGTCAATACTGCTGCACCATATACTGCTCAAGGAGCTTTCAACAGGCAAAGCTAATACTAGGAAAACTATTAATATCTTTAGCAATGCCTTTAATATAAGAACATACAGAAAACAGCAGGCAGAACATCAGACTTGTTTCAAAACTCAGACAAATTAGATCAGAGGTGTACCTGAAATATTTCTTCTCTAATTTAGGTTATTCTGAGTACACTCCTCTGGACAGCTACGGTCTCTATCCTCAAGTCTGTCATTTTATGACTCATTTCTCCCTTGGTTCCTTCACTGTAGCCCATTTTTACAAGTTTAGGGTGTGGGGGAGGAAGTGTGTTTAATTATTTTTAAGTGGTTCAAAAACACATCCGTTATAAAGACTTAAGGACAACACAGTAAGGCATTTAGGCAACCACAAAATTAGCAAGACTAATCAGACTAGAGAACACCCAGACACCACTTCACCTTTCCACCTCCTATTAATTCCTTATCCCTTCCAAGTCGGTTCACACAACACGAGCCCTGCCTAGGCTGCAGTGAACTTTCTCACATCCAACAGATGTGTCTCTGACAAAATAAAGAAAACGTCGAGTCTGACTTTCCAAACTTGAATGCTCCAGTATCAGGCTGACTGAAAGCAGCACGAAAATCTGGAAACAACACTTAGAAAATATGTGTACCTCTGGGGAAAAACAGATGCGTGAAGGTTTGATATGATATATAACCCTACTTCTGTCTGCCACTGAAACTAAGACATTAAGAAAATACCCTTACAGAAAATAATCTGCCACAGCACTCAACCTCCGGGCCCTGCCCGCTGAGCCAATAATCCTCCCAAAGAACTCATCTGACTTTATTGTCCAAACACAAAGAAAAGCAAAAGAACATCGAGTGCGTGAAGCGGCGTTTTGTGTTAAAAGCTAGCCGCAGCCAAGCCGTGTTTGTATACAAGGCACTCCTGTAACGGATGAAAGCATCCCAGCAGGCACGCAAGGGCGGAAGCTTGGCGGCGCTCCGGTGAGGAATCCAAGCCATTCCCGCAGATTCCGCCAGTGCGGCCGCGCAGGCAGCCCGCGACCGCCGTCCCTGCCCGGACCCAGCTCCCCAGGGGGCTGCCCAAAGCCCACCTCCACTGTCTGTTCCCCGGGACTGCTCCGAGCGGCCGTTCGGGCGGGGCAACGAGCGGCCGTTCGGGCGCGGCAGCGCAGCAGGCAGGAGGCAGCACTCGGCTTCTAGTCAGGGAAGGGGCTACGGCGGGGAGAGGACTTGCCCGGGAGGGAACATCCAGCAGCCCTGACATCTGCCCCCCCACCCTCTGCGTACTCACACCGGCCATTCCTCCGCGCGGTGTAGCAAGGCGAAGCGGGGCGTGCGGAGCTGAGGGGCGTGCGGGCTGCCTGGCTGCCCGGCTGCCCGCCCGCCCGCCGGGCCACGGCAGCGCCGCCTCCGGCGGGGCGAGGGAAGCAGCGCCGGCGGGGCGAGGGAGGGAAACGAAGAGCAAGACCGGGCCAGGCCCCCGCGGCTCGCATCACGAATAAGGCGGCCGCCCATTGGTGAGGGAGCAGAGCGCGTCCGCCTCCCGGGGAATGGCGGTCAGCGGGCAGAGCGCCGGGCCCTGCGTAGACGGCAGCTGGGGCCGCCGGGAGGCAGTGCGGGCTCAGCGCCGCCGGTCCCGGCCCTGGCCCTGGCCCTGTAACAATAAACAGCAGTTGGATCGGGCGGGGCGCCGGCAAAGTGGCTTTGGGGTGAGCCCGTGAGAAGCACCTCTGGCTTGGGCAGCGAAAAGCGAGCTCCTAACGGCTGTCAGAACGGAGGCGTTCCTGCTCGGACAGCCCTGCACGCACCTCCTGTAACTTCAGCTCAGGCTCTAAGCGCTGTTCGTTCCGCCCGCACGTCTCGCCGCTGAGGCAGGAGCGCAGGAGAGCAGTAATTGGGACGGCTCTTGCTAACTCCAGCTAGAACGGCATTTTGCAAGAGGTGCGGCCTCGTTCCACTGTTCAGTCGCTTCCTGCTCAATGCCCCGTATCAAAGGAGAGCCTTGGCCGTTCATGAGCTGGCTGTAAGTGAAGGGTGTTCCAGCTAGTCTGAATATAAGGGCTTTGGAAACAAAATCAGGTGTGTGACTGGAACATTGAAGGGTCTTAAAAAATAATGGTAGACACACTCAGCAGCGATCCACCAGGTATTAGGCTCACTAGTGAACATGCTTAAGAGGTATTGATTGTCTTGCTTAGTAGTCAGTTCTAGACTGTTAATTATTCCCTCAAATTTCACTAGATAATTCACTAATTTAGGCTTTTTAATCTAGTTATGCCTTGCCTATTTGAAAATGTGGAATGTGAACACATTATGTAAAAGGAAGCAGTCCCAGTATTAGCCGCAGTCATGAAATCTACCTGCCAACAAAACTACAATTACAATTTCCAGAGAGCATGGACACACATATTTTGCTAAACCTACAATATATTTCTGGTGTTTCATTCTGTAGTCTCTTATCTCCAAGTCATAACATGTCTTCTGGATGAAGAAAACTGCAGATTTATCCTGGTTTATATCAGACCCTAAACAGGACTGCTCAGTTAACACTTTCACTCTCCAGTCTCTGAGGATGGGGAGAAGGCATCCCCAGGGGGGCAGCTTGGCCCTTCTAAATCCACCTGCTCCAGATAAATCTGTCTGCTCACATCTACTGCAGAGCAGAGTTCTCTAGCCTGTGGTCACATACTGTGTCCAGATGGAGAGATTACTTCTAAAATAACCATGACATGTTACTAGGAATACAAAGGTGGTTGTCAAACTTGAATTTCTATCCAGAGATCTGCTACTCACTACAAAATTTGCAGTGGTCTTTCCTACATCAAAAAAAAAGTTAAAATCTACTGTTTAGGAAGAAATTAAGGTAAGTGGACTGAAACAGCACAAATGTCTAAAGCTGAACGGCATAAATTCAAGCTTGTTCTAACTCTTTAGAATAGGCAAATATAAGCTAAATCAGTCTCCAGCAGCTTTTTCTCTGATACTAGGGATCTGAATGTATCTTTCTTCACAGTGTCAGTCATTAAGAGATCTAATTCTCTTGTACTCCAGAAGCACACCAGACCTTAACACAAATCACAAATACCAGTTACTACACTGTTGTCAAACATCTTTGTGTATGAGAATATCTTTTTCATGAAGAGTCTGGGTTACTCTCCAGGGCAAAAATAAAGGTTTACACATGTTTAGGTCTAGAATACACCAGAAACTCAGATAACTAGTGCTAAGAACCACCTTAAGTCCAACCACTTACTTAGAAACAGAAGGCTACCCAGCTGGCACAGTGCATTCAGACATACGATATTTACCATCTTTTTCCTCCAGAAAGAAGTTCATTGCTGCTGTCTCAATTTCAAAATTAGCTGGTGCACACATGACAGGCTTGACCAGTTTACAAACAAAAATTAAATAGCTAAATGTACAACAATAAGTCTGGAACCATCAATTTAAAATATTAATTAATAAAGAGGGGGTCTTATACTGACTTTTCATGATGGTATGGCACGAAAAAAGTAACACAAAGCCTCAAACCTAATCTCTTGTACCTGTACAGATGTCTTACAACATCTGGCTGTCTAGGCTATAGAATGGCCAAATGCATTACAAGATTTGGTTGATATTAGCAGTCGTGCCACTGTATTTCATTGCTTTGGAAAACAAAAAAAGTAAACCAAGTTAGAGATGTAAGTGAAACTTGCCTGAAGCTGGAGGGTATGGCGGAGAATGGTGTCCTCTAAAGCATGAATCCACTTCTCTCTCTCATCCGCATCTCGAGCTGAAAAAGTATTCAAAACATATTGTTAAGTGACATGCAGTCTTATATACTAAAGAAAACAGATCCAATCCGTTCACTAAACATGGGAATTAAATCATACTCTCTTTGTGAAGTCACCAGGGGCATAATTCCACTATTGTCTTAATATCCTGTTCATTCTTCTGTGGTTACAGCTCTGCAACACTATTCTGTTGATCTGCTCTGTGGTACTGTTTCAAATAATCACAGATGCAAAAAGCTTTTATGCTTTGCTATAACTTTCATTCTACTAATAACTTGGTGCCATATATGGAAGAATTTATACTATAAAAATAATTCTGCATTACTGCTATTTGTGATTATTTGTGCCTTGTCCATCTTTAGAGGCAAAACCTTAGGAGCAATGAAAATTTGCACAGACATTCCTCACTTAAAAATGCTCTTAGTTATGAGAAGCTGTTCAACCTGTAATACATTATCCAGTAATTCCATTTCAGTAGGGCAATAGTAGCTTTGAATAAGTTAGCCTTTCAAGTAGGTATTCTTGAGACAGGGTAAACACTCTGAACAGGTCACCACTATGACCTTATAATGAAGTACAAAGAATAATCTGAAGTATATAAGAAACGGGGTTTTTTTAACTCAAGACAATCTCCTGTGCCTCAACTTCCACCCATTGCCCTTTGTCCTGTCACTGGGCATCACCAAGAAGAGGCTGGCTCCATCCTCCTGGCACTTGCCCCTTACAAATTTATAAACATGAATGAGGTCACCCCTTAGTCTTCTCCTCCCCAAGCTAAAAAGCCCCAGCTCCCTCAGACTCTCCTCATAAGGAAGATGTTCAACTTCCTTAATCATTTTTGTGGCTCTGCGCTGGACTCTCTCAAGCAGCTCCCTGAGGTCCTTCTTGAACTGGAGGGCCCAGAACTGGACACATTACTCCAGATGAGTATTGTGCCCTCACTAGGGCAGAGTAGAGGGGAAGGAGACCCTCCCTTGACCTACAAACCACAGCCCTTCTAATACACCCCAGAATGGCATTTGCCTTCCTGGCTACAAGAAGACACTGCTGGCTCATGGCCATCCTTGCATCCACCAGGACTCCCAAGACCTTTTCCCGTTCACTGCCCTCCAGCAGGTCAGTCCCCAGCCTATACTGATACAGGGGATTGTTCTTTCCCAAGGGCATGACTCTACACTTGCCTCTGTTTAATTTCATAGAATGTCTCCCTGCCCAACTCTCCAGGCGGCCTAAGTCTCTCTGAGTGGCAGCACAACTCTCCAGTGTGTCAGCCACTCCACCCAGCTTGGTGTCATCAGCAAACTTGCTGACAGTGCACTTCATGAAAAACACATCAAAAGAGACTAAGAACTATCATCACATTCTTTTTCTTTTTCCCCCAGTACTGCTATCCTTCCTCCTGCCCCCAGTATAGACCCACTCCTACTCTGCTAGTTTGAAGAGTTCCTTGCTGTGCCCTGGAGTGTTTGAAAAACAGGAGCAGACAGAGCAGTGGACTCCAGGAGAAGATGAGAAAAATCCACAGGCATGAAATAGATTGTAAACATTCAGGCCTGTATACAGATTTAGAACACTTATTGACAATTGTTTCTACTTCCTCATTCAAGTGGAAAGTATTTAAAATAAGCAGGAAGCCTGTTGAAAGCAAGGAAAGTTTAAGTGAGATAGCGCTTATTATGAACCAGAGAACTAAGATTCCTATCTGACTTACTTATTATGGAGCTCAGAGGAAATATCTGTAAGTTATTCTTCTGAAATGCACTTTCCAGCCTCAGAATGCTTTGTTTTCAACATTCCCTTTCTCATGTTTCCATTGCTTTTATTCTTTGCAATTCTGCAGCTCAAACTCATCAGTACCAAAACCACCGCACGGTCTTGCAAATAAGTTAAATAATTTCCTAAAGGAGATTTTATTTATTACTTTATTGCACATTCTTATGAAGGATCTTTCATTGGCCAGATGTCACTCAGCCTTTAAGTGGCCAAAGACAGATTTTTCTATCCCCACAAAAGAAAAAAACAAACAACAAACCAAACCCAACTATCAGTAAGAACAAAAGCATTGCACTGTTCACTGCAGCAGATCTACACAAACTGCCACACTAACAGAGCTGTCCGAAAGGAAATGACAGTTCTGTGCTGGTCAGAGATGGGTAAGAACACTTGCTCAAGTCCAGCTAATGAGGTGGCTCACAAAGTAGTGACACAAAACCTCCACTGCACACAAGGTAAAAGTTTAAGCCTAGTTTGAAATCTAGATAGGGTTTAAAAAAAAACAATCATATTTTCCCAGATACTCCAAGTCAATCCCTATTCTGGTAGGTTGGGAACTCTACCTCCTCTACCCCTAATTAAAATCTGCCGGACCAGTTCAGACAGCTTGGAAGTAAGGTCAAGTTCTATTTTACAGCAAAGCTAAATTTACAAGCATATATACAAAATATATTTACACACATTTACAATTATATACAATACAGAAATCAATCACAGAATCACAGAATGTCAGGGGCTAGAAAGGACCTTGAAAGCTCATCCAGTCTAACCCCCCTGCCAGAGCAGGATCACTTAGACCAGATCACACAGAGACACATCCAGGCAGGTTTTGAGTATCTCCAGGGAGGGAGACTCCACAACCCACCCTGCACAGCCTGTTCCAGGGCTCTGTCACCCTCACAGGGAAAAAACTGCTCATCGTGTTTAAATGAAACTTCCTATGCCTCAACTTCCACCCATTGCCCCTTGTCCAGTCACTGAGCATTACCCAGCAGAACCTGGCTCCATCCTCTTGGCACTCACCCTTTACATATTTATAAGTGCTGATGAGATCATCTCTCAGGCTCCTCTTCTCCAAGCTAAAGAGCCCCAGCTTCCTCAGCCTCTCCTTGTAAGAGAGATGTTCCATTCCCTTAATCACCTTTGTGGCTCTGCACTGGACACTCTGAAACAGTTTTATTTCCCTCTTGAACTAGGGGTCCAGAAGTAGACACAGTACTCCAGATGTGGTCTCATCAGGGCAGAGCAGAGGGGCAGGAGAACATCTCTCAAGCTACTAACCACAGCCCTTCAATACACCCCAGAATGGCACTGCCCCTTCTGGCCACCAGAACACATTGCTGGCTTATGGTCAACCTCCCATCAACTAGGACCCCTAAATCCTTTTCCCCTTCACTGCCTTTCAACAGAACAGTCCCCCAAATCCAATCTTCCCTTCCTGGACAAGGAAAGCCCAGAAGGGCCCAGCAATACCTTCTCTCTCTCAAGATAGAAAATAGCCAGCAAGGCTTATATGTTGGAAACATATAAGCAAGGCTTATATGCTGGAAAACATGGAGGAGTTAAAGAGGAGCAAAGGAGCAGCAAACAGATCTAGTGCCCAAAAGCCAAGAGAAGAAAATTATTTATATATTGGCTTTTATACCTTTTAGCAAACAAATGAATGATATCTACTTGATCATTGTTATTCTTTCACACCCAATGCCTTGCTTATTCAGATTCTGCACTGAACGTTAAGGAAAGTACTAATTTCTCTTATTGGACTTTTCCAGCAAGCCTTGAACTACCACACCTCTTCACTGATCTCTTGAAACAGTGACATTGCCATAGTCATTCTGGTAGTGATACCATTAACCTACACAAATCAAAGTGACACATCATGGAAAGTGACTGGCCAAAGTGTTCTCATATGCACAAAGGAAGTTTGAAGGAAGTTGAGTAATTAAATGTTACTTGGAACAGCAGGTAAGTAACATTCCTGCAGGGGCTGCAGCAAGTATTAAAAAGCTGGATTTCACCATGAATAAGTCTCAAAAAATTCATTAGAAATACTTCTAAGCTATGCTTAGAAAAGCAGGGCTTTTTCCCAATCCTAGTAAGAAGTTCTTCCTGGTTCTTTTTCTTCCTAATTCTCTGTAATTGAATTGAGAAGCTGAAGGAGATGCTGAGGACAAGTCTGTAATGCACTGAAAGCGGACAGGGTGGAGGGACACAAACCCTGTTGCACCCTGCCCAGATGGCTGCATCAAGCAAACACATTTTGCAGTGTTAGACATTTTCACATTGTGTACACACATGCACACACCTGCGGTTCTTCACAGCATAGCTTACACATTAACACTCATTTCAGTCACTGAATTAGTCAATTACAATCCGGTGTCTTTTCCCTCGACAGTAATTTCAGTGCTTATTAGCTTCTCTGGTTCTGTTTACCAAGCACAAGTCCCTCTGCCCAGTCCTGACACACACAGTAATTAACCTTATGCTTCTTAAGCCATTCTCCACTGAACACATCTCCATTGAAACATACAAAGTATGACCATGTAACATATACAGTTACCTCTGCTAATAATCTATCAACACTTAACTGCTTCAGCTTCTCAACTGTACCTTCAAAGTGGTAGTGATTAACATATTTCAATGTGTGTAAGGTTTCTTGGGTCTGTCTTCTGGTTTTCTGTGGTGTGATTTTTTTTTAAACCAACCAGCTCCTGGTCCGTCCTGCCCCCCAAAAAAAACCCATCTTACTGGGATACTGGGAGACAAGTTCCCGAAAAACTAAATGTAACTGACATGGTACAAAAGTCCTAAGTTCAATTTTTTTGCCCACTATTATTTGAATTAAAAAAATAAATAAAAAAAAGGAGCAGTTAAGCTGCAGAGCAGTGAATTAATCCTTGTATTGCAACAGACTTCCTATGACCTTCCATAATGCCAGCAAAAAGAGGTCACTGTATTAGTTCAACACTAATCTCAGTGTACAGTAGCCCATTAATAAAGGTTATCGCATTGAGGCTTGTAGATGAGCCACTGACAGAACAGAGAAGGCTTGCAGCACCAGGGAAGATCCAGAAACCAACCAACCAATCAGTACACTTTGAAAACTGATCTGATTTTACCATGCTCATAAACAAGCTTCTGAAGCTTCTGTTCCTCTAAAAGCCCCTTCACAGGGACTTATTCTGCCCAAGCTCAGAGGAAGGAATAAAGCTGTATTTTTCCCTCACATTTGCACATGTTGGCACAGCATGACCAGGCCTGGGGCAGAATCTCAGGAAGACTGCTGGTAAAACAGGGGCTCGGCCACAGTGAATCCAGGAACACTGCATGAGAAGCCTGCTCACTGCACAGCAACACACAGCACTGCAACCTTGCCAGCACTCTGCTCAGGACTCAGACCACCTGGAGGGAGGTTGTAGTCAGGTGGGGGTCGGTCTCTTCTTCCAGGCAACCAACAACAGAACAAGAGGATACAGTCTCAAGTTGTGCTGGGGGAGGCATAGGCTGGATGTTAGGAGGAAGTTCTTCCCAGAGAGAGTGATTGGCATTGGAATGGGCTGCCCAGGGAGGTGGTGGAGTCACCGTCCCTGGGGGTGTTCAGGAAAAGACTGGATGAGGCACTTAGTGCCATGGTCTAGTTGATTGGATAGGGCTGGGTGCTAGGTTGGTCTGGATGATCTTAGAGGTTGATTCTATGATCTACCACCCACAGCAGATCCCCCTGGCTCTCCTCCACCCACTCTCAAGAAAACCACTGAGAAAATGGTAGGATGCAGGTTTTGGTAAAGCAAGGCTGGGAGAGAAGCTGTACTAAATCTAATGAAAATGGCTGCTGTGAGATTAGGTGCAAGTGCTCCCTAATGATAAAAGCAATTTAGAACTGAACAGCTGCCAAAAGATCACTGGTGGGGAAAAAAAAAAATCAATGGCAACATTCAAAAGAGAGATTAGCCAATGCAGTCAGAAACAATTTATGGGAAAAGTCCACACACAACAAGATCATTACCCAGCCTTCAGCAGGCAAAGCTAGGTATCTCAGCTAGTTTTCATTTAAAGAGGGCAACTTTGGCCAAGGAAAAAGTATCTTTTCACCTAAAACCTCTGACGCACAGGACATTATGCCCACCCTGCATCAGCAAATGCTGGAAGCTTTCTGCAGCAGACAGGGCACACCTTGTTCATTAGGCCTGTGTCTCAAGTACCCTGAAATCACTCCAACCTTTTTCACAGTTTGTTCAGGCTCCATCTTTAAGTTAATTCCCTCTCTGGTTCCTATGAGAACTGCCAACATACTTAGAAGAAGGCAATTATTATCTAGTCCAAGGAGTTTCTACAGTATCTGTGCTTATATAAAAGGAGAGGAATGATCTTTCTGACACAAAACTTCTAGAAGGAGAAGAGGGGTAGGGGGCTAGAGAGAGAAGCAAGTTATTTCTTCCTAGGCTGACCCTGGAATAACAGAATTACACAAGACAAATAAAACAGTAAGACATATACAAGAGAAATGCCTGCCACTTAGAAACACAGAGCTACGACTTCAGCTGTTTATAAGCAATTCCAATTTTGTTTACACTAATTAGAAAAATAAATTAGCTAGAGGAGCCCACTACACTACATGAACATTCACCGTGGTTCTGAGGTGTTAATACAATAGTTACCTTCTCATCTGAAAAATCAGATTGTACCAGGGCATCAACTACCCACCAAAATACCAATGCTGTCTGCAGAGGACCGAACAGCAACAGTTCCTGTGCTTTCCTCCAAGTGCCAGTGAAAAACGAGTTAAACAGTGAACATTTGCACATGGAACCAGCTACATTCACACTGAGCTACACAATCCTCACTATGCAAGAGGCTGGGGTCTTTAATAGCTGAAACATTGCACATTTGCCATCATTATGTCAGTTAAGCTCTTGTTACATTTTTCTAGCAGAATTAGTATTTATGAGCTTGATTACAATTTGTTTCCACACACTTAACCTTTCGGTCCTCTGTGCCTATTGTGCATCTGTCAGGAGGTGCCTGTATAATTGACTGTGACATCTAAGGCATGTCTGGGACAGCCATGGGGTACTTAAAATAATCACAGTTCCGTCCGTGACTAGTTCAGAACATACTCAAGGAGTATGTAATTACATTACAGTGAGATTTAATGTGCTAATAATATTCTTCAATATGTGCTGTCTTGTTGAGATTATTTAGAAGATTCTTTTAACAGCCAGTTTATACTAGAAACAGCTTCTTAGAGGAGGGAAGAAAAGTATTTAAAATGGAGAAAATGCTAGAAAGAAAAAAAAAAAAGCACTAAAGACCAGAATCATTGCTTCCACTGAGGAATTTCTATAATTCAGAAAAATTCTGTTTCACCCCTCCAGAAGCAGTCCCTTATCTCTGAATTTCCCAAACTGCCCAAGGACAGGATTATAAAGAGAATGAGAAGGCAAATTCAGTGCATGGACACTAAACACTCTCAGCCTCTGTCAATTTCCCAAACAGAGAACACACTTTTGTAGTTTAGAGGTCCTATAATATTTACTTTGTTTTGGAGAGATTATATATGTTTATATAACGTATACCAAATGTTGAAGTACAGCATAAAACAGATTACTGTTTCTATCCTAATCTTGACAGCATCTAAAGATTAGGTATAAAAAAGTCTAACGACTCTGCCTCACCATACAGCAGCCACCCCTAGCATTTCTAGGTCATGCACAGCAGTCCTTGGAAGACAGAATAAACCAAGCATGTCGCTTCAGAATTAGCACACTGGTGCTGCTGTTTTGATGGTTGCCTTTTTTTTCCTCTGTGACTACATCTTACTTGGGCATTAGGATGAAAGGAAAACCTCAAGAACTAGTTTTTAAAAATCACTACACTACTTATAAATACACCACACTGTCACCAAATTAAATGCATATTTTATTTTCATTCACTGTGACCTACTTGCAGGCAGAGCTCAGCAGAAAAAAGTCCATCACACTCAGAGAGTCAATAGAGTCAATTATGCAGCTCTGACAAAATTGCCCCTGATTTGTATGCAAAATGCCTGTATTTTCCTGAGCCCAGTGCAGAACTAATGTAGTGTCTTTATACACAAGTCACCAGCTGATCATATTAAGCTTGACAGGATTTTCGCCACCTGTCTCAGTGGAAGGACATGGTATCAGCACTGCCTGAAAAAGTGGAAAAGTCACACACAAAAAGGGCTGTCCCATGGCTAACTAAACGGCTTTTAAACATCAATGAAGGCTTTTCAATCTATAGAAAAACGCAAGATGAAGCGGGGTTTCATCAAAGCCTACCACGACACTGTTGATTCCTTGCTTACAAATATTGTTCTCACTTCTGCCAGCAGGCTGAACGTTGTCTCGGTGCCTTATTTCCTCTGTATCAAAATGTTGGAGTTGTCACAATCATAGATTCATAGAATGGTTTGGGTTGGAAGAGACCTTGAAGATCATCTAGTTCCAACCCCTCTGCCATGGCATGACACCTTCCACTAAGACAAGGTCTCATCCAACCTGACCTTGAACTCCTTCAGGTTCCATAAATCCCTGGGCAACCTGTTCTAGTGTCTCCCCACCTTCACTGCAAAGAATTTCTTTCTAAGATCTAGTCTAAATCTGCTCTTTTTAAGATTCACATGCAGAATGTTGAAACTCTATTTAGAAATACAATCACAGACTGAAGAATTCCTAAATGGCAATATATGGCATATCTGAACTTCAGTATTCTCCCTCCTGTTAGTCTTCCTTCTGCTGCTGCTCTCCACCTACATGTACAAATCAATCCTCCTTCTCTTCTGCTGATTTTTGACCTGCCTGAATACTACAGAATACTACAGGAGACAGAGAAGATCTAATCTTATCCAAAGACAGAGCATCAAATGCATGTGCTAGTGGCATGCAGTGTGCTAGTAAAGTAATTTCTGTGATCTTGAGAAAGCAACTAAACTAAACCCAAGCTCAAATGCTTTTGTAGCAGGCTTTGTAATCAGCCCATAAGTATGTCTCATCCTCAGGTAGAAACCCACCCAACAAGGGAAATGCATGATCAAGATGTTATTAGTTGTACAAATTGTCTGTGAGAATTCACCCACAAAAGGTGTCTGGGGCAACCTGCAAGTACCTGAGATTTTGCTAGAGAATGTCTGCACTGCAATATTAATAACATAACAGTTACAGTGTATGCTGTAGAACAGCAGTGTATGCTGTATGTTCTACAGTGTAACTGTAGAACAGTTACAGTGTATGCTGTAGAACAGTTACAGTGTATGCTGTAGTCTACAGTGTATGCTGTAGAAATGGCTGTCAAGGTATGTTTGCATTTAAAGGCCATTGGATAGCTCAGAAACTACTAGTTTCAAGTACAAACTCTATTGGGGATTTAAAAAAAAAGAAATAGAAGAACAAAGCTGTAACTATTTTCCCTAGCCAGTAAGAGAAGTCTTAACATAACACATCATACTTATGTTTATTGCAACTTAAAATTTCTTGCTAAAACAGAAGGAAAAGAGTGTGGAACTTCTCAGCATCCCTCCCCTCCTTATGGTGAGCCTTTTTCTGACCATCTCTCCCCTTCCAAAATAGTTGTCACATATCATATATATATATATATATATATATATATAACCGAGATACTAGATTCCTATTAATGTGAAATAAAGATACCGTTTCTTCTAGAGGAAGGAAAAACTAAGGCACCCGGACACATCACACATACTATTTCAAGGTACTGTTTTCTTTACTACTGTCAAGTTTAATACACATTTTGCAATCTTAGAATGGTTTAGGTTGGAAGGGACCTCAAAGATCATCTAGTTCCAACCCTCTGCCATAGGCAGGGACACCTTCCGCTACTTCACTGCTACTTCAACCTCAAGAAATGGAAACCCAAGTGGTGTTTCTAGATGACCAGAGTTCACACAGCCCTACTGCAAACAGCATTCTGGTGGTGTGATCAGAAAACAGACCATTTGGTACAGGATGCTACAGCTGCAGGAAGGACCTGCACAGAGCAGCAGCAGCACACCCATCCACCGTTCCTTGTGCTCTGGTCACAAGTTTCAATTACTCTAAACACCACTTTAGAACATTAATAGCAAAAAAGAGGTACACAAAGGAGAGAACAAGACTTCAAAATCATACTGCAGAAGCTAAATTGAGTTCTAGTTCACCAAGGAATTTCCGCAGTTTGGTCAGGCAGGAGAGGATGAGATGGAGCCCAAAGCTTTGTGGTCAGTTAACGGGAGGAGGACAGGTAGCTCAGCTCTGATTATAGAATCACAGAATGGTTTGGGTTGGAGGGGAGGTCATCCAGTCCAACCCCCTCTGCAGTAAGCAGGGGCATCCTCAACTAGACCAGGCTGCCCAGAGTCCTGTCGAACCTCACTCTGTGTATCTCCAGGGATGGGGCCTCAACTGTCTCCCTGGGCAACCTGTTTCAGTGTTCCACCACCCTCATAGTAAAAAACTTGCTCCTGACATCCAGTCTGAATCTGCTCTGCTCTAGTTTGAAGCCATTGCCCCTTGTCCTGTCACTGCAGGCCCTTGTACACAGTCTCTCTCCATCCTTCATGCAGGTGCCCTTCAGGTACTGGGAGGTTTCTATTAGGTCTCCCTGGAGCCTACTCTTCTCCAGGCTGCACATCTCAGCTCCCTCAGCCTGTGCTTGTAGCAGAGGTGTTCCAACCCCCTGATCATTTTGGTGGCCCTCCTCTGGACCTGCTCCATCAAGTCCACATCCTTCCTAAATTGAGGGCTCCAGATCTGGATGCAGTACTCCAGGTGATGTAAATGTACCGAGAAGCAAGGCTGGAAGTTTACTCTTAATTAACATAGCTGCTCGTCCTCCTCTGTGACGTCAAAGCACTGATGAGCATGGCAGAAAGGAATTCAGTATCACTGAAACCCCAGAGAGACTGAAAAATATCAGGTGAAGGCAAACGATGCAGTCACCACAGTTACAGGCATCACTGAGAAACCCAGCACAGATCAAGATCCCACACCTAAATCTCTTACTAGCCAGTTTACAATAGCAAATTAAAAATCCACTCCAAACTTTTTGGGAAAAAGGCTGCCACTGTGTAATCTGATAGGCTAATGCCTCCCTCTAGCACAAGGGCAATCCGTGTCCTGACTTCTAGTTGGTGGACAATGCTAAGGTTTTATAGAAGACTGTAAATATTGACTTATTTCCTCAAGTAGCGGTAAGATGCAGATCTAAAGCCATTATACTTCATTTTGATACTTAATATAAATATTTAAAATCTCACTTTCTGACACTGCTTAGCAGCTAAGACCTTTGGGGACCTCAGAATATCCTCTGCCATAGCTGTGTCCCACATCCCAGCTTTTACAGCATTAAGACAACGCCTTGCTGTGCACATCTCCATCCTTCTCACAAATAAAGGCAGAAACGGGGGCAGGATGGGCAAGGAGAAATGCAGCTTCACCAGCTGACAGCATTCATGTTATAGGAGAGTAGGTTGCACAGCCACATCTATTGCTAATTGCTCAGGACTTTGTGGCAGGAATGGGAAAGGAAAGACAAAAGGTAAAGCAAAATCATCTCAGATCAATGCACTGGACTGTTTAAAGTATTTCAGTCCTCTGTTAACACAAACCAGTGGGGACAAGGCTGATTTACCTTCCACGGAACTCTGCTACAGGTCATAAAAATAAGAGCTGGGTTTTCAGGTAGGAGTTGAACAACCTGAATTCTTGTTTCTGCTTATGCTGTATGTTTAGTCAACTATTTCAGTCCAAATAAAAGCCACTAATGCTTCAGGATAGGCATCAATTCAAACACCAAGAAGAACAATACCCTTGACAGACTACCTTGAACATTATGTTCCCACTCTGGAATTTAAGCCACAAACATCTAGTGAGCAGAAAGAGCAGCTAAGTGATAGGAAGGATAGAAATACCGACTTTCCAGAGGGAAAGAGCTTCTAGCTAGGAGATGGGATGACAATGTGAAGACAAAAAAGACAACCAACCAACTCAATAATAACACTACAGTGTTTGAAGGTTATGGACCATTTAGAACAGGGCCATGTATTATAGCAAGACAAAATACATTATCAAGAAGAGCTTCCTGACAGGAAGGTACATTAGACTATGAGTATAGTCTTGCAGCCCAAGACCCCAAATGTCTTGCAGCCACTCAAATGCATTTTTGCATCTAATCTTAAGAAACCTGTAAGGGAGTGCTTTGGTATCTACCTAATTCAGAGGCCTTAGAATCAAGCCATGAAACTGAGTATACAGTATGACTGAACACGGACCAAGCACATGACTTTGAAATGTATTTTCAAATTGCTGTGGCCATTATGTCTTTCTCTTCTCCCTTCAGTGTCAACAGGCATCAATAGCATCATAACATAGCAATAAAGAGGAAAAAAGTCTGCTGGGCACTCTGGCAGAGCTGAAGTTGAGCTGGCGGGAAACCCAAAAATATGCTGCTTGTTCTACTGTCCATATTTATTCAATTCACTTCTTCCCTCTATACCCAGACACTAAGTGCATGGATACCATTTGATGTGTATGCAGTCACCATTCAGACCCTGAATTTTCCTTGTATTATAAACATTTTAACTTTTACTAATGTTCAAAGATGGCCTCTAGGAAGCACAGCTGCCAAGAGAGTAGAGGCAGCAACAAAATGCAAACTGCACACTATAAAGACTCAAAATTTACCAAGAGCCAGTAATAGGCAAGTATTAGTGGGGGATCACAGCATGTCAGGAGTTGGAAGGGACCCAAAGAGATCACCAAGTCCAACTCCCCTGCCAGAGCAGGACCATTACAATCTAGCTTAGGTCACAGAGGAATGCATCCAGACAGGCCTTGAAAGACTCCAGAGAAGGAGACTCCACAACCTCTCCAGGGAGTTTCTGTCAGTGCTCTGCAACCTTTACAGTCAAGAAGCTCCCGCCTTGTGTTGAGCTGGAACCTCCTGTGCTGCAGCTTCCATCCATTGCTCCTTC
Organism: Tricholaema leucomelas; assembly: GCA_013400475.1. Classification (NCBI taxonomy): domain Eukaryota; kingdom Metazoa; phylum Chordata; class Aves; order Piciformes; family Lybiidae; genus Tricholaema lacrymosa; species Tricholaema leucomelas. The sequence continues at coordinate 211,832 of WAAF01019480.1, forward strand.
TCCCATCACAAGGAGCAAGTGAGCAGAGCCTGTCATCCCCCCTGACCCCCAGCCCTCAGATATTTACAAACATTTATTAAATGTCCTCTCAGTCTTCTCCAGACTAAACAGCCCCAGGTCCCTCAGCCTTTCCTCATCAGGCAGTGCTCCAGTCCCCTAATCAGCCTTGTAGCTCTCCACTGGACCTTCTCTAGCAGATCCCTGTCCCTCTTAAACTGGGGAGTCCAAAACCAAACGCAGTACTCAAGATGAGGTCTCACCAGGGCAGAGTAGAAGGGGAGGAGAACCTCCCTTGATCTGCTGTACACACTCTTCCTAATGCACCCCAGGATCCCATTGGCCTTTTTGGCCACAAGGGCACATTGCTGTCCCAGATGCTGGAGGTTTACTGTTTTGGAAATTCAGTTACATGCACACGCACACACAAACAACATCCCTGTGAGAAACTGATCTTGAAATGACTTCTCTGTCCTTCATCTGTAGAATGTTACAACAAATGTGAGATTTTGAGCAACTGGCAGTAAGAAATAATTAATGAATCCAGCAGGGAGTTTTCCCTTCTTTTCCAGAATTCAAATTCTATTGCTGCCTGTCAGTGAAATTTCATTGAGGCCAAAGAAAATTCAGGTCTTCTGTAATCAGCATTTAAAGCCTGGGGACACGAAAACATTTTGCTCCAGTGCAGATGAAACTCTGAATTAGACAGAGGTCAGCAGAGCTCTGAAATCGTGGTATTTTTAAGTTCTGCTGATATAAAGGCAGACAGTAAGAAGGAAGAAATTATACTCTTGAAAAAAAGTTGCCATTTCTGCAGCAGTCTTCCCTTTTACAAGGCTTCTTTAACAGAGAGTGAATGCATTTATAGCTGTAGCTGTCATGCAGAACAAAAACTCTGTCTGGACTGTGTATTTAAAAAAACTTAGAAATTAATTGTGGAGAATACTGCAGGTTTTCTTGGACTGTCCTCAGAATCCTGCAGCCTCAGCATACATTCTGTATACAGTATTTACATTATCACCCTTTCACCATTCATGACTGACAGTGACCTGTATTTCCCATAAATTAAAGCTTGTGCAATACTGAATTAATATAATGAACAAATATTTTCTCTTAATGTGACATAAGGGTTACATGAAGTGCAGATACATTTATAGTGACCAGAAGAAATACAGATGCAGTTCCACAGAGCTGTTTTATACTGAAATGCCCCAGCACTAATATCGTAACCTGGCTTTTGACATTTTTGCTTCACAGACAGATAGACTAATACTGTTCTTGTATCACTACGATTTTCTGGACACCAAGGATATTACCTTCATAACAGAAAAAAGGTGTGGAAGATCTTAGTCCTCCACTGAAGAAACATACACAAACCCTGACCTGCTATGAAATGCACATAAATCGAGATTATAAAGCATGAGATGTTAGCTGACATAGCTGGTGTTCAAAAACTGTCAATATTACTTAGAACAGCACAATACTATCCATCTTCAGGCATCTGACTACTCAAAAGAGAATAGAGCTTATAAGAAATCATTGCAAGTAACACATACTTAACAAGGTTTATCTTAGTAACTAAAGATGAGAGATTTCTAGATTTACCTGTATCAAGTTCTCAAATATTCAGCAGTATTTAGCTCCATTGTATTGAAAGGCTGCCACAGTACAGCATCCCATTACTGCATTAGCAATTACCTTGCATTTTATCACTTATCCTTGGGAACAGCAGATTGAAGTATTGCTGAGAGCTCAGCATTATGAAGGTATGTTTGTGAGGCTTAATGCAGTGAAAAGTCAGTGTACAGCAGCAGCACGTAGGAAGAACTGTAGCACAAGGAATACAGATGCCAGTGACAATATGGTGTACAATTAATATTTATCATTAGATATATTCTCACCAACACAGCATTATTAATGACAACTCCTGTTTCCAAATCACTGATTAAAAAAAAACAAAACCAAAAATTGTACAGTGCAATACAGGTTACAGAATTCTTCCAGTTTATATAAATTGACTACTTAAATGCAAACATGCTTCTTGGTTGTTTAGTTTCCAGCTCCATGCAAAGCAATTAAATGACTTAGTCACTGTATCTTACAGAAAAAGCAAAAAGACTAACAAATTTTAGTCGGAAAATATTTTCATCACACTCCCCTAGGATTTTAACATTCAGAAAAGAGGTTCTCTAGGCAGTATTATCACAGTATTCTGAGCTGCTGCTGCAGACAAAACAATGTACGGAGTACATATAACAATGATATATATAGCACCTTACCCTTTCTACCGGTGAACCATAGCATGCAATGACGGAACATAGCAGTGACAGATGGCATTGGTATTAGTAAATGTGAATAAAAGGACAGCAGCAGAGAAATGGTGACTGGCAGACAAGACACAGAAATGTAGATGAAATGAATGCAAGCTGGTTAAGTCTTGAAGCAAAGCTCCACCTTTAAGGCAAATGTTGCCTCTAGTCTCCTCATAATAGAGCATTAAGTTCTATTTCGATACAAACTGCAACCTTCAGACCAGTCTTGATTCTCTTCACACTGAAGTGCATAATCGCATCTTGATAACGGAGATCAGAAACGTTTGGTAAGCAAAGCCCAGTATCAGGAGCCCATGGCTTTCTCCCCTTGAGTGATTTATTCTTTACATTTTCAATCTCCAAATCCTGCCAGAGCTACAGTCTTTTTCTATCACGTATGTATCCGCTGCAGATGTAAAATCCCTGTCTAACCTGCAGCACTGCTGGATCCAGAACGTTCTCAGCATGCTCATTCACGCTGTTCTGCTGCCAAACATTTTTAAAGCATCCATCAAATACAAGTGGAATCTATTATAAGAAAAAACAATCTCCTCTTTCAGCTCACCCTGAAAATGGAAGGTTTTCTGATCAACAGTTATTGTGAAGGTGCTGTCGTCCTCATCGTCTATACCAATCACAGCTCCCTGTGAAACAAAGAACAAAATCCTGATAAGGCAAGCAGTGACATCAGCAGCACACACTCTATCACTACACCACTGGAATGTAAAAAGCATCGACAAATTAGAAGCAAACTGAATACAGTAGAGAGCAGAAAGATTCTCTGTTCAGTCACAAGATGCAAGTCAGTTCTTAAAATGGTATTTTTAGTTGCAGAAAAAAAAGGAAAGAAACAAACAAACAAAATCCAGGAGTTATTTGTGCAGCTGTGATTTTCCAGCTTATGAAATGCATCTTTTATCTGTGCAGTGGAAGTGGCATTACACTAGAGCATCACAACAGCATAGTTTTCATAGAAAACTATGGTCCAACTTATATGTTAGAAAGGAGTGGAGAAGCAGTATTTTATATGTCCTCTGCATGTATAAAAATATCCATTTGTAGATGCTCTACAAAAAGAAGCTCTTGACCTGATTTTATCTGCCAGTCCATTAAAAAATAAAATCATTCTAGTATATTGAATTTGGTGCATCATTATCATGTCACTGGTACACTGCATGATCTAATTTTCAGTCCCTAAGTAAATACTAACAGTAAGTCATCAGGCTATATCAAAAGCAGCTAGCTTTGCCTTCTAATTCCTCATGAATTATGAGAAGGAAACACAAATTAATTGCAGAGTTAAAGGCCATCTGTGCTTGGCTATTTACAAATCTATCCACATCTTCATTCCTGCCTCCACCAACACTTAATAAGCAATACCATTTCATCTAGGAGAAGACGACACTGAAAAAAACAACTCCAGCAAGTTACAACACTTACTTGAGAAATTACCACTGGATCTGCTCAGTTCGTCTCCTCCACTCCAGCACACACAGCACTTGTTTTATCTCTCTCTGTCCCACAAAAGAGATAGACAGCACTGGGAGGTGCACTTATTTAAAAGGTAAATTCTGCCCTTACTCTCAGAGTAAACAACAAGTAACAGCAAAGCTGTTCCACTAAATGCTCCATTTTGTCCAGGCAAGAGCAACTACAGAGCAGAGGAGCAGGCATGTAACAAGCTGGCCAAAACATAAGACTTAAGGACAGAAGGATCTGAATCAGTCTTACTCTTGCACATTCTTCATACTCTGTGTGAGGTTTCTGGCCTCATGTATGGCTGAGACCATCTCAGGTACCACAAAACAGGCTTGAAGAAACAGGTCCTGTTTCAGAACAGCACCAACCATGTGTAATTCAAGGGTATACAGTGGGAAAGGATAGCTCCAAACTGGTTTTGCCTTCCTTCCACTTCTCCAAAAGAGTATCTTCCACAAGGGCTTTTCAAGCACAGCTCTGTAACCATGGTATGAGGCACCCACAAAGTGTACCCAAGCCAGTACAATGCTGAATACTTCTAATGCCAAGACACAACCACCACCAGATGACTTGCCACTGCACTGGGATACTATCTGGTAATCATGCAGTGTGCCAGGGATGGGACACAATGGGACAGATTCATGTTGCCAGAATGAGTGCTTTTTTACATGTACCAACAGGTAAAAGCACCTGCAGTACGTGTTCTGCCACACCACAAATCAAGAGATGACAGTTGTACAACATTGTTCTCATCACCAGCTATTGACAATCTTTAAGTCAGACACCAAGAACATGACCAATATAATCACTCCAGACAATAAGGCTAAAAAGGTCAGGGCAGGACAGCTAAGTCCTACCTCCAGCCCAGGAGGAAACTGAGGAGCAGGAAGAATCATAGAATCAGTCAGTGTTGGGAGGGACCACAATGATCATCTAGTTCCAACCCCCCTGCCATGGGCAGGGACACCCTACCCTACATCAGGCTGGCCAGAGCCTCATCCAGCCTGGCCTTAAACACCTCCAGGGATGGGGCCTCAACCACCTCCCTGGGCAACCCATTCCAGGCTATCACCACTCTCATGCTGAACAACTTCCTCCTCATTCAGTCTGAATCTACCCACCTCCGGCTTTGCTCCATTCCCCTAGTCCTGTCACTACCCAGCTTTTCTGTAGTCCTCCCTTTAGATACTGGAAGGCCACAATAAGGTCATCTCAGAGCCTCCTCTTCTCCAGACAGAACAGCCCCAACTCTTTCAGTCTGTCCTCATAGGAGAGGTGCTTCAGCCCCTCTGATCATTCTTGGGGCCCTTCTCTGGACACGCTCCATCATATACACATCCCTCTTGTCCCAGGGGCTCCAGAACTGGATGCAGTACTCCAGGTGGGGTCTCTCCAGAGCAGAGTAGAGGGGGAGAATCACCTCCCTCGCCCTGCTGGCCACACTTTTCCTAATGCAGCCCAGGATCTGGTTGGCCCTCCTGGCTACAAATGCACACTGCTGGCTCCTGTTGAGCTTCTCATCCACCAGCACCCCCAAGTGCCTCTCCTCAGGGCTGCTCTCTAGCCACTCACTGTCCAGCCTGTATTTCTGCTTGGGATTGCCTCGACCCAGATGCAGGAAATTGCACTTGGTATTGTTGAACCTCATGAGGTTGGTTTGTGCCCACCTCTCCAGCCTGTCCAAGTCCCTCTGGATGAGCACACTCCTGTCTGTGATCTCAGCACAAAGACGCATGAAATGCACACACTTCAACTGCAGCATTGAGGCAAAGGGTCTGAGCATAAGGACAAGAGATGCTTTTTTGCCATGCAGATAATACATATGAACAATAAATAAAATTTAAATTAAAAACAAACAAACAAACAACCCCAACCAAATAAAAAAAACAAACAAACTTGACAGTGTGAAAGTTTAAGTGTACATTCCAGAAAGCTTAAGCAGGACTTAAGGCATAGTACAGATGACACAGTCCTCTGTGAACACACCTTCCAAGAACATTATGACAGTCAGCAAGGGAATCTGAAGATGAAACTTCAGGCCTATGAAATGTGTATCAGGAGCAAAAAGGTGAGGAACAAGCTTTTTAAAATCCACTCAAGAAAAAAAGGAAGTAATTTAAGCAGTTTGGTTACAATACAAGTTTGTTTATGTTCACACCTCCAGTTACCAATCAACAATTGCTCTAAACAGAACACCTCTTTGATAGAATTTCAGACTACAGGAGCCCATCTGTTCAACTATCAGCATCACTATCGTCTGCCAGAAGAGCTGCTTTACAAAAGCAGAAAGAAAGAAAGATCCCTTCCTCATAAAAAAAAAAGCCAAGGATGCATTCAAAGGAAGGATGGGGGAGTCCTCTTCAGAGAACTCCAAAGAGCAATTTGGATTTAGAAAGCGACAGATGAGGAAAAGAGACAGGAATTGCTGTATGTTAAATACATATAAAGATGGACCATGCAACATGGAGTGGATTGTTCACTTCCAATATTGCCAACAGGGACAGGCTGAGGCCAGCCTCCACACTGACAGCCTCACAAAATACTAAAGCAATCCTGGGTTTTAAGGGTACATTTTTCCACACAATGCAGAAAACATCTTTGCTGAATGTTTGGGAATGTCATGCTCTAGAAAGTGGCCTGAGTTTACATTACCCTTAAAGAAGTTTTATAATGAGACATCAGTATATCAAACAAGTGTGAAAAAAAAGCCATCTGGAATCCATGTGAATGGGTCTCAAGATGCTACAGGTACCCACAGAAAGACTAGAAAGGAGTAACAATGGAAGGAGTAACTGGAAAAAGCAGAGTTCTCCTCCAACTCATCATTACGTGTCAGACCACAGCTCACCTTCCCTATACTTAACTTCTTCTAAGTCTCAAAAAGGTCCATTCATATCCATTACCTTCCTGACTCCTTCCCTCTATTTACATCAGCTCATCTGCATAGTGGAACCAGAGATTCCATAAGGAATGGGAAAAATAAAGAAAAAAGGACTTGTGCAAGAAATATTTTGGTATGTGCATGACCAGAAGGTAGAAACTGGACATGTGCAAAGATATCAGAGCATTCCCATCTTACTTCAGCACCATTATTTCAAGCTACAACAGCAGCATTCAAGGTTAAGTGTCCTAAACCAGAGTGTCTCAAACAGGTAACACTCAGCTTTCTCAACTTCTATCTCTTCACCCCTGTTACCCTAATTTGCACCCTCTCCAGCTGGTATGTCAAAACCTTTGCCTGCTGTCTTCTTCCTTCCCTGTCCAGTCTTTTGTTTCACTAAGATCAAGCACGGTCTTTTGTTTCACTAAGATCAAGCACAGTTGAGTGGCAGGCCCAAAGCGCATTCAGACTGGCAGAATGGAGGACACAGAATACAGACAAGCCAGAAGGACAAGAGCAAGCAAAGACTCCTGCAAGTACAGAGCACAGGTGTATATGCTTCTGTATCTCCACACACAGAAATGAGAGTGGCAAACAGCAGCTTTCTCGTAGCTTCTACTAACCCATCCTGCTCATCTGGATAATGCTTTCTTACACAATGTGTAAAATTATTGAATGTCATTAGCACAGTATGTCACCTGGCCTCTCATGTTTTCTTTCCTTAAATACTTCCACTATTTCAGTATTTTGCAGAGTCAGGAAGAGAACCCAAACCTCAAAAGTCTCCTTGCAGTTCTTCCGTCTTATAGACAGTAAGTCATGAAGTACTAAATTAAACAGCACTTACCCTGAGTCTAACACACCCTCGTCGTGATCCTCTCATCATCTTGTCTTTGGACTGAAAGAGAAAAAAAACAGACCATGGGGTTAACAAATACTGTAAGAAGTGCAAGGAGAGAGTTAGTTATTCAAAGCAACTGAGAAAAGAAAAAAAGCATTTTTGCATAATGCTGTCTTGACCTATGGACCGCGACACGACTCCTGTTACCAAATAGGTTAGCTCTTGCACAGCCTCCATGGAATGACAAGGTAATCCTTCAAAAAACAAGAACACAATATCCTACTTCAAGAAGGACTAAATACTCAGAGAGTGCATTCCACACCTTTACAGAAAGTAAAAAGAACTGAAGAAGAAAGGAATTAGGAAATATCAAAACTTGGCAGTGTATTGATTTACATCTTCCCCCTTCCTCTTCTGCTCTCAGAGAAGTGCCCACATAACAAAATCCAGCTGTGAAGGCACAATTGTACAAAGAAGATCATATCTGTCAGAAAGTTTCCAGATTCGCACCCCTTTTCACACACATTTTCATCTTTAGACAGGTTTCTGTGTCTGCTTTCTAGATGTTGCAGCCTTCTTTCCTCAGTGCAGTCAGAAAAGTTACATTTACAGCCCTTCGGGCAGTAAGAGACCAGCTCAGAACACAAGATTGCTCAGACTTGCATACTAGCCTACCTAGCAGCCAGATACTGAATCTCATCTTTAGTATCTGCTTGAAGTACTGACAATCGAATTCCAGGGAGAAAAACCTCAACGGGCAATTGTGAACAGCTATCTCGTGGCCAGCTGAAACTGCAATACCTTCAGCTTTCAGCTGTCGCCAGCACTGGCTCAGGCAGACCTGTCAGTAACTTCCTGCTGTGTTACTGAGCAGTAGTGGCAAGCCCAAGAAGCACGCACATAAAGAAAAGAAGAAAACATCTTTGTCATCCTAAATACTCAGTTTTCTGACAGATGCAAAACATCTTCTGGTTTTTAACTACATACACTTCTGGGGATTAAATTGTATGAATTAAAATGAATCGAGATGAATTACCTGCCCTTGTAGCCTTACCTATAAGGGCAGTCTTGTCTAATATGAGCCATTCTCTCTTATGTTCTTTCAGGTCACAAAAAAAACAGCTATCACTGGTGTCTCATGAACAGATTGTCTTGCTGTTAGATTCTGAAATAGCAACTTATTTACAACAGCATCTTAACAATGACATCTAGACGTGTGCTTGTGATGTGATTATGACCTTATTTTCACCAAGGCCGTAACACAATGAAATCTTATTGCTATCAGTGGAAAACCAAAAAGCAAAGAAACAAACAAAAAGATGGGAAGAAGAAGTAACAATCGTAACAGTAACAAATTATTCTTCATCTCCTATGCATTGATATAGCTACAATGAAAGCATGAAGCAGTCACAGTGAACGCTAGTCACTAAAGAGAATTTAAAAATATAGCGGTAGGCTTCAAATAATCTCTCATCTAATTCAGTCTAATGACTTTTGAATGTTAGAAGCCATCAGTAGTAATCTATTTGTTTTCACATCAGTACAGGTTAGCTGGTAAAAATGAAATGGCAGATCAGCAGTGCACCCATGATGAAGTAGTCTACAGACAGGTCATGTCTGTAGATTTCCCAAACAAAACCTTCTACCTAGGGAATATTTTTTTTCTTTTCTTTCTAAGTGGTTTTTATTTTTTAAAAGCTCAAGCTCAATAGAAGGTCTAGAAACAAAGTCACTCCAATAATTTCCTTTCAGAATTTGTATATACTTGGGCACACCTGACTAGAGTACACTTCTACTTTTCATATTCCCTGCCTAGGGGAGGACACTGCCGAGAGCTCGGCACCATCGAGAGCTTGTGGCTCCCTCTGGCGGTTTGAGCAGGAATAACCTTAGCATAACCTCAGGAGGTGTCTGCTCTGAGGATGCCCCTGCAGCAGCCGAAAGAGCCGCGTCGGGGCTGCCTGCTCCGCTCACACTGTCCGGGCAAAGCCTCGCCCCAGCTCACCGTAACGATCGCGGGCGGCCAACTAAAACAGACAAAGAGCAAAGCGAGCAGAAGAGACTTTTGATTCGGTTTAGATCCCTCAAGCGGCTACGTGCAGGGAAGACGAGAAGCAGTCCTAGTGCAAGGGAGGGCAGAAACTCCTGATGTCCACAGTGCACGTTAACCGTCAACGCAGCTGCCGGATATGCTGCAAAAGCCTTCTTTTTGCTTGTACACGACATTGTAATACAGTGGAAATTTAAACATTATAATGTTCTTGTCTTCAAAAAGATTCATAAGATAAATCATAGGTTCAGAGCGTGGTCCCATAGACTTGCAATGGTTAATGCCACTGATAATTAGCTGCTTGAGAGAGTCCAGTGCAGAGCCACAAAACCGATTAAGTTGAACATCCTTGTGAGGAGAGCCTGAGGGAGCTGGGGCTTTTTAGCTTGGAGAGGACGAGACTAAGGAGCGACCTCATTCGTGTTTATAAAGATGTAAGGGGTGAGTGCCAGGAGGATGGAGCCATGCTCTGCTTAGTGATGCCCAGTGACAGGACAAGGGGCAGTGGGTGGAAGTTGAGGCATAGGAGGTTCCATGTGAACCTGAGGAAGATTTTTTTCCCTGTGAGGGTGACAGAGCACTGGAACAGGCTGCCCAGGGGAGTTGTGGAGTCTCCTTCTCTGGAGATAATCAAGAACCGTCTGGATGCATTCCAGTGTGATCTGCTCGAGGTGATACTGCTCTGGCACGGGGGCTGAACCAGGTGATCTTACGAGGTCCCTTCCAGCCTCTGACATTTTATGATTCTGTGATAATGGAAGTGCAAACCAGCTTCTCCTTCACCAAGCATTCCAGGATCTGAGCATCCTGTGCACTACAGCATGCAACCATTGTCAGAGTCCTGTTGCTGCAGTGCTGTAAAACAGAACTCAGCTGACATCTTAGATTTGTTCTGCTCTCTAAAAGTAAGATTTTACTAAAAATACAATTCCTACAGTGACAGCTTCCCCTCACAGCATTATGTTTTACCCTTTAGTTTGAATTAGGCCTGGACATCCTGTATGTTCTATATGTGGTTAAGTATCCCTGGACAAATAAAACCAACCCATAACTGTTTTGAGGAATGGTACTACTTCAGTGAAGGAAACCTCATCTAGCAGAAAGACATTCTTGAAATGGTTGTTAAAAAAGTCATATTTTATTTTCTTTTTATATTTAAAGTTTTCCTATGCAGCTATCTTTTATTTTCCTGGTGATCAGTTTTATACCCAGATAAAATGACATTTCCAATAAAATTTCAGAACACAGCCTACTGATTTTGATGATAATGGAAAGTTCCAGGTATCAGTATAAAAGCCTGATGCTGTCTGCCTTCCCAGGCACCAGTTCTGCTTGTGCAGAAGTGCACAGAACTTGAAGAGGTACATTTTTAACTCACACAATGTGGTCAGGGTAATCTCTAGTATAAGTACAGAGATGAGCAAAACCACTTATGCCATTTATTTCCCACTAGGGATGAAGAACCAAGCTCTAATTATAAAGAGTGATGTTTGCAGTTGAGCTACATCTACAGAAGCAACTTTAGTTTGGACCACTTTCCCTACAAGTCATTATTCTCATCAAACACTAAGGTAGCCTGCCTTTTTCAAGCAGAAAAATAAACCCCAACAAATTAACACTTTGCCATGATGTTGCCAGCCCAGCATTCCTCTAGTTCCCTTGCAAGGTACACTGCAGTCTCTGAGCACAGGGACAGCACCCAACAGCCATGTTGCTTCTACAGGAACTTTGGAGGATGCAGTCATAAAGCAGGAACGACAAGACTGCAGCAGTAACTGAGGTTACCACTGGGGGTCATTTAACCCCAGTGGGTGCCTTGTATAACTGAAAAAGTTGAGGTGACAATTTATAGCTCCTGACAAGGGGAATTATTACAGTGCTTATAACACCCTACAAGAAATTAATGCATGAGAGAGCTTAACTAGATCAATGTTATAAAAGATACGGCACAATGACAGGACTCTGCCTTCAGCGTCTTCCCCAAGAAACAGCTGTATCTGCAAGGCAGAAGTGGGTATCTCATCATCATGTTGATCTTTTCAAATTTCTAAATACAGTAACTATTATTAGAAGTTCATACATTAAATTACCTTCAATTCTCTCTCACTTGACAATTCATTAGCTCATTAGACTTAGCTTAACTGCTCCATTCTCAGCCTGCATTGAGGAAAAGGCTTCAAATAGTGAGAAACCTTAAACTAAATTGTAATCTAACAACAGAAACTGATCCTCTAGATTGCTACTGGTTTTATTTTGCACGCCTTAGAAAGAAAATGTCAAAAACATCCAATAGGTGACATTTGCAGGTAAGTGAACAGATTTAGTGCTGAACCTTTTTTTTCCCCTTATATTTACAATATGTGCTCTTCTGATTTGCTAAACGGTACCCATCTTGATCCAGATCCTACAGGAGCACCCAACTACACTTCATCAAATTAATGGAGCAGACTATATGGCTGGCTTTGAGAGGACAGATGACATACAGTTCAGAGTGCCAGTACAAAATTAACCCATCAGGTATTTTTGAGCAATCCGAACAGGAACTACACGTTTGTATAGGATGAGAAATGCCAAAGGCATGCACTGCAAAATAATGACCAAGTATTGCGAGATCCAAAACCAGACCCATAGCCCAACTCTGAAGAGGAGTTAACCATTTCAACTGTAATCCTGGGCCAATTTATTCAGTGCATCAAAGCCTGTGATACAAATTTAAAACTGTGTACAAAAGACAACTGCTGCCTAATAGCCATCAATATATTTATTCTGTGTCCAGAAGTTCAGATTTCTTTTTCTCATTATACCTAGTTTGTTTATAGTTTTGTCTGTTATTATTAGACTCACTGAGCTGTTTCCAGCGCATGTGACAGATCAAGTTATTACAGGGAAAAGTGTCACCTCGGGTGAGAATGGAAAGCAGAGACTGCTTGTGCAAAACCAGCTTTTATTTTTTTTTTTTTCTCCTGTTTTCTTGAGATTTTTTTCACACAGACATTGACTGATAAATTTTATTTGGAAAATGCATTCAGATGGAAGTCTCTACCATAGGAGCACTGAGCCATGACTCCAGCTTCAGAAGCATAATTTGAAAACAAGTTAACAAGATTTGCTCTGTTCACCATCAAAGGTTTATGAAACTGCTGCAAAAGTTTATTCCCTCTCCTCAGTATCTGGATTGTACAGTCCATACGCAGATCTTCAATACAGTACAATCAGGATGGAAGTTGCTAACTAGCAGCAATCTTTGAACAGGATAAGGAGGGGAAAAAAAAACCCAAACCTTTTACACCCCACAACTACTTCATCCCAATGACTGCTTCAAAAACTACAGTAGTGTTATGCACAACCAGTTCTCCTTCCAACCTGACACACTATGCAAGGCAGCTGTTTAAGTCCACTACATTCTGAACACTTCTCCTTTCAATACTACTACCTGCAAATATCCACAAAGCTTTCAAATACCCTTAGGAACCAACCTTTCTGTCAGCTGGCCCTGGCTTTCACATCGTTTGCACAGCTATGCCAGGTCTGCTTTCAATTTACAACAACAATTTATTTTCAGATACAATTTAAAGTATTTAGTCAAAGAGCACAGATATACCAAGAATTGTAATCAGATTTGTGACCTTTAGGGCTTCTAAGGATTATTTCTACACGATTCCCAAGGGTAAAATCAAGGCGACAGCTGAGGTCTAGTTAAGACAGCACCTCTGCCACAAAACACAAACAAAGAGCAAACTGCATTGAACTCCCTCTTCCTCCCTAGCCATTTCTTTGTTTTCATGTTATTTTACAGTATAACACTAACACGTGTTTTTATACTGACATGAAGAAAACAAACGACAGAACAAATTCAGCTGAAAAAAATACATTGGCAGAAAGCTATTTTCCAGCTGGAATTCCACTCACAGAAAAACTTTACAGCTCTTGTGCCTTCAGAAGGCAGAAAGAAGCCACTTTGAGACTCTCTTGGCAAATGTTGTCAGTGCAGTCAACTACACAATGGAAAAAACACAGCGCTTCAAAAGACTTGCATGTGGCCATATACTCTCAAGAGAAGACATCGGTGGAGTCTCCAGTCAAACAATATTGTGGAGGGAAAAAGAAGTAATTTGTCAAACCATTACTCAAACTGATCCATAATAGCACATGGTCATTTATTTAATATTTTGCTCCTTATTAAAATATGTATAGATAGATATCAGATGACCATTTATTCAACTATTGTCATCCATAATATTTGCATGACAAGTCCAGATCACACTCTCTGAAGTATGTAGTTCAGAAGTAAACTTCAATAAATGTAAATATAGGGGGAAATGTGAGGATGTACATTTCTATTCTGAAAGAGAAAAAAAACAAACAAACAAACACAAGCAAGGAAAAAAGCAAACCATTTGGTATTGTAAAAAAACTTTGTAAACCAACTTGGAAATGCATATGAGAAACACTCCCAAGTAGTACTGCTAGTGTCCACTGCAATAAAACTAAGTAAAGAGGAATGAATACACAAATGAAAACACAAGTAAGTGTGAACACTGTTTTTTTAATTTTTTTTTTCCTGACTCAGACTTCATGCAAAAATCTTTTGATTTGTTCCTTGAAAACTCTAATCATGTCAGAAATGTAGTAATTGACATAATTTCCTTTTGATGTATGTTCCTAGAGCTTATTTAGCTTATCATTTGATCATAGAATCAACCAGGTTGGGAGCGACCTCCAAGATCATTCAGTCCAACCTATCACCCAGCCCTAGCCAATCAACTAGACCATAGCACTAAGTGCCTCATCCATTTTTTTCTTGAACACTTCCAGGGACAGCGAGCGACTCCACCACCTCCCTGGGCAGCCTATTCCAAAGACAAATCACTCTCCCTGTGAAAAACTGCCTCCTAATATTCAGCCTATACATCCCCTGGCACAACTTGAGACTGTGTCTCCTCATTCTGTTGCTGGTTGCATGTGTGTTTTCAGAGCTTATTCAGCTTAGCATCTATTCATTTTACCAAAAGGCAAAGCCTACTAATTTGGGTGCCTTTTCTTTTCCCCACAAGTGCAATACTACTGCACACTAACTGTGTTTGAATGTTTATTCCACACTAAGAGCACTTCTCTGCACTCTAAAGTTACTCCCAAAGACAACTAAATACAACAGTGCAAGAACACACCTCTGAAGAGACAGGCTTCTGGATCTAGTTCAGATGGAAAGTTCAGCCATATCAGAAGTTACTACCCCGCTGTTTTCCACAGTTCCTCTGCCAAAGGTTACTTAGCTTCTGGATCCTACTGTTTCTTCCATGTGCAGCTTTCTGGACTGGAATGGGCTAAGCAGTCTGGGAGAGGTGATGAGCAGGTAAATGCTGATCAGTTAATTGTAATCTCTCCTATCAGCAAAACTGTTGCCAGATTGCATGTCTTAATACAAGGGCAGGCTGAAACAGCCTCAGCCTACCCCACCCATGCATTGCACTCATAGGGAAGGGCCAGCTTCAGCCTCAAAAAATCTAAGTGTGTAACTACACACAGGTGCAGCAAGGCAACTCTACTGCTTCAGAAGGATACTGGCTCTGAGCACAGAAAGTATGCTGACCTATGTGCATAGAAGAGCCTTAATTCAAAACACAAGTCTGCATGCACAGAATCACAACAGGGCCTTTCCCTGTGTAAATAATGCCCCCAAACCTGCTTACGTATCACAGCCTTATAAACTACTTTTCAGGAGTTAAGAGTCTAAGACTAGAGGTAGAGGTGAAAGAAACAATATCCTACTGACTTCTCAATGCTAATATTAGCACTTGAAAGGCATGTGGTCAACTGGCAGCAGATCCAAATTACCTTTCAAACTCATACTGCAGCTGACCCTGCACCCCTATGGGCAGGTATGCCAGCCCACACCAAGAAACCTGTGTGCTGAAGGGCCAGCTACTCTGGAAGCTGGCATTCTTAGGTACAAGAATTAATGCAGATGTCTAGAGACGTGTGCACAACACCTACTTTACAGACATGTCTGGAACAGACAGCAAAAGCATAACGAAAGCATTCTAAAGTAAATGTTAACTACAGACATTTCTTAGTGGTAAAGGCAGACAAAGCAGAGAACACGATTTGATTTCTTGTACCCAACTTGAATTTTTTTTTTTGGCCAGGTAGTTAATTAAAAAAAAAAAAAGTAATTAAAAGGCATTACAATAACAAATAATTATAAAACATAATAAATTACAACAAAGTGTAATGCATATGTAAGGATACCCAATGACAGGAAAATATGACATACAATAATTTGTTTTTATTACACAGGTGAACACCATAGGACAAAAGTCAGTGTCATAACCACAATGACCACTGTATGCACCAGTCCTCAATCAGTGCTGCTATTTCTGTTAGTGGAGCAATAAATGACTTTGCACCTTGAATTGCTGTTTAGACTACAGTGACTAAAATTCATCTCAGTCAAACAGGTGACATTTGAATAGCCATTAAAATATAACTATAAACTTTAATTTCTCCATCCCTATTCCAGGCAGAGATTTTCAACCTGCACAAATCAAAAACCATTTGAGAGTCTGTAACTAGCTTATGCTGAGTGCGTTACAAACTGCTATCCCTGGCAAGGCAAACTCTCCTGGTAGAGCTGCAAATCCAGATTTGGGGCGGGGGGGGGGGTGGGGGGGATTATATCATAGAATCAGCCAGGGTGGAAGAGACCTCCAGGATCAACCAG